>JASVER010000042.1:1908083-2167558 GCA_030449065.1 Oceanodroma leucorhoa
ATTCTATGATTCTCTCTGATAGTGTAAGGATGTAAGTTAGGAAAAACTTGAGGGGAGAGGTCATAGAAAATACTTTGGAAAGCCAATCTCAGAACATGAATTCATAACTAAGACACTTAAAATTGTAAACTGGGCAGAGGTATTGGTTATACTGCTCATAGCAGTTTTTATGGTGTCTCCCTTCTTTTACACAGGTGCTAACAGCTCCTCCTCCTCTCTATTGACAGAGGTTAACTACCTCTCTCTAGTGGTCYGATTGATTTATGTAATTAGATTACACTAAGAGCTATAATCCTTAACCTGTATTTAGGCTGGATTGTTCTGGTTTTTGTATGAATTTGACAGAACACTAACTGCAAAATTTTGTCTGGTTTTGGCTGCTGTGTCAGCTGGCCTAACACAAGATAATTACCTTTGAATTTTGCCTCTGCTATTTAAAATATATAGCATGATATGAAGTATTTTCAGTATATTCTGATCAGTTGTCTAGGCAACAAATTTTCTCAGCTTGAAGTGGTCTGTTATAGAACGTGCTTAGATATTGAAATATAAAGTTAATTTTTTCCTTATTAGATGATATTTTGAGGATATCTKCTGATATTTTAACTTTTTTTGTTTGTTTGTTTATGGCACTGAACCAGGTAGTCTGCAGTAGCCTTATAATGTGGGAAAAATGACTACAGAAGAAAAGACTTTGTCTGACGTTATGGGGTTTTTTCCTCTCGAGCCTATAGATTAACCTCACTAATTAGTTGGTWTAGTTTCAGCCTTCTATGTGAAATGTTCCAACAGTGTTTACTGTTAAGTCAAGGAGTCAAATGCATGAAATCCTGCTGACATGGTTGTTGATAGATACTCTATCATTCCTACTATGAGGAATATTTCATTAAGCCTGTATTTCATTCTCTCATGTGGCCTGTAGAACAGTTTGTTGCAAGCTTCACTAGAGGCATGATTGGCCCTTCTTTAATTATAAAGTAAATTAAATTTCTAGGGAACTTGGGGTATAGCAGAATTTTATTACTTGTAAGACCAATACAGAATTTTTAAAACTAGTCATGTCTGATCCTGGGTATGTGTTCTCTCTTGATTTAATCCTTTTCACTTTTGAAAGATGACAACAGTATCTTGTTGAAGTCTGGGAAGAGATTATATCTGATACTTTTGAATTAGACCTCTGTTGATTTTGACAAAATTCTTTTAGCCAAGTGAACTGAAGACATTTAGCTCACCATTTCAAAGATTAGAGATGCGTTTAAGTTTATAATAAATGCGTATATTTAAAAGGAAAGACTTGAATTTGTGTGCACATATAAATGTTTAGCTGTTGCTGACAAACCTAAAACAATTGTGGTTGTGATTATTGGAAATTGAAGAACAARCAGTTTTAGAAGTTTCACTGTCTTGTTAAAAATGAAAATAATTTAATAAAGACAYATGCTTTGCAAAAATTGCATGCAAAAAATTAGTTTTCATGTCAGCTGATTTCTACACCTGTAAAACAAATCTAGGTATAATGGACTAAATAGTTTATTTCGCTTTCTTTGTTCTTCATAGCTCTAATTGTCAATCCAGTTAGGTTGATGAGGGCTCACTCCTGACAGTATATTGGGGAATATATAGAGTGAAAGTTAATGATGCCTTTTACTCCTTTGTAAAGAACATTGCTACACATTGTATCTTTACAGTTTGTCATCTGTGGGTGTTTAGTGCCCCACGTGAAAGTCTTTTTGCTGTTAAACAGATGGTATAAGTTTGTAGGGAAATGCTACTTTTTTTTGAACTGTCCTCTGGAGAAGTAGACAGAAATCAGCATGCTCACTGAGTTGATAGTAGTAGAGCTTTCCCTAAGCTTTTGCACTTCTAAAGCACTGCATAGTAATAATAAAGGTTTGGCCCATTATAACACAGTAGGACCTTTTACTTTTGGATTCTTTTTCTAAATTCATATGAGCAATTGAGCGGAAGCAAAGCTCAAGAGGAGGAAAGAAGACAACTTCAAAGGGACAATGCTGCAACAGACTAGGTGTGTTGAGATGTTTCCTCTTGTTATCCTGAATGATATAAAATGTTGTTTAGAAATGCTACTTGGTTCTACAACTGCACATAATAAGAAAGTTATGGGTATGTTTTCCATGAACTTAAATGTTCACTTTTTCTTTGTGCCTGGAAAGAATTTAAAAGATTATGTCAGCTGAAATCAATACTACCCAGGTCTTTCCCATCTATGACTTATGTAATGCATAATATACAGTGCATGCTTAAAATTAAATGGAAATATTCAGGGTAAAACTCAGTGTGAACAAAGCAAGATATTTATTCTATTAAATGCATTATTTTATTTGGTTCCAGTTCCACACAGTCATTCAGGAAAATCTCCATGACATTTCTTATCTCTACAAATAATGCACTATCACGATCAAAGGAGATGAACAGATTCTGTAGGACGATCTTATGTWTGCAATCATGTACTCTACAATAAATTTGTACTAGGAAAAGTTTTGAACRTAGTGGGAAGATACTAAGCTTCAGAGCGCTGGTAAGGGAGATTGTGGAAGAGCTTTTTCATAGGATGAACGTGGTAGTAACTGAACTTCCAGGTAACCTTTCAAAATAGGTACCTGCAAATGTAATTTTAGAGATTGCTGCTACATTTATAGAAAATAAAATAACAGTTGAATGATGGTTTGTTGCTAGGAAAAAAAAAGGTCTTTATAGTTCTTAGAACTTGTATCGTAATAAATAGTACCAATTATCTTGTCTGGGGTTTTCATACTGATTATTCAATAGTGAAAAATAATTAATGTTGCTTTTTACCAACACTGAATTACAAAGCTTGTCAAAACCAAGGAAAACAGTTTACTGTCCATCTACCATCTTTCTATTGCTCTCCCTGTCACTGCTTATGTAGTGCTGTATGTATAAAYGTGTAGTGTTGTATTCCTATAGCATTGTTAAAGGTTTTAATTGGCTGCAGAGTATCTTTTGCAGCTTAAGATGTAAGTGCAAGGAAATAGTGTTGATCTTGCTTTACTGTTATTATGAAACTATTTACACATCATGCTTCAGTGGTATGCTCTTGGACTGAAGTTTTCAAATGTTCATGCCTGCATTTGGAAACTAGAATCTGTATGTCTGGCCTTAAATGAGTGCAGGTTTTTCCATTACTCCTGTTTGTTTTCATTACCATGTACACATGGTACATGTGGCACAGACTRGTGTTTTGCTAATGCCTGCATTGCAGCAGTGAGCAATCCCAGAGGAGATGTGGATGTGGCAGGGCTGCAAAGTGTGCTGTCAGAGAAAAGCTGCCATTTCCAGGAGTGTGGGAGGTGAGCATGGATGCTGGGACTTGTTGTCTGCTTCTTTCTCCTTTTCCTCATGCCCAGCCAGGTATGGTGAGCTGGTAGGCTGGGGAAAAGGACATGTCTCCATCATAACATGAATTCAATGGACAATTCCCTCTCATATCAAAAGGGCAAGGTGGGGTGAGGGAGGGAATAGCTTGCTGTGAGTCACCACTGGTACAGGGACTTCTGGAAGAAGGAGCAGCATATGACAGGGAGTATGGCATGCCAGAAATAGCTTTGTAGCAGTTGCTTTACCCAAGCCAGATTCAATTGCATCTGAAACTGCTCTGAGCTGGCAATAGCAAACTTGAAGATAATGACAACTTTGGAGTGCGTAAAACCTATTGCCATTCTTACAAAAATTCATGTCTCCTTCTGTTATTTGTTTTGACCTATGTTACTATAAAAATGTCACTCTAACTTATAAAACAACCCCTGTTCTCCTCTCAAACCTCATAACTTCTTGTTTTCTGTGTTAAATTTGTGCATACCCAGTGCGTGCTCATATGAGAGAGATATTTCTCTGAACAACTGTTAGAACTTGAGCTGTTAATTGTGAGTACTGTCATAGCAGGTGGGAAAGCCCTATTGTGGGTAGGCATCATTCTGTGTTAGTTGCTGTACAAGCATAGGAGAAAAAAGCCTGATTTACCAGGGCCAAAAAGCCTGCAGGCATCACTTTGTATGTGTTTTCACTGGTAAGTCTGCAATTTAAGCCATGGCATTAACCTCTCAAAACTCCACTATTATCTGTACATATGTGTTTCTTACACAGCCCTGGTATGACAAGCCATCATAGTCAATGGATATGCAAATATTTTTATTGGTAGGAACCAGCTCTAAAATCTAAATCCAGATCCAACACTTATTTCTCTAGAACCTTTTTGAAAGATCTCCAACTTCTGTTTTGTGTGATAGTTTTCTGTTTTATTATATAGAAATCGGATAGAACAAAAACCATGGTTTCCCCAACTTTTAAATTAGATTTTAAAAATTTTCTACTGTTGGTAAACTTATAGATCACCCCCTAAGACCTCACAGAACCTTTMAGACAGAGAAAGTTGTTAAGATGTGAGTGTGCTGGATAAATAACTTAAAGGGAATCTTGATACATTTTAACAGCTTTGGGAGAAGCAGAATATTTTCTTTGAGATTTATAGAAAAATCCTTAAGAAAAGAAAAAGAAAGGGATTTACATGCAAAATATAGTATTAACTTGAAAAACACTTGGKTTTTTTTGAAGTATTTTCATTTGATTTGAGACAGTAATGCCCAAATGGTATTTTAATATAAACCATGTTGTAGCAAAAAAGGAATCACAAGCCTACTGTATGTGGAGTTTTTAATGTTGCTTGTGACTTCATCCTCATCTTTAAACAAACTGAAGTATCCCACAGCAAAACAAAATCCTAGCTCAAGRGGCATCAAAAAGAAGACATGAGGGGTTAAGATTAAATTACAAATGAAATGGAATAATTAATTTATTCACTTACAGCAGTTGACAATCATAGTGAGTGAGAGATGTGATGATTTTTTAAGTCTTCATCATCACTTAAACATTGGGAAGCCCTGGACATGTATTTTTCATTTCATTGCACTGGGGTTAAAATGTTGTGTCAAAATCAATCAAAACTGCCAGACATGCATAATGGGTTCTTTCAGAAAATGGAAAAAAAAATGAAGTTMATTATTTTTGTCTGGCTTAAGTGATAACACCTGATAGAGTGCAAAAGGATGTTTGCACTGCATGCAGAAGATAAGATTGAACTGCCCTACACAGAACCCCCACTCCCATCTCTTCCTCACATGCCCCTCTTCTAAAAAACAGTTCTTAGCTTCTCATGTGTGCCACACCACCTTCTGTTTCCTTATTTTCATGCATGCAGTTTACAGCTAACATGGATCCATGTCTGTGAGTACTTTGGACTTCCACAATTTGAGCACTGTTTTGGCACCAAGTCATCATCTCTCTGAGTTTCTGGGACTAAGCCCTGTTTGTACTGGAGTTCCTTTCACTCTTGCACTCCCTCGCTCTGTGTGGTGAAGCCTCAAAGTTTTTAAAGTGTCTGTTACACACGATTCATTATTACTTGATCATAAAGGAGTCCCAGTGTAAACCAAGTTGCTATCTACTGATTTCGAGTGAAATTCTGTCTATTCTGCTGTTCCAGAAATGCCTTTAGCTAACCCAAGTCATGTGAATTGCTTTCTCTGCACGTAATTTGCAGCTTAYGCTGAAAGTAATGGCACTGATCTATGTATTTTTAAATGCATCTTGCGTTCTTCTGAACTCCTTCAGGAGTCWATTTAGGCATCCTTTCTCTCTCTCTTTCTGGACTTGTTATTGCCTAGATGTAAAAGGTTAAGAAGGAGGCCTGAGAGGACACAGGGACCAGGAACTATAGGACTGCTGTGGATGGATTTTTTTTTCAGYTTATTTGATTCCCAGAAAGAGAGAGACCAAGGATTGAGTAGGGCTGGGTCAGCCTCAGACCTGACTACAGAGGCCCTTGGGATTGCAGTTGAGGAATGGAGCTGAGGACCATACCTGCAGATGGTTGGCAGATCTGGGCCAGCAGAGGACTGAAAAGACTGATCAGTCATTGTTATAGAGCCCGGAAGATCACAACCAGTTTTATAAGCTATTTCCACAAAACTTCTATAAGGTAGGAATATGGCTAAAAATGCAGATTATTTTTAAAAGAAGTCTCTTGTGATTGATGTGTCCTTTGACTTAAAGTACACTCTCTGAAGTATGAACTCGCATGTCTTCCATATTTTGAGCTGCAATTAGAGCTAATGGAATTTTTTTTTACTGACCAACCTTTAAAATCTCATCAGGCTAATGTGATTTGTATACTTGATGTGTGCATTTCATCTACATTTTTGTTATCTGCCAAAGTGTAAACTACATAATGAACTGGAATGCTATATTCTAACCTCCTAGATAAATCATCATCATTTCAGTCATCATYATGGTAATATTGCTAATAAGTCTAYGGCAARTTTTTTTGACTTTGATACTGGGGGGATTTGGGCTTTGGGAATTAGCGATTGAGAAACCGAGGCTTTCAGTCTCATTTATCGCAGAGTGAAGAGAAAAAGGAAAATGCAATATTTTTACTTTCTACTCTTTGAAAAAYCTTGCTAGTATTGGCATGAAACTGAGCAAATGGAGGAGTTAGCTCCAGTTAATGGAGCAAAGTTGCTGCCTGCCTTGAGCTTCTTATTGTAAGATCTCTTTGAAAGCAGCAKCAGGAGCTTTGCTAGATTTCTCATAGACTACACAAACAGTTGAACTTGGAGAAGTAATTGGCTGTTCATCAATCAAAATCTGATTGTTTTATTACCTGTGAGGTGGGTGGATGTGTGCTGGTAATAAGCAGGAAATAAAGTGTTTGTAACCCATGAGATGTCTTCAGCTACCTGAATTTAGTTCAGATGATGCTTTTATAACCATTATATCAGTCAATTTGTTATGGAGACCTTACTGTATGCAGTGATACCCTTTAGAAATGATGGCACTGGTCACCATAAACACCACGATGTAACTCAGGAGGATAGTGTTATTCACTGTTGTAGCAGCTGCTGTTGGATCACATGTCTAATCATTCTTAACTAAGTCAATAATGCCCTGAAAACAGTAAAGGRATGTTTTAAGAGCATTGACATTTCCATCCCGATCTGAATTTTGAGGAGTGGGATGTTGAAAGAGAATGCAGACTGAAAATGAATCCTCTTCAGTATGAGGAAAAATAATATTTATTGTTCACTGAGTGRCATAACAACAGACTTGAACAATTGAAATCAGAAAAGTATTTTGCAGATGAGCTAGGGAAGAGATTGAGAAGGACTGCAAAACTCAGCAATTGTATCCAAGAGCCAACTGCCAACATGCTCTGTTAAGTGTATTGGATTGAGAAGAACTCTTTAGGTGATTGTTTTTGACTATTTAGGATTTGGAAGACACTTCTCCAAAAATAATAGGTAGGAGTGTCGGTACCACTAGGAGTCTTTGAAAATGGTCTTTGCCCATGAACAATACCATGCTGTGTGGACTAAGTCTGGTGCTTTCTTGCTACTACGTTTTGGTGCAAAATAGTTTTGCATGAATATATGTCATTTTCTTGGGCACAAGTCAGTCTATTGACTTAAAAATCTGGGGATATACTTGACATACAGGGCGCACTGCAGMAGGGAGAAGTAGTGCATACAGCATTTGGCCAACTATTTACTTAAAGTAGCTGAATTGTTACACRTCTTAGGTGTTGCTTTTCTTATTTTTTTTTTTTAATTAGTAGTTGAAGAAAGGCAGCACTGGTAATTCAGCCCAGGGTCACTACTTACAAGGCAGGCTCTTAATCTGCTGGAACAAATGTTTGGGAATATTAATGCTGCTTCTATTTATAAACTTAATAGTAGTTTATCTACCTTTGTTTAGTGCTGAGCTACTGTTTGGTGCTTCCCATCTTTAGACAGATACTTTTGTAACGCTGTCAGCCACAGCACTAGATGTAAATTCTTTTATCAATTCTTTTAATTATTTTTTTTCTTTTGCACATTCTGTGAGGAATCCATAGTAAAAATAACTATTATTATAAACTGCTATAGCCACTGTATTGGTTTSATTATTATTTGTCACTAAATGTAGTGTTTATGGTAGTTTTGGCATTGTTCCTTCCTAATCAGGAGGATATGCTGAAAGTAAACACTTTTATTTTAAGATTTTGTATGGCTTTAATATACATTTATTCAGATTCTTAATTTTTACATTTCCCCATTATGTTAAGAAATAGAATAATTTATKTTGTATTTATTAGATAATTACCATTTTATTCATGGTCTGTGACAAACTAAATTTGCATGAAAACTGGAATTCAATTAGTGCAAAAGCACAGTTTAAAACAATTTCTATTACTTGATTAGAAATAACAGATTTTTCTTTACGGGTGCTGAAACCTTAACTTGAAAGGTCTTAGCTATCTCTAATGATAAGTCAGTGAAGAAAAACCTAAAAGCATTTTTATATTTCAACTTAGCAGAGTTAAGGCAAAACCTTTTATGTGTCGCAGAAATTGAAAGACTTTGGTTTTTTTGAAAGGGAATTAAGTAAATACAATTTTGATTAARCTTTAGGTCTCAGGTCCTCAAACATGGGGTTTTTGTACACTGTCACTCCTGGTGGTGGGAATTTGTGTCTGTGCTAGGCTATGCACCACTTGTGCACACCATAGTACTGTTTTGGGAATCTATAATCCAGATAGTATGGTCCTGTTTGGAAAGTTTCATTCCTTATGTTAAGTGTCGCTGTCTGTATGTTTGGTTTGGGTCTTTTCTAGTTAAGTGGTCTTTTCCTTAGTATGTATAAGGAGATTTAATTGGTTGAGTTTCTCTTTAAATAAATGCAGCAGATTTAAGTTKTGGATTGACATACATCCATCTTTAACTTCGAATGGGTTTATTTTTTTTAAAATGGTTCTAATATAAAAATACTTAGGCTTTGTTTATTCTGGGTTTTTTTGCCCTCTTTATTTGCATCTTCCTAAGCAGAATCAAAATACTTCAAGCACTAACTCTTAAGAATTTAACAGAAGTTTGGAATTGACTAGACTTTCAGAAGTATGAGAAGGCCATTTAAGTTACATATCAATTGGTATAATTACTGGGATTATAATGTATTTTCCACTCTGAGGTGTCCATCTTGAAATTTTTCTTTTGTAATATCAAATTGATTCTCTTTGTGCATAGTCCCTTTTCCAAAATTAATTATTTTGAAYGGTTGAGTTTTGCAAACTTTTAAAAACAATGCATTTTGTTTGAAATCCATTTTGTGTTTAGAAATGACTGAAACATAGCTGAGGGYCTACTAGACAAACCTGGCATATCTTATGGATCTGAGCTGTGGAGGAAATGAATTGTATATCTAAAGGCATGAACAATGTCATCCTTAYTATACTTGTACATTGTGGTTTGCAGTCATGTTTCCATGTTCAGTTTATGGCTTAAAAGCTGATAGTGTGTATATTAATATTCAGTATTGTATTTTACTTCAAACTTTCTGGTTTTGCACATTTGCTTATGACTTTGCTCATTTATCTGTTCCTTCTACACCACCTTGGACTGTTCTAGAAGCTGAGATGTAATCATTAGACTTGATGCTAATTTAAAAATGCAGTTGTAAATTTACAGTGCATAAATGTTTAAGAGAAAATTAGTATCTGTTGACATAAAATAGCACTAAGGGTTCATGTGTTTAAAGACAGATGCACCAAAGGTCAGAATTTAGTTTCAAATTAGTTGGTTCTGTGGTATTGGAGGTTAAAAAAGGGGGRGGATATCTCTCCACTTGGATACAGGTATGCACTCACACACATTTTCCCTTTCTCTCACTGATACAAAACACAAAAGTGTTGGGCAAGGTCCTAACTAATYACATATATGCCTCTTAAGAAGCAAGCAAGTGTGTTTGTCATGCTGGGAGATGAGTACATGCATTACATTGTTCCTCCCTGTGATTAGAATGGAAAGAGTAACAGGAGCTGTCACTGTCATATGTAAAGAAATGAAGGATTCCTCCTTGCAGTAAAGCAGGTTTTTAGTTGAATGGGAGAATGACGAAAGGCCATTAGGATGACTATTGAAGTAGCAATTGTAGCTGTATTAATGACCACCAAGAAAAATTGCTGTACAGAAGTTCRCAACAAGGCAACAACAGAGATACCAATCTTTAGTTATAGAATAAGAGGATTGTTTGAAGACTTGGATGTGCTGCCTTTTAATTYGTTTTACCACATTTGATCACTGACCTGAAAAAAGAATAATATTAGAGTGTGTGTGAAATCTAATTGTGCTTGGGTGCAGTTAACTAGAACACTTGCTGCTAGCTTGATGTCAAGAARCTCATACAGCAAATATTGATCCATGCAATTCCCAAAGGAAAAAGAATCAACTTTTTGTCAGGTGCAAGGATTTGACGCTAGCCAAAAGAAAGGGGTGAATTTCACAAGGAAACTCTTTTCTGAATAGTTTTTAGAGTGGATATGCAGGTGTCTCCTGCTGTCTAAGACCTTGAACCAGGAAAGCAGTTGAGTACTTCATAAATCTATCTTATTGAGGAAAGCACTTAAGCACAAACTTAATCTTTAAACTTGAGTACAAAACTGYCCTTTCTGGAAAAGGTGGCGAATATTTTATGACTTCCAAGGGAATCTCACCCCAGCAAGGCCACAGATACTTCATGTCTGTAACAGGCTTTGTAAATAGTTTACTACTTCAAGACATTCAGTTSTTGTCAAGAAAGAGGGGAAGTGATAAGAGTGAACAAATGGAGGAAGAGGAATCAGAATAAGGTTGTGAGCTACAGATGTTTTCAGTCATAAAAAGAATTCCAGTCCTTTATACTAGATTAGCACACATGTTGTGGAAGAGCAAAAGTCTGCCTTTTTCTTCTGTAGAGGGAGTGGTAGTAACAAACCCAATTACCAGCATTTGYCACACAGTAATATCATGGTCTAATCCACTATGGCACATCTTGAGTGACTGAGACGAGTATACTAAGCAAGTTGTGAAAAGATTTACAATGTGAAATGCCTGRGATGTGAAAGGAAAATTTAATCTTTCTGATATAAACAGTGTCACAACCCCTATTATAATTATGCACTGAAACAGATTGAGATGAAGATTGTACTAACACATCTAAATGGAGCTTTCTTTGCTGATTTAGACCAGCAACAAAAATAATTTACAGATTCATGCCTTTCTGCTAAGCAGCACTATATTAAAAGAGGAAAAAAAAAGAGAGAAGGGAAAAAAAGAAAGGCAACAATAATAAAAGTAAGATTATTTCTTAGGTTTACATKAATCTTTTATCCTTCTGTCCATGGTATTAATAAATAAATAAAATAAGCATATGGTCTGCTCCTGGACAAGTTACTGTTTAGCCACTATCTTATGAGAAACCCTAGTAGGGAAAGATTTATTTTTAAATGTAGGGCAGACAATAAACTTCTGTTTACCCATCATCGATGTGGAGAGACAGCAAGTATCCATGACCTTCTTTGAAGTTGAGAGAAACAGATGCTTACATTCCTGAAACTCTTGTCACTCAGAGAACAGTATTAGCCCAAAGAGCCAGTTCACCTGCCTTAACATCCCTCTTGTGGTCCTTGGGTGGGGCGGGATTTTCCAGAATTCTAAATTTAGCTTCATATCAGTCACAGAAACCTGAAATTTCTCATGCGTATCCTCTGAAAATTTCTTTGACATATATATGTTAATACATATAGATGTACTTACATATATTTAAATTTTATTAACTTAACTGTTGTCRTATTACTTGGCCATTATGGCTGTGATCTAAACTTGTATCCTGCCTGGTTTATGAATGCTACAGTACTCTCACTGAATGCTAAGGAATGCTAGTAAGAGGCTCACAATACTTGATTTCTTGCTTGAAGACCAAGTTCCTAGAGTCAGGAAATTGTCAGAGGTAATAATTAGAGAATCATTGCTTTGCTTTAAAACAAAATCTACAGGTTTGAGACAGCCTCCATGTGGGAGGGCAAGGGCATAAAACTACTTCTTGGAAGATGCAAGTCTTAATTTTAGGAAAGTGATGAGGTAGTGATTGCAGGGGTTTAGATTCAGTGATCCTTAGAGGCTTCTTATGGTCTGTTATTCCTGGCCCTCATACATGTAGGTAGAAACTTGGAAATACCACCTGAATGAATCTGAACAGATCAAAAAGTCAAAAGGCAAATGAGGGTGGTGTATTAATATAGATCATATATAATTTATGTAATATTTGTTTGGAGCAATCTTGACACCTCTTTGTATCCACCATATGAATTTTGAACTCAGGACCAGTGATATCTTATCAATAACAGAAATTTCACTATTAGTTGTTCTAGTGATGTTGAGGTACTCCTGCTTACTGTTACTTTATTTTAATAATTGTAGTAAAATAATGACAGCTGTTCCTTCATGAAAGTACAATATGCTGGTAGGTCCTCCTGGGTTTCAGATGTAGGGTCATGGCTGATAAGTGAGAGATAAAAATCATGCTTGAGGTTCTCTGTCTCTGGTACTTTTTTCCCCACAACAGAAACAGGTACTTGCTTAAGAATCTAAAATCAGACGAGTTAATAACAACTGCATTGGCTTTGTGAAAATCATCACCTGGGCTTATTGCATACACTAGGAATGAATCAAGTCTTCTAACTGRAATTTCTTAGACATTAATAGATTCATTTTTGTATTGGTTCAAAATCTTTTCAATTTAATCCTTCAAGTGAAGTGGAATAACTTTTTAAAAAACAAACTTGATGCAAAAGGGAAAAAAAAAAAACAAAACCACAACCCTTCTGACAAGCTCTTTGTAATTACAATGGTAATAATTTTTTTAACTGTAAAATTTATATTCCTCCAGACACATTTTCAGAGCTTCAAATTAGAGGGGGGTGCACACCATTATTTGATCTGAATAAAAGGTGACATTTCAACAAATACTAGGTGAAAATTTCYTCATGTCCATGTACATTCCCATGGCAGTCTAATGAGCTGCAGTATTTACAATATCTTAAAAAAACAATAAAGATATGTTTCCTACTGATATATTTCACTGAATTCTCTGCATGCAATATCATGCACCAGCATTTGTCCAGCATCAAGTTCCCCAACTGATTAATAATAAACTCCTTTCCAACCTATTTTCCCTTTGGAGTTTAATGTGTTTTTTTCCTATTTTTCCTGTATGTCAATGTGGGTGCAACTTTATTAGGGCTGCTAATATATATCCTACAGCTAGTGTATTATGAACTTACTCTGGACAGGAAGGTTGCTTCTTGTTCACTAGGAACTYTGTAATCTACTTTCACTAGCTACAGCACTTTCTATATTTATGGGACAACTTCTGTTGTTTTATAGGTTTTAAGACTAGTTTAATGTCTTAAATTCAATTTGCCTATTAATTTCCAGAGCTGTTTGTTCTACACACTACAAAATAATAGCAATTATATCTATTGCATAATAAAAACCAAAGGGAGAAGACAAAACTATTTCTCCTATAAAGATTTTCAGTGATTAAGCTGTTGAGATTTCACTGTCTGTAGGAGAAATAAAGTAGTTTGGGGAGAGATCAATGTGTAAGAGGAACATGCCTGAAAGCATTGGACAACATTAGCCTGTGTTTCTAGAGCTGTTGCAAGCCTGGCAAAGTCTTACCCATATATTGTAGATATGTTGTTTTATAGAGAGTGTAGATTTAACTTTGCAACAAGGAAAAGAGCAGCTTCTTTATTGCTTGGAGAGTTTGAGTCAAGATTGGTACCTTTTTTGACAGAAATGTTCAGCTGTTATGTTCATGCACACTCTCATAGYAGGTCATGGTAGTGAGTATAATAATGCCTTTTTTGGGACATCCCAGTTTTTACTGTGTCTAGCTAATGAATTGGTGGTGTCTGAAATCTCTAGTGTGTATTGCATGATCTTGTGTTGTTTGAAGTGATAGATGGTACTGTGTTGTCATTGGAGAATAACACTAATAGGCTTTTCTCCTTGGCACAAAATCTGCTTTTTCCTTTTAAGGGTTTCTTTAAAGCTGTTTTATGACACTTTTTCTTAGGTGCAGTTTTCATAACATTATTTTGAAGTGATTGATTCCATCAACTTTTTAAAGAGTTGGCAGTCTTTTAGAGTCCTGATGGTTTTTTTCKAAATGCAATGTAAGAAATAGCAAATGAACTAGTCAGTAGGTCTTTTCTAAATACTGTGATTGACATTTCCCTGACTTAACTGAGATCRTTTCTATGATTACAACTACAAAAAAATCCTGATTTTTTTTCTAAACTCTCTAGAAAAGCAAACTCTACCAAAGGCCCATACCAAATGCTTTAGAGGGACATGTTAGAACCTCGGAGTAGAATATGTACCTCATATCATATTGAATCCTGGTTGTTAATATGCATGATGGGCTTYAGCCTTCCAACATAAGATTTAATATATCTTCCAAATATACAAAYTGCGTAGCTCTGACAGACAGATTAGAGAGCAGCTATATGGTGTTTCCTGTTTCAGTCATCTTTGTGTGTGATGACCAGGATGATGCTGTTCATTCTCAGTAGTGCTGTTYTCAACTTGAAACAAGTCATTTCCAYAACTAGCACCAGAAATGCACCCYCTTGGAGACARGTGGCCAGCAATGTAAGAACATGGCGATGCTCTGAGCCCTTGCTGTGGTCTCACTTGGAACTTGATTTCGTCTTACTATCTGTGCTGTACCTTTTCTAGGGGCAAATGGGAGATAGCTAACTTAAGTTGCCACTTTCTGTTACTATTGAAGGTGTTTAAGRGATCTGGTGTGGATGGCAGCATGAGGTTTTGCTCTTTCACATACTACGTTTACAGTAATTTCCTCCTTCTGTTGTGAAGCAAACATTACACACTGGAGGATTCCCCTTTCGCTTTATTAAGACTCAGTTTTCACTTACTTGTCACTAAAGATAGAAGAATCTGTTCTCGAGTGACTGCTACATAGCAACTGATTTGCAAAATATGCCTTTGAACACCRTGATTCAGAGAAAATGGACCTACTTCCATAAAGATTTCAAAAGTTTCTCAAATGGATTTTCATCTGATGGGAAAGACAGGCAAGCATCAAGGGAAAATAGCTAGCACAAGGTGACATGAAAGAATGTATCAAATGGGCTTACAGATGGGGAGGTATGCTGATCTTACCTATGGCAGTGGGTATCATGGAGATACAGTGTGCTCACACCTGTGTAACCAGAAGCAGAACTGAATGATTAGTTGACCAAAATTTTATTAAGGTTTGGGGATTCTTGGTGATTTCTTGGAGCAGAGAGTTGTCAGCTGGATGTGATCATCACCTGCCAGTTGGGATTCAAGCCAAAAGGAAAACTAGAAGCAAGATGACCTGCTCACAATAAGTAGAACAAAGAGCTCTTGATCYTTGTGTGGACAGCTTAATCTATTTTATACTGCAGTTTCCCATCAGTAAAATGGAGGTAATTAAATTCTACTGCCCTCAGGGGTGCTGTGAGGGTAAATACATTACAGGTTACAGTGTGTTCGGATGCATTGGCCAAGAGAGCTGTAAAAATACTGGGAAAGAAAACAATTTTCACAGCAAATAGGCAAGTCTGAAGCAGAGACAGGAATGTGCTAGTCAGAGGCTTTGAAATTCACTTCTCACCCTACACTCAGAATGAGTGTACAATTAACAGTAAGATAAATTTAGCACAAAATCGGGGTTTGCTGGTTTTGAACTGGCTTTGTACTGGCTGTTAGAGATGATACTGACACTTTACTGCCATAAAAACCATTACAATTCCACAGCAGCAGAGAAGCTGTCCATAGCTAAGCTCCACTGGACTATGCTAATACACACAACTATTTCCTATTAGTGCCTTGAAGCTGCAATATGGGTCTTTAGGGTAAACAAATCTTACACTTTGTGGGGTTTGGGTGGATCCTTGGCTGTGTTGGCCTATCTRGGGGACACAGTTTGGGTTCCCTGAAGTCTTTGTTTCCAGGAGAAAATGTCAGAAGATTATTAGGTGTCAAGATACTGTAATGATATGGAAATACTTATGGGTTTGGTTTTCTTGTTATGCAACAGACAATTTTAAAAGTTCTAGGGCAAAGACTTTTCTACAGTCACAGTGACTTTTAGGGAAACTCACAAAAGGTAATATCTTCTATGAATAGATTTCAGGTGACTGGAAGAACAGATTTCAGGACACAGGAAGAAGCCTTTCCACTGATTTCAGGGAATGTTATTGCAGGGTGCAAGTGAAAGAAGAATGTGGCCAGCTTTGCACAGAAAGTGTTAAGTGCCTTTCTGACAGAATTTGCAACTGCTAGTGTTTTCTCTTAAACCTTGGYTGTATTGGCAGGCTTGCTTGGGAATACTTCTCACACTGGGTCAAGGTGAAATCAAAAGAAGAAATCTTTGCTGTCCCTACTGTGAGAAGTTCAACTTGCTACTATTTTTCCTTTTGGCAGGAGCTTGGAACCCACTGTATCCAACAAGTGCAAATKATATTGCTAATTTAATTAAGCAAGGCATATGAAATCAGGAAAATTACAGTCCATGGTCAAGAGCAGTTTTTTATTTATTGGAATTACATCAATAGCTAATTGAAAAAGATTACACAATTGCTTTTGGTCATGGTTTAACCCCAGTAGGCAGACTACCCCACACAGCYGCTTGCTCACTCAACCCCAGTGGGATGCGGGAGARGATCAGAAGGGTAAAAGTGCAAAAGCTCATGGGTTGAGATAAAGATAGTTTAACAGGGAAAGCAAAAACTGTGTGCTCAAGCAAAGCAAAACAAGGAATTCATTCACTACTTCCCATCGGCAGGCAGGTGTTCAGCCATGTCCAGGAAAGCAGGGCTCCATCACGCTTAATGGTTACTTGGGAAGACAAATACCATAACTCCAAATGTCCCCCCCTTCCTCCTTCCTCCCCTGGTCATTTGGGGCCAGCTGTCCCAGCTGTGTCCCCTCCCAACCGTGAACCCCCAGCCTACTCGCTAGCAGGGCAGTGTGAGAAACAGAAAAGGCCCCAGTGCTGTATAAGCACTGCTCAGCAATAACTAAAACATCCCAATGTTATCAACACTCTCTTCACCACAAATCCAAAACATAGCCCCATACTAGYTAATATGAAGAAAGTTAACTCTATCCCAGCCAAAACCAGTACAACAGAAGAAAGAATATGATGTCTGCAAATCTATTTGCATGATCTTTATTATGGCAGAATCTGAGTATTTAGCGAACTTKCATATGCACATCCTCAGAGCATCCCAGTGACAGAGAAAATACTCCATTACCATTGTAAACCTGAAGGATGATGAGGATAAGGGTCAGAATTTTTCAATTTAATCACAGGTAAACATGTTGCTGCCAGCTGACTGCAGTTCAAGTTATGACCAAAATACAAGGCTTTTGAACTGCTATCTCATTTATTGTGCAAGTCAATGTAAGGATTAATGGAAAAAGTTAAATCTGCAAAATCTTGTGACAGAGTGGAAAGTGTCTTTGACTCCGAACTTGAGATACTGGGAGCAAGGCTTGTGATTTCTGCATAGTGATATGTGATATCTTGTGACAGTTTTGGCTCCTCTCTCATCAGTTTCTGGCTTCTAATGGCCTGTTGTGTGCTTCCTTTCTTCCTCTTTTCTGGACCAACAATAACACATGTGAAGAGTGAAGAAAGGATCAGAAAACCAGAGATGCCTTTTTTCTCTTCAGGACTAACTTTTTCCAGTTTAGGCTACATTTGTGTCAATTATCAGTACTTGRTAACTAATTGCCTTGCATTCCTCCATCTCTAATGTAACAGTCATGCTGCACATTAACCTGTCAAGTATCACAGCCCAGATTTTAACATGTATTTACTTGGGAATTGGGGTTTGGGGATGGGAGTGGGAGGCGAATTGCTGAGCAACCTCTGGCTTGATTTATCAGTCGAAAATCTCAGGACTTTAGAGTGCTGCTCCTTCCATGTCAGAAAATAAGTTGTGATACACTGTAAAACTGCTGCTTTCTGGCTGTTCTGCTGCCTCAGTTCAATACAGATGCTCACTTGCAGGGACGGTAGTTGTTATCAGGCTTTGCTTAGGCAGCTGTAGAATCCAGGCTAGCATTGTTAGGCCGTTATTTGCCCTCACAAGTTGATCTGCCATGATGACCATCTGCTTTCCCATCTCCTCTGTGTCCTGGTTTCGGCTGGAATAGAGTTAATTTTCTTTCTAGTAGCTGATGTGGTGCTGTGCTTTGGGTTTGRTATGAGAGGAATGTTCATGGCACATTGATGCTTTAGTTGTTGCTAAGTAGTGCTTACTAGTCAAGAACTTTTCAGCTTCCCATGCTCTATCAGGTGCATGAGAAGCTGGGAGGGAGCACAGCCAGGACAGCTRACCCAACTGGCCAACGGGGTATTCCATACCATATGATGTCATGTGCAGTATATAAACTAGGAGGCATGGTCCGGGAAGAGGGAATCATGACTCGGGGACAGTCTGGGCATCGGGCGGTGGATGGTGAGCAGTTGCATTGTGCATCGCCTGCTTTGTATATTCTATTATTTTTGTTGTTATCATTACTACTGTTCTACTTTGTTTTATTTCAATTATGAAACTGTTTTTATCTCAACCCACGAGTTTTCCCACTTTTGCTGTCCCAATTCTCTCCCCCATCCTACTGGAGTGGGGAGGTGAGCAAACGGCCATGTGGTGTTTAGTTGCTGGCTAGAGTTAAACTACGACACTCTGCTGCAGCAGATTAGATGTACAGCAAAAAAAAAAAAAAGTTCCAAACCTCAAAACCACTAGTGGGAACGTACAGCTCTATTCTCTTTCTGACAAGGAAGTCCAGTTGTTTGCAGAGCACTGGTGATTTCGCTGAATTTTTTACCTACACAAGTAGTCACTACTGTTCAGTGGGAAAATAAGAAAGCAGGGTTCCAGAGTTCAGGCCTTGCATCATATTAACCTGTGGCACAAATGGTAGCTGACAAATTCTATGTGCAAATGCTGTCAGCCCCTGTGYAGTTATAACCTTCTCTTTGGTTGGTAGTCTCAAGGAGTAGGTAAATTTTCTCTTCCTATGTGACTTGAGGTATTTGAGCAGCACGAGACTTCCCATTTTAATTCCCATCTCCCTGTTCTGAGGCAAAACCATAATAGCTCACAGAGTCATAGAATGATTGAGGATGGAAGGGACCTCTGGAGGTCATTTGGTCAAACAGGGTTAACTAGAACTGGCTGCTCAGGACCATGTCCAGACAGCTTTTAAATATCTCCAAGGATGGAGACTCCACAACTTCTCTGGACAACCTGTGCCAGCACTTGGTCACCCTCACAGTGAAAAAGTGTTTCCTGAYGTTCAGGAGGAACCTCCTGTGCTTCAGTTTGTATCCATTGCTTCTGTTCCTGTCACTGGGCATCACTGAAAAGAGTCTGGCTACGTCGATTTTACACCCTGCTTTCAGGTATTTATATACATTAATAAGAAACCCTCTCCAAATGTTCCGTGGTCCATGCTGAACAGTCCCAGTTCTCTCAGCCTTTCCTCATAGGAGAGACACTCCAGTCCCTTAATCATTTTTGTGGACTCTCTCCAGTATGTCCATGCCTTTATAACAGTTGCTCCTGTCCTAATGCTCCAAACCACTACCCTTTGCACTTCGTCTTTCTCTGCTATTAAAGACATTCTGCTTTTCTTTTAAGCTATGGACAAATATGTGCGTCTTTCCTTTTACCTGTTTTCCTATGCAATTGGTACTGCAACTCTTGACAAGCTTTCTAGGTATTGATAGACTCAGATGCAAATCCAATTTAAGCTTCTTATGGTTGTGTGTGCAYGTGATGGGCTTCAGCACAGCTGAACCACCCAGCCACATAGGTGGGAGCTTCTGGTACCAAAACCAGGAGGWGCTAGTTCTTGAAATCACAAGATACTCCAGTTTGGTGAGAGAGATTTATGTCCTCATCAGTAAGACATAGGTGGAGACATATAAAACATGCTTAGGTGTTATATAGGCACTGCCAACACTTAAAGAATTTCTCTGAAATACTTTCTTTGCACTAGTGGATGGGTCTAGCCCTTAAAGCTTGATTTCTTCATAGCTAATCAATGAGGATATTTAGGCATATTCATTGACTAATAAATGAACAGGGAGATGGAAACATTTAGTGCCATGTTCTGCAGTTTGTAGGATCAGCTGTTCCTACAGACTTCCCTAGGCTTCCCTCAATAGACAAAAAGATCAAACCTGCAAAATAAACAGTCAGGTAAGCACTATGTGCTGAGTTAAGGTAGGCTAGTTGCCAGACASCCACTAAGCTGCTCTCTCACTCCCCCTCATAAACAGGACAGGGGGTGAAAATAACATGAAAAAGCTTGTGGGTTGAGATAAGGACAGGGAGATCACTTACCAGTTACCATCATGGGCAAAACAGACTCAACTTGTGGAAAATTAATTTAATTTACTGCCAATGAATAACAGAGTAGGATAGTGAGAAACAAAGACAAAACTAAACCCACCTTCCTTCTACCTCTCCCTTCTCAACAGGCTCAACTTTCCAACTTTCCTACCTCCTCCCCCTAGGCGGCACAGGGGAACCGGGAATGGGAGTTGTGGTCGGTTCCTAACGCTTCATCTCTGCTGCTCCTTCCTCCTTACACACTTCCCCTGCTGCAACGTAGGGTCCTTCCCATGGGATACCTTCATGACCTTCTCCAACATCGGTCCTTCCCGCGGGCTGCAGTTCTTCAAGAACTGCTAAAGCATGGGTCCTTTCCATGGGGTACAATCCATCAGGAACTGACTGCTCCAGGGTGGGTCTCCCATGGGCCAAAAGTCYTGCCAGAAAACTTCCTCTGGCGTGGGCTCTTTCCCAYGGGCCACAGCTCCTGCCAGGACCCTGCTCCTGYGTGGGCTCTCCACAGACTGCAGCTTCCTTCAGGACATATCCACCTGCTCCGGTGTGGGGTCCTCCATGAGGTACAGGTGGATATCTGCTCTACTGTGGACCTCCATGGGATGCAGGGGTAAAACCTACTTACCCATGGTCTTCACCATGGGCTGCAGGGGAATGTCTCTGGCACCTGAAGCACCTCCTCCCCCTCCTTCATTGACCTTGCTGTCTGCAGGGCTTTTTCTCTCACRTGTTTTCACTCCTCTCTCCCAGCTGCTGTTGCACAGCATTTTTTACCCTTTCTTAAATATGTTATCACAGAGGTGCTACCAATGTTGCTGATTGGCTCAGCCTTGGCCAGTGGTGGGTYGGTCTTGGAGGTGGCTGGAATTGCCTCTGTCTAATATGGGGGTGGCTTCTTGTGTCTTCTCACAGAAGCCACCCTTGCAGCCCCCTTCTGCTACACAAATCTTGCCACATGAACCCAATAAAGACTGTTAAATTTTAGGCAATGAGATTGGCTTTTACAGGATCTTCTAATTATTTCGTCAGTTCTCTAACATTTGTGCAGCTAAGGGMTCATAGTTTTGAGCTTAATCCACAYGTAATTGCAGGACTTCAAGAGMTGGAGATTTGAGAAAGAATAATAGAAATGACCAAACTGCTGCCAGTTGTCATATTGTAAGACATCGGAGTTGGCACTGTAGTAGTGTGGAATGGAGTAGAACACAACACTAATTTTTCAGCAGGACTGGAAAAAGTAGAGTGGGAATAAAGGATCTAACTGTGCCCTAACAGAGACACTGTCCTGGTCTGTCTGTGCTGACTTCAGTGGCATAAGCAGGTGTGAGTGAGTTTGGAATAATGCATGAGATGAATAAAGGAATGTGGCAAAGAGAAATTACATTTTAAGTTAAACAGCTGCTTTAAATGTTGCTCTTCAGCTATCCATGAAAGTGTGAGCTGACTCAGGACTGGAACAGCTTATATTTAGGGGTTGGTTGGTTGGGGTTTTTTTTGGTTTTCTTTCTTTGTGTTTTAAGRTTGAGATAACAATGCCTGTAATGTCTGTATTCAATATGAGCAGCACCTCCCTTGACTAGTATCCCCATAGAAATCAGGTGAGTACACTTGAGGGGAGMAGTGCCTCACCAAGGTGAAACAAACCCTTACTGGAGTGTGTTTGGAAGCCTAGCTGCTGATCTTGTAAACGAGCTTCCTTTACAACTGTACTGTAGAAACTGAGATGAGTTCATAAAGCGTAGTGTTTCTAACTGAAAAAATACCAAACACATTTTAAAATGTTATTTAAAAACACACGCTGAAAGGCAAGAGAAACTCTCAACAGTACTGCAGCTTAATGACAGTTATTTTAATCTTTTATATTCTTAGAACCTATCGCAGATAGATTCCTGCAGATACATCTGTGAAGATTGTAAYTGATATGCAATAATAATTCTGTAGGGTTGGGAGGAAAATTCTGGGTTGTTTTCACAGTGCTGCTTTTTGCATGTGTTTTCAAGCATGATTTTCATAGAGAAGAACATTTTACTTACTGTATGGTAGAAATCCACACATGAAGAGTCAATAGACAAAGATTTTACCATGGCATATTTTAGTTTACTCATAATGCATTTAAGTATTTAAATATTTTAAGCAGGTATCAGATATACAGAAAACATTAAACTCTGAGATATGAAAAAAATATAAAGGATTCCCTGGAATGCTGGAGGTGAAATTTAATTAATGCTTAAAATGAAATACACAAACAGTACACATGATTCAGAATTTTCAGCTGTGCTTTCAAACCTGCTTAAGGGAAATGGATGCTTAAATCTTATTAATCGAATGGGAATTTGGTGTCTATATCCCTAAGCGAGCTTTGAAATGTAAGTCTAATGCAAATTAGATGGGTTGGTCCATTTGTGTTGGACAATAACATTCTGCTCCTTGATTTAGTGGAAAGTATTTGTGAAAAGATGCCAGGAAATGGGATTTCTTTCTATTGCAAACTCCAAATCATGTTTGGTTATGGAAGTGTTGGAGTTGGATAAAGACAGGAACTTTTTTTTCAATAATAATTTTTAATTTAATATTTTCCTTAATAAAATGGAATAAAAATGGAAAATGCAACTTTATACTGATTTGATRCATTGGAGGAGTAGTTCTTCTGTTGTGCTTCTATCTCTTTTTTTCCCCATCTGTCTCCTCTTCCGTATCCAGTGTAGAAAGGGAGCCCACAAGAACTAGAAGTTTAGAAAGAAATTAAAATCATTGTATGCAATTCCATCTTACCTTAATGGAGGGGTTTTAATGTTCAAAAAAGATGAGGCAATGAACATTTTCATTGTGAAAATTTTTCAATAACTTGAAAACCTCCTTCTTAGCTGTCTTAAATGAAAGAAATAATAAAAACATGCACTCACATCTAGAACTTTTGGAAGAGGAAAAATATTTGCAGGCCSTGCTGTACACTGCCATTTTATCTGTATGAAACTCAGTCATGTCTGTTTGTTGGGATACAGTGTGCTTCACATTACAGTATTCTAGGCATATAGTTCAGTAACTTGTGCAAGTGCACGTTCAGAAGGTTAAAGGTAGGCATTTAAAGCTTTTTGATATTTGAAATTTTGACTTCAAATTAGCATCAGTCCTGCTTTTCACTGAATCACTGCATTGTGYTTTTCATTGCAGCATCCTGACTTCCTCAGGAATCACATTGTCTGCTATTTAGGCTATTCTAACAATGCAGAGAGGTAACATCTCTGTGCAAGCAGAGGGTAGCTTTCAGCTCTAGGCTGCTCTCTTTCTTCTCGTTCTTCTTTCTGCTGTTCAACCTTTCTGTCTTGGTTTTKCATGCTTTCCTGCAAAGCCCTGTGGCATGCTTTCGGAAAAGACCTGTTGAAGTAATTTTTTCAAGTTTATGAAGAGCTCTTCCAAAGTAAGAAAAGTGGTCACCACAGACTGAAGAAAATGTGTCCTTCCATAAATCAAGTGTTGCCCTTTCAGTGGTTTTATTTACCTATATCACTTCTTCCTCTTTTTCCAAATCTTCATCAATACTTTTCTATTCCTTGACAACACAGCATCTCAGTCCCCTTATTTTAAAGTTATCTATTTTTGTCCCATGTCCTCCTTACGTGGATTTGCAGTCTTTCCTTCCCCTATCTTGAATGCATGTTTCTGCTTCTGTTTCTGAAACCATGTTTTATTACCTGCGTATCTACACTACACAGGTGCTCTTGCTACCAATGATCCCACATATTATTATTGCTTTCTTCATCCTCTAAGGATTAATATAGGRTTAAAGTGAGAGCAAGCATCCCTAGGAACTCAAAGATCTTTCCCCTGTATTATTTATGGGTGGATATAAATAATATTAGTTATACTGATGATTCTGTGAAAAAGACATTCTCCCTCCTTTAAATTAATTAGCTAATGCAGAGCTGAAGGTTTTCCAGCAGACACACAAAAAGATGCACCATCCTTCTTGAAATTAAAGAGCTGTGGGGGTAGGTAAACTGAAATTTGTTTACAATAAGTAATCACTCTTATTTTAATACATCAACTGTGAAGCTGTCAGTATCTTCGGAAAATAGCTGAGGTAATTTCAAAGTTAGCAATTAATTTCTTTCTTATTAATTGATGAATTGGTGGTTATGGATTGCTAACCAAATAGCATTTTTAGTATTTATTGTCAATCTTTCTGTTCAAATTTATTTAAATTCCCTATTGCGAGCCATGGAGCACCTGTGCTATCTGTTTGCATGCTTACCTCAAAAAAGCCAACTGTTGCCTGGTTATTTGGAGATACTCAAGCAGTGAAAAAGTTGTATATACAGTTACACTGGATATTGCTGCTAACCTGAGGCACTTGTCACCCTTTTGATGGATCATATGGCTGAATTGCTCACACAGTTTGTAGCAGAAGTCTTAGAGGATCCAATTTTGAGTCCAAGTGTCCAAGACTGTACTTATAAGGATGGTAAGGGAGAGCTTATGTTTTTAACAGCTTTGAGATTAATTTTTAGTCAGCCCATGGTTGTTGGTTCCATTGTGGCCTGTTGCYGTCAGCAGATTTCCCACTCATGTGTGGCATGAGAAATATCTACTCACTTAAAGGAAGTAAAAAGACTCCCTGCAATACTTGTAATCTTTGGATCAAGCCCTGAGAGTCTCCAGAACAAAGCCACGTCTTTGACCTTTCTTGACAGGGTTCTTGGTAGTCCCTGCCTCAAGCACAATGGCAGATTTGAAGTCCTGTGAAGCTGCAGGATGCTCCCAGTTTTCTGAAGCAGGGAAATCAGTGAGGGAGTGAGGAACATGAAAAGGTTTGTTGGCATCACTTAGGAGCAGTGAATAAAAAGGCCAGAGTAATTTAGTAGTTTCTCTGTCAATAGCTGCTTGGATGGTGAGAAGCAAGGGGGAGGACTGGAAAGCCAAGAGTACTTTAGTACAATAGATGATAGCGAATGTTCATGCCATTGTTTTCCAAAAGGTAAGGCTTTTTAGTGCAGTTGGCCATGAATAATGCAAATGTCAGAAGGGGGAGATGAACAGTGTGACTGAAAAGCAGCGGGCCACAGCCCCCTGCTTCACAAACACTCTTAAAGGCATGAACCAACTCTTTCATATTGCTAACAGACCATACCCTAATGTCCATGTTCACATACTATGTGACACTTCAATCCCCAAGCAATTCACTCAAGTATATGAAATTATTTTAATAAACTTTTTACTCTCCTGTACCTCATTGTCCTACTAACAGAAGCAGATCAATGGGAAATAATGTGCAAAATMAACTCTAGTGCAGTTTTCTCCCTTAGAAAAAGAGAAGTGCCAGATGGGCCAGGCAAGGCATTGAAGACTTTGCTGGGACTGCTGAGGRACTGTATTGCTTAGATGATGCTGCTGTGATGGGTAATATTATAAAGCTCTAAGACAGACACACAAGATAATTAAAAGTGGCAGAAGTGGTCCCTTAAGAGTAAGCTGTTTAATCATCAGCTTCCTATGATCATCATCTCATCTTATGGCTTACCAGCAGTCTTGCCGAAAGCTCTTTATATTGGATATTGTGGTGATGTGCATGTCAAAAGGCCAGCAATGAATTTTTGCTGCTAATTTAGAAGGCTGGGTACTTTGCAGGACTTTTGGATATTCAGTTTCAACATGTCCTTCATAGAGAGAGCTCACTAGTCATTCACTGCTTGAAGAAAACCACGGCAAAACTCTAAAAAATAAAAGGTCTTTGGGGAATGAAACCTCAGAGAGAGGGGGAAAAAAAAAAAAGAAACAAAATGAAGTAAATAGGCACTGAACCCTGATTTATCTGCAAATAGGATTGACAGGAAATAAGTGATCATTTGGAGCCTTGGCACTGATGAGTTTATTGAAGAACAGGCCACTGTGGATGATGTTTATTTTCTTACATTTTCTTCTTGCATATAGTTTAGTTTAGTTTTCATTGTGAAATGATTATGCCTTATGTTTTTATTTCAAATATCTCAGAAGCCAAGATGAAAAATCAATAACACATAAAAAGATTGATCAATATAAAATGTTTAAATAAAACACCTGTCACCAAAGACAAATGTTAACTGATAGTTAACATAATAAAGGTAAAACTCTGTTTCTATTTTAATAGTACTTTCCAAATCAGTTTCTGTCATGTATTCCTGTTGATCAAACTCTGGCTTTACTACAGGGCTTTTGTGAGTTCAAAAATAGCATTACAAATGTGGATAAATATAATTTTTCTTGACATGTCTTGTGTATTTGAATAATTGACAGGATTTTCATCTTCCTATGCACTGTAATCTCCAAAGAACAGCCGATTTAAATATATGGTGAGAATGACCAAGTTTAATGAGATCATTATATTACTTCTGATGTGGCATCTAAATGGAAAGCGCTTTGCCGTCATGACTCATCACAATTCACACAGTTTCCTAAGGAGTTTTCAGACTGGATGACCAAACAAAAAAGGCCTGCCATCCATTTAGACATTTAAATAAGYAGGTACATTTTCAAAAGTACTGAGTATTTCCTGGTGCAATTGATCCATGTGCCTAAATAGGCAGACAGCTTTTTAAGAGCCCAGTGCCTGCAGCCCCTATGGAGAATGAAAGAAAATGACCACTTATTTCAGTAGTACGTTTTGAAAACCTGTCACCTTCATTTTTTTGGCTAAGTAAGAGTTGAGCACCTTTGGAGATGTGTCCAATGTGACTGAACACTTTGGAAAATTTGGCTCTGTTCAAAGCTCTATTTAATTTGTGGGAAACTAGACCAGTTTTTCTTTGTTTTGTTTGTCAAACTTAAAATTCTCAAACATAGTTTGATGTTTTCTGTGTTGGTATTTAATGAATGAGTAGCAGTAGAAAAGATTGGGAGGCCTTGTTATAGACATTTAAACCATTGTCAGAAAATTGACAAATTTGCATGTAAATCCATGTTATCAATCATTACAGAGTTTGTGTGAAGCAGTGAGCAGCTGCATTTCCAGGTGAAATAAGTAGGCTGCAGACATGTTGAATGTTTTGTGCTGATGGTGAGATATAAAAGTCCTGTGATGGTGATTGCCAAATCAGAAAAAACACCCCTCAGGAGGATTTGAGGTTTCTTTTTTAAGGGTAAATATTGCCCTCTGCAGAAACACCATTTTGCCATGGCGAAGCATCTACACGTTCCAGTAAGCAGATTTTCCAAATTATGTCTTTACGACATGCCTATCCCATTAGCACAGTCACCTTGTCATTCATATCCCTGTAATGATCAATTCTGAAACATTTACACCCTGTGTTTGGCTGGCTGGTTRCTGCTTACTCAGTGGCAAGATTATTGATTGCAGGCGCTTATTAAGAAAGTATGAAGCAATAAGCTATGAGAGCTGTTGATAATTCAAAAAGTGAAGCTGGCAATCATATAGGGATCAGGGGGATTATTATTTACAGGGCCTGGGTAAATATGACTGATTGGTGTGATACTGCTGTGATGACTGTTTGAATTAAAATGTATCATTATTGATTTTTTTTGCTGTTCTTTATTGCATTTTAAATCTTCATCTTTTTAATGCAAACAGCCTATTCTACACTAGAGCTAGAATATGCTACTGTAACTTACTGATTTATGAATATATCCCTCTGTTACAGTATTTTCATCTCCTGGTACAGGCTATTTTCTGATTTTTCACTCTGCTGCTATTTGAATGAGACAGAAATCATGTACCTGATTTTGAATTCTGCCTCTTTCTCTGTTGCCGCTGTTACATTGCCTTTAAGGAGTTTTCTTCTAATTATGAAAGGATAATGAAGAGTGTTCGAAGGAATAAATTTAAAAAAAAAAAAAGGAGACAGATTTTGGTCCCTTGTTTCATTTTTAGATCTCCTATGAATTGAGCCTCATTTGAAAYTTAAAAAGCAAAACAAACATACAAACAAAAGAATTCATCAAAGCAGGTTACTTTAACATTGAATCAGTTGGTTTCAAATTGCTTTCTGATGGTTGTTTGAGCTTTCATCAGAGCTTACCTACAAATATTAAATGTATGGCCTTATTTTAGATCCTTTTTTCTGCTATGAATAGTGTTGTTCTGTGATCTCAAGAAGCTATCATCCAAAGAAAAGAACAGAAAAATGTTGCAGTTAATAAAAAGGCTCCAAATAAGGCAACTGTTTGTGCTTAATTTAAGGAGGTCTATGAAGTCTAGAATTCAGGTTTAATTTTTCATTAATTCGGTCCTTTCAGATCAGCTGCTTAGCAAGGGCAGCAGAAAGCAGAAAGCAAGCATCTAACGTACAGATTACTTTGATGGTATTGATGCATGGACCAGTAAGATTCTAAGTGTGCATACAAGTGCACTGAAACTGGTAGAGCTATACTAGTTTAACATCAGTGGAGAATTAGTACTTTTCAGACTGGAATCTATATAAAGACATTAAAGCCTTGAGAAGGAGCTGAAATTTACCTGTGCAATATCTTTGTAGTGATGATAAAACTCTCGCTTCCTAGAGTACTCCTTTTCTGTAGGATTTACAGATGGCTTGGATAAAGGATAACACAGTTAATCCTATCCAATGCCTGCTGCTATGCTAGCAGAGACAAGRTAAGTCCCAATTTTGCACAAATTAGTTARTGGAGGGGAAGCCCACGCTTCTGTYAGTGCATGCAGAAGTATAGTTTAATTCTGTGTATACAGCATCTCATTCTAAAATCATGGTTGCACCACCCACATCCTGGTATGGCTACAGTGGTCCTTTGCAGTTGATCTCTGCCTGCCAGAGGACCTTCACTGGGCTGTTAGGTCAATTGCTTAAGATTAAGAAATTCTAAAAGCACTTCAATGTGCTTTTTGGAATCTTCTGATTAAAAAAGAAATCACCCTGTTCACTAAATATTTCCTTCTTTTGCTGTAGTTCTCATCAGTTTCCCCAAATATTGAGCTCTTGGAGGTGCAACACAGGTAGTACTTGGTCTTGCCCTTTAAAGTTGTCATGAAAGTATAATTTAGTGCTTTTGATGTCTAGAAGAAAACACTTTGTGTATCYTGTTTTCTTGAGAAGCAGGCAGTAATTCGTCTTTATCGAACTCTAATACTGTGACATATTTCTGTCTGGAAGCTCTGTCATAGAAAATATTTTAGAATTTGGTGGAATATTATTTCTTTTAACAGTGTAGGGTTTATTCCATTCATTAGTTACGAAGATGGGCTCAAGGTTCTCAGCAATCTGYTTCATAAAGAAGGGAGAGATATGAAGGCAATTTTGGTTGTGCTTCATCCACTTCTGTTGGACCTTTCTGAGATGTGTTGAAGGAGAAAAATAGGTTTGCCCCAGTTACTGTTGCAAAACTAGTGTAGGAACAGTCTTATCATTAGCATTCCTTAGTTGCATCTTTTCTTAGCTTCATGTRTATAGTCCTATTGTCTGCTGAGTAGAATTGATAAAGGAAATGGGTAACTCCTTGGGTGATAAGGATGGGCAGTCCTTGAGCTACGCTCATTAGGTGGATGATAAGGGTGAACTAGCTCGTTAGGCCCCGATGAATAAATCACTGATAATGGGAACCCAGGACAATGAGCTAACTCCATGACTATATATGGACAAAGGAAATCCGAAGTTTCAATCAGCGGACAGCGTGAGGAAGACCATGGACGATCACCGATGGATGAAAAGACCCTAAACCAAATTTTACTGTGCATGCCCGGATTATGCAAATGAATTCTGGGAACTCATCACCATAGGACTGCCCATTTTCCAGAAAATTCCTGAATATGAATGGTGCCTTATGCATATGTATGTTTTGATGCTATAAATTCTGTGGTGCCTGTCCTTTTGGTGTGCAAGCTAGGAGGAACGATCCCCCTTGCACCTGGTGCYGTAATAAGCATACCTGCTTTATAACTCTCTTGAGTTGTGAAGTTTGTTTCCGCACATCAGTGTTACTTTGTGCAGGGGACAGTGCATCGTCTTGTGTCACTGCCTTGGTGTGTTCTAGGTCACTAGTGAAGGGTTTTGCTTCCATACAATGTGCTTATCCAAAACCCCACAAGAAGAATTCTGTTCACATCCCCATCATGTATTATCCTTGTCTTCTGATCCAATTACTTCTAGTAACTACAAAGCAGCTCTCTGAAGCTTATGTTATTACCCTACTTAAGCATGGGAATTCCCTGCAATAAGTTTTGGGAACCAAAAATATTTTATTTCCTATTCACAGGCTGTCTGCTTATGCCAAATTCTAGCCATCGCCCAAGAGATTCCTTCATCCTTCAGCTGATGCCGTGTCTCACTAGGCTCCAAACACTCCTTAAAGGTTCATACTAGATTGCCCCAGAACCTTGTGGGTAACAAAGCTATTGTGTGGGGGATTGGAACATGGGGTAAGCCTGTTTGCTTTCTGAATTTGCAGCTCCACAGTGAATTGAATGCTGCTCTACAAGGCAAACTTTCCTTTGTAGTTTTATCAGACAGAGCTGTAGTTTTATCAGACRGAGACTGGCTTTTCCACTCCTCTTTAAAAAAAAAGATAAAAATCTGGACTATTTTTTTAGACTATCATCTGGACTGTTTTTTTCTTTTATACATTAGTATAAGCTCAAATGTGTCAATTAAGACAATGTGTTACTCAAACTATTATAGAAAATAGAGCCTTAGTGTTGAAATCATATCTGTTTTTTCATATATTGGTGAGAATTTGGCTTTCCATCAAGATTACTATGCCAGTGACGGCATCTTTTTGCAGGCAGACATATAATTTTTTCCACCCATATTTTGGGTCTGAATCTAGAAGTGGTGTAACCTGCTTTCATAAAAGTTATTTGGCCAGTTTACTAGGTGGAACATGGTGCTTGCACTAGCTGTCTGCATTGCTTCTGACTGGAATTAGCAAGTCTTTGGCCAGCTTGAAATTCAGTAAGAAAAAGTTCTCATTTGGCTTCAAAGTGCTGTGTAGACACATTGCCAAAGTCATATACAGAAAAGCTGGCTGGTATTTTCTCAAAAAAAAAAAATCCTTAGGAATTAAAATATTTAGGCAAAAGTATAACTCTGATAAATATGCCAGTAGTGACAATCTTCTCCTTGATTCTTGACTCCAGGGTAGGATTTCTGGTTGGAGGTGGGGAGGAACCAGGGGTTTGGTAATTTAACCACTTCACTGGATTTTGAGAAACTCCTACTTAGACTGTTTTGGTTTTTTTTTTTTCTTTTTTGATCTCTCTGCTCCAGATTAGAGACTTGAATTTCAGGGGATGGTCTTATTTCTGTAACGTTACAAAGAAGCAAACTACCACTGGCTTTAGAACAGTTTAACTACTCCGTAGTAACCACACTCATGGGAAGTCTGTCATTAGAGGTAAATTGCTTTTTATTCATTGTGAGATAGTGGTATGCCTGAAAGTAGCTACCAAGCATAGCTACCATAGAATAAGTAGAGACTTGACCTTAATTGGTGTTAAACTGTTTGGGTAGTTGTATTGTCATTGTCCCACCTCTCAGTAGCTGTTCTGTGTCTTTCTCTCTGTTGTGGGGATGAGGGAAATATGTATTGAATTTGACGTCTTCAGAATGGGAACATTTGGAAACTTTGAAAGCTTTGAGATTGGAAACAGTCACTGCACAGGAGGAAAAGAAAAAGATGGATTTGATCTGCTTCAGTAGAGCATGCCAGGTGTGTAAAATCTTTTATAAAAGCAGCAGCTTTTTTCAAGAAAGCTGTTTGGGAAAACTGTTAGGAAGCATAACTATGACTATGTTGCCAGTGTCTCCCCCTGTTCCCCAACCCCAATGAGGGCAGCAAGAGGGTTGTTGCATCAGTAAACAAAGCAAACTGGCTTACTAGTCAGCTTTGAGTTCGAACTGAAACTTTATTTGGTGATGTGTCTTTGGCGTGATAATTTCAGGATGTCTTGAAAAGCTCTTAAATTCTTGAAGACCAAGGGTGAATAGTCAAGTGAGTTTATTGTTCATGGGTTTGGCTATATTTATGCCTGTAACATCAGACTGCAAATAATTAACATGTACCTTTTTCCATTCCATGATGCTTTAGCAGTGAACCTGAACATGCTTCAACTGAATTTTTATGAACATAACTCAGTGAAAGTATTTTCTACTCCATACAGACCTATAAACTAGGTCAGCCATAAAGCCTGAGGAGGTAAGTCTTTGCAACAGATACTACAGAATTTAGCCGATGTTTTGAAATAATGTCACAAACGCAGGCAAAATCTTTGTGTTCTTGACTCCCCGCATTTAACAGGATTCCTTGGCTTGCCATGGGAATAAGAGTTGCAAATTATCAGGTTAACATCCCAAACCCTAAACAAATCTTTCACTTCCTTTGGTGTGTTTGGATTGGGATTGGGACTGGGACAGCCAGCCTGGGACATACTAATGTAATTAAGAAAGCATGTTCTTAACAATTCCACTTTCCTACCACTTTGAAATTGCAGGTGGGAGAAATAAAAACCTCTGATTAGATGCCCAGCACTGTTAGCATGCATCAGTTGTCTTTATAACCATATCTCTGTGCTCTTCTGAGGCTTCAGCAAACTCCTTAAATGTTATTCATTGGTGATTCTCATAATTTTGGAGGCATTAAGGAAGTTTAACTGTGTAGTATGTTGAGTAAGCTGCTGTGGATTTGGCTCCAGCTGAAGCTGAAACCTGTATGCCTCATGAGATTGAAGGATGAATCTGAGACGAGGTGTTGTTCTCTCTTTGATACTCATATTAGTTCGTGAGGGATGAAGTCCTGACGGTCTGGTTGCTTTGTTCAAATCTCCAAGCTCTGCTGTCTTGCACTTCAGCTATTGTGTGTCCTCCCAACACTTGCTGTTTACAGACTGTTATGGGTAGTGAGAGGGCTGCAGTCTGTCTGTGCCAGAGCCCTGGGTGGGTTGCTGCGTTCAGTGTAGTGTGGTGTTATGTGCAGGATCTTGCCTCCTTTGGTAAACAGCAGTTGTCTCTCCTGTCCCCCATTCCTAAGAGGAACACACCTAGTCCCTCAATTTAGGTCCCGCAAAACTTACTTCTGTCTGCATTGCAGAGAACTTAGTTTCTGTACAATGGAAATTTCCCCTGGCAATTTAAAAGACTTGTGAAATCCTCTTTGTTTCACATAACCGGTGCTTGCTTATATCCAGCTCCACCTCTTTGCATTTCTTCTGTAGAAGGAAAGTTAATGGGGATGTTTGGAATAAAGTGTTCTTCTCTCCTACTTCTTCACACGCCTGTGATTGTCACCAACATATTCTTGGCTCTGTGGTATGTCTTACCAGGACCCTGGGGATTTGCTTGGATGCTCAAAACAAGAGTAACAAATCCTGTTGTAATATTTGGACCTCTCACTTATTATACTTAGGATATGGATTCCATAGTAATATTATGTTGAAAGATTTACTGAGGCCAAACCAAAGACCTGTGCTCCCTTTTCAAATCCACATCCACATTTTCTTCTTCAGGAACAGCTGGTCTATATGGTGAAGGCAACAGATAAATATACAAGGTGTGTTCTGGAAAAGCTGTGAATCAGTGAACACCTTCCCTCTCTCAGCCCTGCAGGAACAGATGGGCTGGAGGATACAAAGCATCAGTAATTTATGAATGGCTGGGACAGTGCTTCACTTAAATAAAACAACACACAGCATGAAAGACATGGTTTTAGCCTTGTTCCCAGGCCTCCACTACTGAATTATTCCATGGAGTGTATAAAGGAATCACTTCTGAGTCTCTGCTTCTAGACTCTGATGAATAATATATTTAAATGCTTTAAGTGTCATTGCTATGAATAGACAGTGGATAGGACTAAAGAAATTAGTCTCTTACATGTGATCTCCAAACCAATTTCAGGATGTTAGAAGAGTGTAGCATGTAGTACTGTTTTGAATAATATAGCTTTGCAATTTCAGGGAATTGTTTGGATTTTTATTATTAACTTTGACCAAAGTTATTTTAGTATATGCTCTTGCTCCTAATTGTTTTCTCCTGGATACAGCAAAATACCTACTTTCATGCTTTATTCAGACATTTCAGTATCTAATTTGTTGCAATATATCCATTTAAGTGCTGCAATTGAATATATTTCTATGTAGTTTCCTGGCCTGAAGTTTTCAGTACTGCTGTTTTCTTGTTTCATATTCTTACTCTGCTTAGTTTTTTAATTATAATTGTGTTGTGTAAAAATGAAATTGAGGCTAAGAAATAATTTCGTGTTTTGTGGGATTTGCACTTAATTACTTTTAGAAAGATTGTATTCTGACTCTTCAGATTTTTTTTTTCTGAATTACTTTCTCCTATATGCAGCTTGCTCAAGAGTGTCATTGACATATCAAYATATAAATAACAAATATTGAGAGATAATTGTTGAAATTTTGTTGATAGACTGATGGAGCAAGGTAAAGCAGACTCCATAAACTTGTGTTCTAATGACTGCCACTGAACTGCATTACATCTTTGGAAAGATGACTTAGCGATTTAAGTAGTATTGTCTCACTGGTAGCCAGTGCTCCAAAGCTAGCTCCTATCTATCTTGTGTGTTACATTTTCCTGGGAACAATTCTTCCAGAAACAGTACAGAAGTGTCAAACACCACTGAGATGTAATGTGCAAGTTGGGGACTGATGCTAATTAGGATTGGAGTGGACTGCAGGTTTGAGACCTGGAATGAAAAAGTGTCTGGCTCCTGCAAGGCTGTCTGGAAAGCTTTGCTGTTCTTGGCCATGTGCACAGAATGAGGCGCATATCCTTCTGCAACAGCTTTTGTAGTAATTGCTGCATTTCAGCTGGAGTTTTAGCTTTTCAGATGCAGGTCAGTTGCTGCTGCTTTGCAACTTTTGTTATCTGTGTGATTTGTGGGCTCACTGGTGCTGGCTGTATCATACTGCTTGGTCCTCTGCTGCAGTTTATTGCATGCTATTCTGGTACTAGTTGCTTGCTCTTATTGTGTGTACTAGCAAGTGGAAGAGTTTAACAAATACTGAGTCCCCAATTCCTTAGATCCATGTGAAATTAAATGCTAGAAACCACTCGTTGTTCTCATTTCTGTTACCCAGAGAATTAGAAATTTGTCTCTAATAAGCAACATAAGTCACTTAATTATTTACAGTTGCTGAAGAAGCAATAGTTATAGTTGTACAATGCTTAAAGTAAGCAGCRTTTTACTAAGACCTGTTATCTTTATCATGCTGTTACTGCATGGAGCCAGTCACACTCTGGATCACTTCTGGGCAAAATGCGTCTTTGAGATGCGCAGAATAAAGCGCTCTCGTGCATTATTTACCCATGTATGTTTAAAAAAAAACCCCAGAGCTAAAAGTGATACAAAAAGGAGGTTATATAAAAAGCTGAGGCTGCAGTTCCGTGTTCACCTTAATCTATAGAAGTACAGGCTTTTACTGAACAAGGTGGCCCCTCACTGACTGGCCCCTTGTTTCCTCTCTTACCTTCCTTATCAGGTTTGTGCATCTCTGTAGTGGCCTCAAGGAGAGATCTGATTGGAAACTCATTTGTCATGGTTTATGTTGTGGATTAATGAATGCAAGTATGGATGAGGWCAGAAGGGAGATCTGGGCAGTCCTTTCTGATAGCAGCCTGCTCTTTACTCTGGGGTATGTGGCTGTATAACTGTCTCTTCAGTCACCGACACCAGTATTATCTTTGAAAACTTAAGTTGATGTTGAATGACTGTTGTTTTTAGGAGCTTCCAGTTTTAGCTACTCTGTTGCAAAATCTCAAAAAAAAAAAATTCACATGGAACATTAATTTTATTATATTTTTTTAAAACTTCAGAGGGTAGTTTTTTCATGTAGTCTTCTSCTGTTGAAGTTGCCTTCAACAATATATGGTTTCAAAAATTAAAATCTCTAAAGGATGTAGCCTTGAATTTAGAGACAAATATAATAAAGAAAGTGACAGACAGGTGACATTCAGGTGGGGTCGGGGGTGGGAGTGATAGAGAGGCAAAAARTATGTTAAGGGAAAAGATTGTCTTTTTTCATTTCCATGAGTGAGAAGTTTCTATAAACTGTTCTTTTTGACAAGGAGCAGTGTTAAAGGATTATGATCTTCAGTAATTTACATCTGGGCACATTCTTTGGAACATTACAATGGAAATGCAGACACATAAATTGTTCTGCTTACATGTCCTTCTTCCTTGAGTGTGTCTGTTTTCCTGAGGTGAGTGGATGCAGTGTTATGGGCAGCCAGGTGTTGTATACTGTTCTGCCTTGTATCATGTTATGTACCAGTTAACAATAACATGTTCTCTTATGCACGTATCATTACCTTAGGTAGAACAGATCTATTTGTGTAAGAAGCAAAGCAGAGAGGAATTTGTTTGATGTCAAGATTAATTCTTGGAACCTGTGGATTTTGGTGCCCTTAGGTATATATATATATAAAATATATACCCTTAGGTATATATATAAAATATACATTTTTTTAATTGTTAACTCTTACTTTTACCTGTCATCGGATGGCATGTTCAGCCCCTCAACATTCTTCCTTATTTTAATGACTTTTAACTAACTCCCTTAGTTTTGCATTACCTTTATGTTCCTCCAGCTCATTGCTTATGCCATTTCCAGGTCTTAAATGACTATATTAAGTAACATCAGACCTAGTGCAAAACACGTGAAGGTCTTCATCTTTTGAGAAGAGAACGAGAAAATGTCCACTGCTACAGCTTATTTTTGTCACTTCATGTCTACCCACTCTGTTGGAAAGCATGAAATCATCTCGATTCCTAGAGTTTGTGAACCAGCGAAGAAGCCAGTGCTAGAGAGTGGACTTCCTTTGTGCTCTGCAAAAGCACAAACAACGTGAAGCTTTCTCTGAAGGCAGAATACCAGATATTCAGGTGTTCCCTCTGTCTGGGGAAATGTTGCCATATAGCTTTTATTCAGAATCATTGTTCTGGTAGTCTCTGCTCTCAACATTTGCCTAATGAGATTTTCACCTCCAACGTGGCTCATGTTAATTGTAGAAGGAGGCAGGGATAATGACATGAAAATTTTATGCAATTGCATGACTTATTCTGCATAAAACTAATATTCTGGGAGACTGTGAGCTACGTGAGACATTACAGCCACCCTATTCACTGGGGTGATTTTTTTTGCATGCAGGGTCTGCTCCTCTTATCACCGAAAAAAAATCTATTCAGTCGTTATTTGGGTAGGGTTGACTTTTGCTTCTTTTTAGCCAAATCCAGACTAAGACCCACAAGCCAGAGGCCTAATCAATACCACACTAACTGCTCCATTAATCCTCTTTTGCTGCTATTTCTCTCTCATCTTTCCAGGAGACTGTTGTTACCTCAGAGCAGATAATTGATTTTTCTAGATAATAAATGCAGCAGCTTATCAGTGATATTTCCCACATACCGCTGTACTGCAGGTAATATTAGGGTGTAACAGATCAGAGCTGCTTTCTGCAGTGACTGTTCAGCCTAATGCAAAAAGCCATAGCTGATGTAACTGTCAAATAAGCCTAACTGGCTTATACTTAGACCTTTCCACCTCAGATGCTGCAGGAAGACAAGCAAATTTGCATGTTCCCATCTGGCAAGGAATTTTGCACAAATCATCTCGCATATAAAGGGCCTAATAAAAAAAAAAGACTAGATAAAGAAATTTGGGGTTGGAAGAGTTCTTGGACTTAAGGTTTTTAATTCAGGGTCTCATTGTATTCATTCCAATTTGTAAACTTAGGTAGATGACAAGAAGTGCAAAGCTTCACCAGCCTTCATTTCATCATGCTTGGCTATTGATGGGGAGTACAGGAATGTGTAAAATGCTGTTCCCTCACAGTAAATAAAACCACAGTAAATAAAATCATGCTTCCTTTCATCTACCAGTTTGTAAATCGGTATCATTTTGTCCTTAAACCAGTTTCCATCTGAGAAGTTTCCCAACGGCCGTGATGGAGTTTAGACTGGGTTCAGCATTGTACAGGAATCTGCGGTGGGCAAGGAGATGAGGTACTTAAGAAAGTAAAAGTTGTGTGGTCTTTCTCATGCAGGCAGTGAAATACATGCAATTCCTTCATCAGTGTATGCTGTTTGTCCTCGTTGTGCCTGTTGCCCTAGGGATGTGACAGCTCTCTTACAGATCTTTGGGCTGGCTCTTCAATTGTGGGCTTGTTGGCTCGAAGATCTCTGTTTAACCAGCTAGCGTTTTCCAGGATGGTAGATAGCTGATAAAATTCACAGCTACTGAATCCTGAACACTTTGATGTGCACTGAGCATGGATTTCTATGTGAAACGAAGGAGCTTGGCATCTTTCAGAAATGCTTGTGATGAAGGAAGAAGCCCATCATCTCCAGGGATGTTGCAGTCCCACAGTACATGAAAAACAGCACAGTCAACATCGACAAAAATGACAGTTAACCTTTTAAATTGGCAAGTCAGATCGTGAATATGAGGAGAAACTAGAACTGCAAAAGAGCACTGTTTGGGCAAAATGTTTGTCATGGACATTTACAAGAGATCTTAATACAGCATTGTATTTATTGCATGTGGTATTTTGCTGCATTGTCACATTATGAAATACTGAACAAAAAAGATTGCTACATGTGTTTTCACATGATGTGATATTACTTGAATAGTTTTGTTTAATTTCATTTGTCCAATAAGTCCAGATACCAGATTCTGCTTCTGTGTAAAGTTCTTATAAATTATGTTCTTGTCACTGAGCCTCACTGAATTCAATAGATTTATTTTACATCTGTACTGATGTACTTGGGGGAGAAAAAACGTACCAGTGGTAATATGTACAAGAGATGAAACAAAGGGGAGGAGGGGGAAGTTGCTTGTTGCTTCTTAGCTCTACAGATGGACAATTAGTTTCCAGGTGCACAGGGACCTCTTTTTGAGCAGAGGAAAACAGCTTCTGGTGAACTGCTGTTTYCATCACTAAATTGCCTGAGAAGCTGTTTGAATTTTAAAGTGTTTCTTGAGCTTATAATGTTAATCTGTAGCTACCATTTCCCAGTGCCTGGCCTAGCAATTGTTAATGCCATTATGAACAGCATGGTCTTAAAAAAACAAAGYCTTCTTTTGGGGGGGACGGGGGGTGTTTTTTGTTTGTTTGTTAGGTTTCATTGCATATTTATTGCAATTAGAGAAGTGGTACAGTAACTGATAAGGAAAAAACCCAACTCACTGTGCATGCTCCATTAAGTTTATTATAATACTAAATTAAAGTTTGTCTTGTTGCAGTATGTAAACATGTGGGAAAGGATAATTGATGCCTACTCTTTTCTTATCAATAAGTCCAAGTAAAATACACTGATGGAAGAAAAGTGGAGAGCTGGTTTTTGGGATTTTTTTTAATTATTTCAGCCATGAGATTCTCTTCTGGAAAATGTAACCCTCGCTTGATTTGTGATGTCACTCAGGTAATCCTTATCTACTGGCAAAAGAAAAAACCTCAGTCCTGCAGGTGCTCAGTGGGCGTATTTTATAAGTACAAGGCTCAAACAACATTGCTTTTTTTCTAATTAGAAGTGGCAGAAACCTTAAGATCTGCTTATGGTACAAAGAAGGCTAGCTGTGTTTTGTGAGAGACTATACGAAGGCTTCAGCAGGATTTGGACTGTTTCATTCCCTTTCTCAAAAACAACTACTTCTGTGCTGCCCCTTAYGATGATGTCGTCAACGTATTGCAGGTGTTCTGGAGCCTCACCCTGTTCCAGTGCAGTGTGGATCAGTCCATGGCAAATGGTGGGGCTGTGTTTCCACCCCTGGGGCAGTCAATTCCAGGTGTACTGGACGCCCCTCCAAGTGAAAGCAAACTGTGGCCTGCACTCTGCCGCCAAATGGATTGAGAAGAACGCGTTAACGATATCAATTGTGGCGTACCACTTGGCTGTCTTTGACTCCAGTTCGTATTGAAGTTCTAACATGTCTGGCACGGCAGCACTCAATGGYRGYGTGACYTCGTTCAGGCCACGATAGTCCACTGTTAGTCTCCACTCTCCATTAGACTTTCGCACTGGCCATATGGGACTGTTRAAGGGTGAGCGAGTCTTGCTGATCACTCCTTGGCTCTCCAGTTGACGAATCAGCTTATGGATGGGAAGCAGGGAGTCTTGGTTGGTGCGATATTGCCGCCGGTGCACTGTTGTRGTAGCGATYGGSACCCGTTGTTCTTYGACCCTCAGCARCCCCACARCAGAAGGGTCCTCYGARAGACCAGGCAAGGTGGACAGCTGTTTAATTTCCTCYGTCTCCAAGGCAGCTATACCAARAGCCCACYGGTACCCTTTTGGGTCYTTGAAATACCCTCTCCTGARGTAGTCTGTGCCAAGGATGCACGGAGCCTCTGGGCCAGTCACRATGGGGTGCTTTTGCCACTCATTCCCGGTTAGGCTCACTTCAGCCTCCAATACAGTCAACTCTTGGGATCCCCCTGTCACTCCAGAAATACAAATGGGTTCTGCCCCTTTACAGCTTGATGGCATCAGGGTACACTGTGCACCGGTGTCTACAAGAGACTTATACTCCTGTGGGTCTGATGTGCCAGGCCATCGAATCCACACAGTCCAGTAAACCCGGTTGTCCCTTTCCTCCACCTGGCTGGAGGCAGGGCCCCTCTAGTCCTGGTCATAGTATTCATTACACACTTCTTGCCAATGCGAATCAGAAGTCCCTTTATTAAGATCAGAAGTGGAATCAGCCCTTCTGCTCTGCCTGGGGAACTGCTCACTGGAGACTGGAGCAGCAGTTTTCCTGGAAGAACCCCCTTTTGTGATTGTTTTTCCTTGTAACTCACATACCTGTGCATCTAGGGTCGAGGTAGATTTTTCCATCCCACTTCCTCATGTTGTCTCTGTGGTACACAGGTAAAACCACAGGGTGCTCCATGGTGTGTATCCACTATATTCTCTCTCTTGAGCTGAGCTTACTTCTAATGGCTGACATTCTGGTCCGTACAGGTGGAGAGTAGGACATATCCTCTTTGAGTTGATGGACCTCCCGGGACAGTTTTTCAGATAGTTTCTCCACAGCAGAGATGCAGGACCGTAGGGAGGAAGAGAGACTTTCTGCGTATTGCCAGAGTTGGCCAGCCAGTTCATCCACCGTTTGTTCCTCTCCATCTTTCCAGGTCATTACTGCCAATGAGTTTGCATACAATGCTGGTGCGCTCCGTACAAACGTCGGTGGGTCAGGTGCATTTGACTTCGTCTGGATCTCTGGGTAACTGCTCGTTATTCAGGTCATCATAAGTCACTTCCAGCACAACTGATTCCCTCAGGTACTGGATACTTCTCTCCATGGTGGTCCACTTGCCTGGGTGACATACAACATCTTCCTTGAAGGGATACCTTTCCTTCACGCCTGATAGGAGTCACGTCCAGAGGCTGAGGACTTGTGCCCCTTGTCCAATCGCCTTGTCAATGCCCCCTTCCCTAGAAAGGGATCCCAACGACCTGGCTTCCCTACCTTCTAATTCCAGGTTACTGGCCCTGTCATCCCAGCATTGGAGTAGCCGGGTGACAATGTGCTCACCTGGACAACGACTGAAATTTTTTTGCATATCTCACAGCTCGCTTGGTGATAGATATCAGGTGGTTACCATCTCATTKACAGGCTCTGCCTTTTCGTCCTCCTGTTCTCATGATGGTCCTGGTTCGTCTTCACCCCTTTCTAAACGAGCTGATTTTCTTGTGTATGTATTCTTCTGTATAGGGGCGACTGATACCAGCAAGGGTTGTTTCTCTGGTTCAGCCCCAGTGCCTGTCGCCAGGGTTGGAACAGCCCCATTGCCTGTCACGGGGGGTAAGTCTCTGGATGGTATTCTTAAATAGTTGTTTAACCCTAAACAAGTCCTGAAACACATTCAGGAGACATAGCAATAGGAACATGCTGGTTTAAACATACCAAGGATATTTAAAATTCTCAAGAACCATTGTAATTAGCCTGGAGGAGAAGGGGACGATGGAGGAAGGTGTCTCCCCCATAGGCTGGCTTTTGAGGAGAAAAAATAGAAAGTGTAATTATCAATAATTTCCAATAGATGGCTCCTAAAGTACAGAGGTGACAACAATTCTGAGTACAAATACCAGATTGATCTCACAACCATTAATTTTATCATACCATAAGCCAGTGTTACACAGTACAGCAAAGCGATAACCTTAATCCACCTCCCAGAGGTGATAAACAGCACATAAATACTGATAAACAGTATATATGACAAGTAAGGTGTTACATAACACAACTCTGAGAACAGATACAACAACTTTGAGAGCAAATAAATCAACATTGTGACCAGCGASTACTAAATTAATATAATGAATGCTTATAACAAATTTATTTTAACATGCTCTGGTCAGGTCTGTCGTTATCTCAACCCTTCGTGCCCCACACTAGGCACTAGAAAGGACTGTTATGGTTTAACCTGGCAGGCAGCTAAACACCATGCAGGCGGTCGCTCACTCCCCCCTGGCTCAGTGGGATGGGGGAGAGAATCAGAAAAAAATAAAATTCAGGGGTTGAGATTAAGACAGTTTAATAGGACAGAAAAGGAAGGGAAAATAATGGTAATAATAATAATGATAAAAGAATATGCAAAATAAGTGATGCACAATGCAATTGCTCACCATGCACAAACAGATGCCCAGCCAGTTCCCGAGCAGCAGAGCCCTCCCAGGGCCAACTCYGCCCCAGTTTATATACTGAGCATGATGTCATATGGTATGGAATATCCCTTTAGCGAGTTTGGGTCAGCTGTCCTGTCTGTGCCCCCTCCCAGCTTCTTGCTGGCAGGGTGTGAGAAGCTGAAAAGTCCTTGATTAGTGTAGGCACTACTTAGCAACAACTAAAACATCAGTGTATCAACATTATTCTCATACTAAATCCAAAACACAGCACTATATCAGCTACTAGGAAGAAAATTAACTCTATCCCAGCTGAAACCAGGACAACTTCCCATTTGAAAAGGGAACATGGTGGTATGAAAAATGGGGCAAAATGCAGTTTTCTTGCTCCTTGGTTTATTGAAATTTGATTTTATATTRTGCAATGAGAATCCAGCTTGTCTTTGTGAAAATGAGATGTTTCTGTGGTTGTTGTGGAACTGTAACGGTCAGAGTACTTCCCTGCCAAGTGTGAGGCAGCCAAGCAGGTGAGCAGAAAGAAACCACTGTGGAGAGCAGCTGAGATGGTCTCTAGTCTGAGGGAGAGCCATACGGATAGAGCACCAGCCTCCAGTGCATGTACCAACTGGGTTCCAGTTTCCCAAGATGATGTCTGGTGAGCTGAAGAAGCCAGATTGAGCTTCAGTTTTCCAGTCAGAGATCATGGATCTTCCCCTCCCTGCAGTTCCAGTGAGAAGAGAAATGCATGACAGACCAGAGCTGCTCTGGTCCTCTTCTGATAAAGGCTAGARATGTCACTTCATTTCAAATAGCAGATGAGAAATGGAGCTTTGTACAGCAACTGCAAATCCACCTCAGGAAAGCTATGATGCCTATGTCAAACTCATGCTGGGGTTAAGGACACTGTTCCATCCTCCTTCCTCAGTCTGCATAAATGAGAGAGAGAGTCATTGGTTTCATATGTGTATATGAATRCATAATAATAAGTTTATTAAACATAAAAATGACAGAAATAGAGAGGCTTAGGATGTGTTACGATTCAGGTTCTTTGTACAGCCTCACTTGCCTCCTTGTCATGTAGGTATTATGAAACACTACAAACTGAAGCTTAAAAGAAGGGCCTATTATATTTTTTTCCTGYAGGCCTCTGACTGATCCATTGCACAGGTGCACTTGATTGAGGGGGCTGGAGCATACCTGGTTGTTCGCTTCAGAAGACCTGGCCTGACTTTTTTTGCTATTGAGTAWGTTGCTTAAATCTTTCATGAATGGGAACCATGAGTTCTTCATTTTTTCATGTTTCCAGCTTGAAAGCATGAGGTCTGTTTTGCAGAGATTCTGAACACTTACCACTGATATTAAAGCTACTAGGAGATCTGCTTTGTGTGTGTGAAATGTTGTATAATGTTAAACATCATGAAAAGTCAGGCAGTGATTTAGGAATCTGCTAATTTTAGGTACTTTTGACTTCAACTCTCTCTGCCTTATGTGTTGGTTAGATAGCAAAAACCACTTGCAAACTTCATAGAAGTTGCTGAAGCAAAAAATAGTTAATATTTGCAAAGCTGTCAGACGTTACAGTGATTACAGCAGAGAAGAAGCCTAGAGAACATTAATAATTTTGCCTTCAGAGCTGGGTATAATCAGTGTTCAGTAAATAAAGGTTGGCCTTCTCACTGTATAGTTCGAAGGAGACAGGCACTTCTTCATTGACCAGTGTTCTAAGAAATCTAGATTTGTTCTTAARGTATGGGTAACGCTTTGAAGACTCTCCTTAGGTATATCTCCATTTATTGAAGACTGCAGCCACACAGTTAAAATGAACGATTGAAGWGCAGAGATATCAGGCAACTTTATTTGCAGGTAGTGTTACCTCTATTTTCCCCAAATGAGAGCAAGAGAGAGAACAAATGAGTGCAGAATAAAGGGTTCYGATTATCATCTCTCTTTTTTTGCGACCTGATTTGCACATGCATCTTTTCAGATTTTTCTCCTGGAACAGACAATAATTACTATAATATAATAATATCAAAGAAAACACATGTATCTGTTTCCATTACAAAGTACTTAGACTCTTTGTATGCATGACGTGGTATAATATAGCTGTTTCTGCTTTTGAAATCTGTTTGTCTGGAAGGAGAAGAGATATGTGTGGGGGCAACATGAGACTAGAAAGGGACTGGAGAGTAACAAGTCACATTTTGTGGTGATAATTTCTTCATGTACTGTTGCAAAGATACAACAGTTCCTTTGCTATCATATCAAAGAATAATGAATTTTGCTTCCATTCTTACCCATGCCACTATTAAATAATAATTAACATAATATTACCGGAAATATCACTCCAGCCTGACATGTGGCACTGATTGGTCCTGTTTCCCTTCTGAAATATTTATCTGTGGGAAACTGTTGAGCTTGTTCTAACTTGCCTTGTTACAACATGCCATGATCCAACACTATGACCTTCTACACATTGTCTGCTTTTTTCTAGAAAGTACTAATTCTATGTTCCAGATATCAGTCCATCACCATCTTCCTCTCAAAGTGCTCTTAAATTCATTATCCAACTTCAGTCAAATTGGTCTCAAATATTACTCTTTCACAAGTTTTGTGAAAAGTGGCAAGAAGGTGCCAAATGCCCTCCCTGTGGAGGGCATCTCCCTGTGCAAGGAGAATTTGACTCTTACCACTTTTGCTGGCATCATTTGGATAGCCAGTCAGTATAACTGGAGGGGAAGTATTAGAGAACATGGGACAGAGTTTAAGCTCTGTGCATGTGTGTATGTTTAGACTGGGGAGAATTTTCAGACAAGGGAATAGAATCACAGAATAGTTTGGGTTGGAAGAGACCTTTAAAGACCATCTAGTCCAAACACCATACCATGAGCAGGGACATCTTTCACTAGCTCAGATTGCTCAAAGCCCCATCCAGCCTGACCTTAAACACTTCCAATGATGGGACATCTACAACTTCTCTGGGCAACCTCCTCCAGTGTCTCACCACCCTCATCGTAAAAAATGTCTTCCTTATATCCTATCTAAATCTACCCTCTTTCAGTTTATAACTATTGCCCTTTGTCCTGTCACTACAGGCCCTGGATAAAACTCTCCATCTTTCTGCAGTAAGGTTTCCCCAGAGCCTTTTCTTCTCTGGACTGAACAACCCCAACTCTCTCAGCCTTTCTTCACGGGAGAGGTGTTCCAGCCCTCTGACCATTTTTGTGGCCCTCATCTGGTAACCCCAAAGCTGGACGCAGTACTCCTGGTGGGGTCTCATGAGAGTGGAGTAGACGGGGAGGGAAGCATGGGAAGCTCCTGGGAAGAATAGTGAAGACTGTGGAAAAAAGTATACAGATTTTTAGGAGGCCAGATTTCATTACTCCAAACAGCAATTAGAGTAGAGTCTTTGTTCCTCCCTCGCCTTTTGTCTTTCTGTTGTTTTGGGAAAGTCCTGTTGCTTTATGTCAGGTGACTCCAGTTCCAGACAGACTTCTGCCTGATGGAGACAAAGAATTGTTCTGTTGGTTGAAATGAACCTACTGATGAAAAGAAGAAAAATCACAAACTTTTACTTTTGTCTTAGTTACAGATTGGAGTAAATCCTCAGTTTGTCAAAATAATCAATGCAAGAAGAAAGTGAAGAGGTTTTTAAGCAAGAGGTGGTCGGTGTACTGTGTACGGAGACCTGAACTGTCTGACCTGAAAGAGAGGAAAGTGCTTGGAAAACAACAAAGGCTGAGCAGAAAAATTCAAAGCCAAAAAGATGCACTTTCTGTCCTCAAAAAGGAGACTATAGTCCTAAACCAACAATGCTAAACACTCCCTCTGATATGGAAGTCATTAACAGTTAGTACTGATTACTGTTAGTAACAGTGCTGATTTGCTTCAGTTTTGGACCACATTTGAGCCTTTACCAAAATTCTACTGCTTTAGTCTAAGAAGTTGCTCTTTGATTTAAAAAAATCTCAGTTTCTCTCCATTTCCTGTAATTCCTAGGTACTTTCACAGTGGATTGCAACTCTGGCAGAAGTAACAGGATTTTTCTATTGCTGATGTTCTAAACCCCCGCAAACTGGGGAATAATTTAGTTTGTATTTATTTATATGTTTAGTATTTTTCTTCAAAAGACTTGTGGGTATTACTGGCCATTCATGTTAGGACCAGAAAATATTTGCTAGGGCCATGCTTAAGTATGAACAATTACTGTGTAAAATTTGGAGATACTGAAATTGCCAGATTGGATCAGACCCAAGATCCATCTTTTTCACTGTCCTCTGCCTGTCAGTGGCCAGCTCCATATGCCTTGGGGAATGGTAAAGCCCCAGAGATAGGGCTACCCTGGGGCTCTACTCTATGTTTTTCCCACAGTAGGTCTCACCTCTCTCTAGTTGTTAGGGCTGTTACCCTCAAATTAGCTAAGGTGCTATACCCTTCCTAAAAATTGTTACTATGATAGAAAATCTGGATGGTTTTGCTATCTGCTAAGTTCTCGGCTTCATAGATATCCTATGGCAAAATTTCATCTTCTACTGACATGCTGTGGGAAAAAAATTCTCCTTTGTTGTCTGCATTTGTCAGACCTGGCTTTCATTGCAAGTTCTTTYGGTCTTTTTTGAGATGTTCAGATGTGCTGTCTTTTGAATATCTGTGTTTTCATTTATATTTATGATGTTCRTTCTTACTTATCCCCATTTTTAAGGCAATGTTCTCAGCCTGTCTCTTCCACCCTACTTTGGGGCAGTTTCCTGACATTTGGTGACATTCCGTGGACAGTCTTCAGGCACATTTACACCAGAGCTTGAATTCTCTCATCACTGGAGAATGATCTTTTTTCGGCATTGGTTCTAAGGTAAGTTAAACTTAGGATGCTGTTTTTGTACAAGTGCCTGAAATGACAGCATTTAATGGTAGCTACTCASAGCTCTCATGTCTAAGGCACTAATTTCAATTTTGGCAAGTGTCTGATATGTTGTTGATTGTAYCGTTCACCGGGTAATGTAAAAAGCATTTAAGTGCTTTTTAAATGACAGCCTTTTTTACTGTGGGATTGAATCAGATGTGAGGTCAAAGATCAAAAGATTCATTCTGCAGCCTGGAAACATCCTCTCCCTCCTAAGCTGGACAGTGGACTTCCAGTGGACTTGAGCTGCCTTTTGCTTGTAATAACAAGGACAATGTAGCTCTGCCAAGGACAACCCAAAACACAAATAATTATGATGCTGCAATTCCTCTTAAGGACTCTTATTAGAGGACTGCAAGTAGGGCTTTTTCATGTAACTGGGTGACTTTAAAACAAAGCTGTGGCCAATGGGAAGTATAAAATCCTGACCTGATATAAACGAAATAATAAAAGGCTCCTGAAAACAACAAAGACGACATGTAAGTTCACAGAAAATATTCCCACACTGATCCTTGGAGAACCTGTGAAGTAAAGCCATCTTTGAGAACATGGCCATTCTAAATTAAAAATAATATCTTAAAAATAATAATTCTTGTTTTAGCATCCTGCTTGCATTAAAAAAATAAAATAACAAAAGTAAGTAAAAGAATTCATAACACAATGCACTGGGCACTGGATCAAAAGAGTTATGCCAATATTTATGCTTTGGGGCAATATCACTAAGCCACAGCTCTGCACAACAGCCAAAATAAATAAATATATAAATAAATGAGACTAAACTTCAGGTCAAGTGTTAATCTGAGATCAGTGCTATGGACCCAGTGGAGGAGTTTGGCTGAAGATCTGAATTGATTACATTTCTCTTTTCAAATATATGGTGTTCATACTGCTTTTCAGATTTTCAAATACATCTCCCAGAGCTGTATAATAAACATATTTTAAGAAATAAAAAATACAATTAGAAGAATGCAATGAGTCAGAACAGCTTCAGTCAGACTGTTCTGAATGAAAATGATGCAAACAAATTGAGAAAATGTTAAAGGTTTGAATGAAAATACAGCTCCTAGCTTTGATCAATGCATTTCAACAAATGGAGATGACCAAACATTTGAACAGCCTGTGCTCAGGATTCATTTGGAAAAAAAAACAAAACAAAACAAAAAAACACAAAAAAACCCCTCCAAACCCACAAAAAAAAGTATAAAAAAATCTCTTTTGTGATATTTTAAATTTGACACAAGCAAGGATGCATAAACCATAGGGACTAGAAGGAGTTTACATTACTTTAATTTCACTTTTGGGAGCTCAAACTAGTCCTTTTTTAATGGTGTGTGAAGCAGTATTCTTTGTTTTATTTAGCAAATGATGGTGGCTTTACATTCACATAGGAACACCCCTCTGAAAATATCTCAGTCTGATCAGTGTTGCTTTCACCAGGAAGGTGAAGCATGATATTGAGGTCTTGTCCTGAAAGCTTAATGTTAAGTTCCTCCCAAGGCAAATAACCAGTCACTTTGAAATTGCCATCTTCTGTGCATCTAAACAAATTCATTTCTGGGAAAATCCCCATCTGTCTATTACTCTGGCTTTTCCCTCCAGATGGAGAAAGCCTTCTATTCATAGCTGCTATTCAGGCTTGCAGGCAGCCTAGGCCCTCTGTATGTATAAAAGACATGTTTCTGTCTCTCAAAAGTAATCAAAGATTTATACTGGACTCAAAGTCGGCTGGTGAACTGCCCCATGTTACAGCTAAAATGGTTGYCCTGTCCCTTTTTGTCAATTGAGGTTACATAGATGCTCTTAATTCTGGCATTTCCTAAGACTGTCATTTTTTAATTTGTAAACTGATTGGACTTCTAATTTATGTCATGACTCAGCAGTTCAAAACCAGACCTATGACTTGTGCAAGGGTGGTTTAGCCTGCCCTCTGGGATGACCGTCACTACATTGCTGTGCATCTATGCACTCGGTCTTTAAAGTGAAGCTGATTACATCACACACATTTTTAAAAAGGCTAATAAGAACAACCCTGGGAACTACTGACCAGTCAGCCTCACCTCTGTGCCTAGTACAATCACAGAACAGATCCTCCAGGAAGTTATGTTGAAGTATATGGAAGACAGAGGTGATTAGAGACAGCCAACTTGGCCTCACCAAGGGCAAATCATGCCTGACAAATCTGGTGGCCTTCTATGATGGAGTGACTGCATCAGTCGACAAGAGAAAAGTTATTGATGTCATCTACCTGGACTTCTGTAAAGCCTTTGAAACGATCCCCCACAGCATTCTTACCTCTAAATTGGAGAGAGATGGTTTTGATGGATGGACTATTCAATGGTTAAGGAATTGGCTGGATGGCCGCATCCAGAGAGTTAGAGTCAATGGCTCAATGCCCAGTAACAAGTGGTGTCCCTCAAGGGTCCGCACTGGGACTCGTACTGTTGAATATCTTCATCAAGGACATTGATTGCACCCTCAGCAAGTTTGTGAATGACAAGCAGAGTCACACAGTTGATACGCTTGAGGGAAGGGATGAATTTGCTTTCTGGACTGCAAGCRCGCATTGACAGCTTGTGTCCAATTTTTCATCCAGCAGCAGTGATAAGCTAAAGCTAAGTGATAATATTAAAAAATGCTGCATAAGTCCTTATATGCTATTGATTTTTGAAAACTTAAGTACATGATTACCTGATTTAATACAGAGTGTCTAAATTAATGAGTAAAGCCTTGAAAAATTTCTCTGGTACAGGTTACCTGTCCACAGACTGTGGCACCTTCCACTTGCCTGTAACAAAGAGAACCTCAGGGCTTTTGAGGAAAGGTCTTTTTCTGTACTTTTTACATAGAGAACAAAATAATGGAAACCACAGCAGAACTGAGAGGAGGACACTGAAAAACACCAGTGTAGATAATTTACAGTAAAAAGAGAGAGAGATAAATATTAGAAGATAAGAAAAAAAAAAAAAAAAAAAAAAACAAAACAACAACAGAACAAGAACAGGAAACAACAGATAGAGAGAGATAAGGAAGAGATAAAAGATGAATAAAAAACAGAGTGTGGGAAAGAGATATGAAGAGAGAATCAATCTCAGAATGTGTTTTAGTCAATCCAACCTAAGGTGATGCAGGAAAAAAAAGTCAGGGTGCATAAATATGCCCTTTTTATGTCTCCAAACAAATTCATAAATCAGATATGATCTGATCCAAATTCTCCAATCACAGGAATCATGAGTGTGGAGCATGTAGTCATACTAGTCTGCCACAACCTGATTTAAGAATTGCAGTTTTACAATATAAACAAATTCCTTAGATTAAGAAACAAGTCTGTTACTCTTGGAAAAGCATCCATTGGAGTTGTTTGACCAAGCGTGCAATCTACTTTCTTCATTAGTTATTTACATGCAAAAATAGTTTTTAGGGGTTTAACGGAATGTAACCTGAGTTATTCTCACAAGGATATGCTGTCTTCTTGGTGCATGTGATATTCCAGATGAACACACCTACAACCCCTTGCATCTACACATATAATTTCGTGTTTATTGTATGTGAAAGTTATCTACACTGGGAGGAGAATAAACATGAGGCRAAGTAATTTGTTATTTCCCCTAGGTCCAAAGAGAGCTTAACTCACTAGCGCAAATGTCAGGGTCTACAAGATGCATGAATGAAGGTAGGCAAGATGAATTCAATCCTTTTTCACTTTGTCTTCTAATGTATTATTGATGTCTTATTAAATATGTACTCATGTGGAAAAAATGCTGTAAAACAGTAAGACAAAAATAGGAATGAGGTAGCATCTTTGTCCATTGTATTTGTAAACACCACATAATTCTTTCAAAAAAGTTTTGCCCTTAAATCTCATTAAGACCCATGTGAAAAACCATTGGAAAGGGTTTSTATTTTTCAGTAAATATTTGGGAGGAAAAGAAGATGTTAAAAATCACTATAAGCATTTGCAATATGATTTCTGAGTTCTCAGAGTCTACTTTTGTAACGCTCCAGAAAAATCTGCTGACTTGGGGTCAGAAGCTTACTTTTTAATGATGGATGTTGGGTTGTCACTGTAATCAATTACCATGAGGAAATGAAGCTTTAAGTAAAATACCAAATTTCATGAGATTCATGATAAAAAGGGTGAGAACTGACCACAGTAGGTTCTTAATGGTATTGCCTGGTGCCAAAAAAACCTGAATCAACTCTGTTTTTTCAGAGAAGCCTGATATACCATGTTCAGAAGACGTAGGGGTAAATGTGCACTATGATTAACACAAGCCTTTGAGATGTGTTGTTTCTGTGCAGTTATTGCTTATGTTGTGCATTTCTCCCCAACAAATAAAATTAATTACCAAAATGTCTGTAACAAWTTTTGCTTAAAACAGAAGACAAACTGTGGCCTTTTGCTTGGAAGGGTGATTCTGATAGAACAGGTCCTTGATATAATGACTCACCAAAGTCTGAACATCATGCAGGCAACTTCATGCTTCTCCCCAGGGCTTGGCAGCCTTTTTGTGTTCGTAGAGGGGTTCTGGGAGATTTGCAAGTGTCAAGGGAAGCATGCGTGGGGAGATGCCCTGAATACTTCAACACAGACAATGTTACTTGCTGTGTCCTTTTTCCATGTGGATGTTAATATTACTGAAGTGAAAAAAATTTAGTGCCTTAAAAAAAAAAAAGCAGCTAATTTTAGTTGCATTTGATATTTATGATATTGCCAAAGTATTCAATGTGGTGTAGATACTTTTCCTCATGTAGAATAAGGCAGAATACTTGTTATAAACACTGTTTAATCCGAGGCAGCACTTTCACAATCACTATTAAAAGTTCTTGTGTAGAGGTAGCAACAGGTTTTGACCCTGTCCAGATTTCAATACCCTGAAAAGACTCATGGTGCCACAGAAAAAAGAAAACTTGAGTAATTTGTGTAGGCAAGGATTTTCTTCTGAAGTGTTACAGACTGTCAAGCCTGCATTTGGTTACTTTCTGTATTACTGCATGCTTTGTTCTCCCAAATGAAAGGGAAATTTGATGATAGAAGGATTTGACATACAGGTCTCTCTGACCCAATTAGCAGATAACCTCTGAATTTGCCAGGTAGATTATGATTTTTTTATTAATTTGTTTTAAATATAGGGACACAACRGGTCTTTTATTAAATATTAAAATCAGGGTTTTTTTGACGAACACTGCAAGTATCTGCATAGCCATCAAGTAGTGCTGTGTGGAATGCAGATTTCAGAAGACCACAGTGTCAACATCCTGTTTGTGCTGTTGACTTTTTAACAGTGTCTAACTTTGGCAAAGAGAGTTGGATACAAAATATTCAGCCAAAGGAAAGATATGTATCATGTTCTTACTGTCAGTTTTAGCATTTATCCTGCTGCCTTTTCCTCAGTTGTGGAGCATCTTCCATGATATAGTCAATGTCAATACTGAGATTTGTTTATAGCCAACAGCTCTTGTCAGATGATCCTCAGAATCATAATTGCCTTCACCTTAAACCTCGCCAAGTATAGCAGRCATTTTGGCCACAGGTCCTCCTCAAGCGTCCTGTGCCCTTAGAAATCATCCTCAAGACAGTGGACAAGCAGATTAAAAAGTTCAAATTTTTTCTTCCGTCGCTTTTTATACTTACCRGAGTAGGTGGAAGTGAGTATATATGATGCAAGGAAATGTTAAATTTGCAACACTTCATCTTTAACTGAGAAGAAGATGCTGAAGATAAAAACAATAGAAAGATTGTAAACTAATTTGAAAGCACTCTAAAAGCACAAGTACAGCAAGTTGTCCAGTAGGAAATAAATCTTAATGTTTTGGACTAGTCTGGATGAAGTAATGTGACAGTCAATCACAGCACCACACAATTATAAATGAAAAGACCATATAAACTAGTTTTACTCCTAGTCCTACACACTGCAGTGCAGTCAGCAGCACATTGTTAAGTCTATGTGTTGCTAATTCATTGCCTGATGAGGTGCTGGATGGTTTCTGATCTCTAAGAAGTTTCTAATGAGTGGGGGTGCTATCAGAAAAGGGAAATGGAATCAGTGAATAATAGTCGTCATATCCACAGCGATGGATCAGAAATGCTCTCACAGCTGCTTTCCTCTAAGGTGAAGAGCTGGTTTGTGTTCTACTGAGGTACGGCTTTGAAAAGACATGGTCATTCTTCTAGTGTGCCCACCTACCCCATCCCCAAGAAGACACTGTTCTTCGGAGGTCTTCCAGTGCTAGTGTGAATGAAAACCACTCAATAGGATGGACTAATGGTGCACAGTTTTGTAAAACCATCTGTCTGCTTGATAGTATTAAGGCTGAATCATACCTTTTATAATCCTCTTTGTGAGTGGTGACGGTGTCGCTGTTTATGGTATGAACGAGAGGCAGCCCTAAGGTCCATTTCATTGCAGCTTCTGTTGTAAATCATTTATACTTTTCTATTAATCTATATAACAGAACATATGTAGTGTTCCTTCAGTAAACACATTAGTCAGTAAATTCTTCAGTCAACTGTCAAATTATTCAGTGGATTTTTGGTGTATACTTAGTCGAATTTAAGGATAACTAAACCACAAAAAATATTAATTTAAAAGAAACTGCATGCAGAGTTCTGTCAGTGCATTAGTAGAAGTAATAATCAATGCATTGAGATTGAAATATGATTTTTAAAAAAATATGATTTCTTTTTAGTTCTTTGGAAAATAAAATTGTCTTCGGTGGAAAACTTGAAAAATTCTGTCTCGGTCCAAAATTGAAACATAGAAAAATCTAGATATTTTAAAGTGTAACATTTTTACATTGGAAATGGGAGATTTCTGTAATTCATCAACACCCAAGAATGATGGATTTTAAAATACCTCATTCTGAAGTTTCATTTCATAACAAATTTTTCCATTTAGGATTRACATTTAACATTACAACTATAAACAAAGAGTTTCACCTTAAAATTTTAGTTCTCCATGAGCCTTCTGCTTTAATTCTCTCATAAGAAATTTTTACTTCGGGATGCAGGGGGAGAAAGAGGACAAAACCTCATTTTTCAGCATTTTTAGAAAGTCTGAAGTGATCATGACCTTCTTTTAAAATACACGGGCTAAAATATTCTACCTCAAGATAACTTGCTTTAAAAAATCTTGTTAGGTTCTGYCCACTCATTTTTAAATAGTGCTTTGGACAAATACGTCATACTTTTTCCATGCATTTCATTTAGAACAACTGCAGTAACTCAGTAACAGCCAACTGAATTTAATCAAACATGGCTTATTATTTGGAACTTGAGGAGGCTTCTAGACTACACATCAGTTCAATAATTACTTTGTCTCACGCTTAGAAAGATTTTTTTCTTCTTTTATCATGTCTCTCATGAGTGTTGAGGATGCACAAGTCTTATGACTTCAAGACAGAATCCCTCTTCACCTCTTCCACCAACTCAAAATTGGCCTCATTTCAGCTTAAATTTTCTAGAAAAAGCTTTCAAAGGTTAGGTCTTGCTGGAAAAGAATAACCTTYTGTGAAAACATGGAAACTGGTAGTAATCCCTTAGCGATCAACACTGTAAGACTTTAGACTATTTAATTATTAAGGTTTTTTTAATGTTTTGAAGCAACAGCAGATCACCAGCCAGATTATTGTGAATATTTCACTGAGAATTTTAGGGTAGGATTTTCAACCTGCCATTGACTAAATCTACTTTTCTTTTGAGTGGAAGGCAGAAATCGCAGTGCTATCAGCTGCAAGCAGAATGAGGCCAGCACTGAGCTGTTCTGAGCGGCTGATCCTCTGTCTCATGCGGTTTACRCTGCAGGTGTGGGATGAGTGGTCCCACTTTCCTTTCATCTTCCTGATATTTTTTTCAATCTAAACATGTTTGCATGCACCAGTGCTGAGAACAGGCACTTTTACAACATTACAAGATATAACTGGACCGTACTAGAACTACTTACCACAAAGTTTTCTTGCTGCCCCCTCCCAGTTTGATTCATATTTGGATCTCGTAAGCAGCAGGACCAAAGTTATCAATCTGTCAGGAGGAAAATATATAGCCTGATCATAAATTATAGGATAGAGCTCAAGGTAGCCAACACTGGAACAAGGCTTATGATACTATATTTCAGAAGTATTTTAATTTCTTCTAGAATAAAGAAGTGTTGAGAACTTTAGCTCTTTGAAGTAGAATTTCTGCTAAACATAATTTTACTTTTGTTTCATGAAACAATTCTTAGCAATAAAATGCATTTAATGTTTGGCATACTATAGACGTAATTTTTTTCTTTTTTTTTTTCTTCAGTGTATGGATTTCATATCCTTACATTATTCTGAGATTTGGTTTGATCTGAGAGTTTTCACTATGGACAAACACCAAAAAAAAATAATGAAACTGCCACAGAGAGTTAGATTTGGGTTTAATGAGTTTAACAGAAGAAAATCCCTTAAGGATTACTTGGTATTGTGTTTGATTTTTAGCCAACAGAAAACTTTTCACCATGAGAGAAATCTGAGATTTAACTGTAGGATATGAGAAAAAACCTCTATTAATTTTGCCTCAGGAAATCAATGATTCGAGTTTCAATCTTTTTTAGGGGCATCTTTATTCTTTATCTCCCTGTCTGGCCTCAGAAATAAACTCCCCATATACTTTGTCATATGATTTACAGGTTGTTGGTTTGAGACACAGGAACAGTGAGTCAATAATCTCTCTTTGAAAATCCTGCTAAGAGTTAGGATTGTCTAATATAAGATGTGCAACCAGAGTCAATCTGCTGTCGAGGAGCTGTATTCTCCACTTTGTACAGAAACACCAACTGGAATAATTCCCCCAGTGTTCTGAAGGCTTGTCACTGAAAGGCAGAAGGGAATTTGGATGGAGCTCTGGAAAGTCGTCAAGAGTAGATAAGAGCATACTCTTATACCCTTGGTAAATCTTCATTTTTAGTTTCGTTGCAGAGGCTGGTTGAGTTAATCTTAARAAGAAAAGGAAAAAAAAAGCATAGTATTCTTGTATGCTCAATGTCTATATGACAATGTTTACTGTCAATGACTTCTTATAAAAATATGCCATTCCAATTGAAAACAAAAGTTTAAYACTGACTTCATATTTAAGGTTTTGGTCCATTTTTGGTAAAAGAAGATACAGAATCTCTTGCCCTACTTTCACTTAGTTGACTATGTTGTAACTTATAGCAAATTCTTTTCCAAATAAAACCCTATTATGTTTTTTTCACAAAGTGTTCTTGGGTTAGTTGGACAATATCTCCTGAAACATACAGTGGGGGGAAATTAAATAAAACTAAAATTAATGTTTTGATACTTTTTAAAAAAAATGGCTTTTGACTTCTTGGGTTTCTTTGGTGCCCAGACTTTTTAATGAAGTAAGTAGCTTCATCCTTCCTGAGAATACAGCTAAATTAGTATACTATAAGTTTCTGAAGATGATTTCTGAAGATGTAGAGCATTTCCTTTGACTTTTTTTTCTCTCTTGGGAAGGTTTCAGGACTTTGAAGGGCTTCAGCACAGGAAACTAAATGAGTAAGAACACCCTATTCATTCCTGTTCTTTTTATATAAGAGATTTTCTTATACAGTAGAGAATCATGTACAGGATTCCAAATGCAGTGAGGTTACTGTGGGATTTAGAGAGTTTTAGTTTTGAAAAAAAATCATGTGGACTTAGAAAAATGGACAGGAAACGAGGTATGACTGCAAGCAATATTTGCTCTTCTCTGTGGGAAAAAATATCAACAGGTGGTTTTTTTGTGAAAAACATGATAGACTTGAGCTGTCAAAATTTTGCTGCACTTTTGAAGAAGGTGGTGTATGAGAAGGAATGACAGAGAACTCACAAGCTCGTGCTACTAGCAGCACTTGCTGAGCCGTATCTTTTATTTCTCGCCAAAGAGAGTGAATATTTTCGAGAAAGCTATTTCTCATTCCAGTAGGAAAGTATCAATAACAAAGCCTAACAATGCAAGTTACTGATGTGAAAGAAGTCTTGAGTTTGTCAGATAAAAAAAGGAGCTTGGTGCCCAGAATAGGATACAAGGCATGGGAAAGGATAACCCTTCATTTCCCAGGAATACAGTGCTGTTCTATGTTTGAAAATAATGTCATATGATGTCTCATAGAAATAAAAATAATAGGCCTCAAACTCAGCAAGCAAAATTTGTTAGGAGTTAAAATATTTTTTTTCTGAGGAGACCTGAAGTTGTTAGCCCAGCGCCTGTGGGCTGTAATTTTATGGATCGGGGACCTCGGAGACAGAGGCAGTTATGTATTGCTGAGGGCCTTAACTCTCTTCTCCATTTGAAAATCTTTGCATGAGATGCCTAAAGTAAAATTTCATCAGTAAGCTCTTCAGCTATCTTATTTTGATAAGTTTGTTGTAAATAAATAATTAATGGATGTGATCCCCCTGATTAAAATGAATAATCCTTTGGAAATCCTGGTTACACCTTTGTCATGTTGCTGTAGCAAAGATTTGGATAGTCAGCTCAACATGACAGTGTAATAGGAGATGATAATCATCAGTTGTTTCTTTTTATTTTGCTTTACAGCATGCAACGTAATACTATTTTCAAGTCATTCCAGTAGCCCCGTGCCTAATCTATAATTACAGGCCTGCTTTGACCGTACTTCAGTGAATTGACTGCCTCTCATAACAACTGAATTAGGATAAATAAAGATTAAAAAGTACTTCGTATTCCCAAAAAAGCTTTAAAGTTTTATGGAATTAGTAAGATTCTTAAAGGGGTATTAGTAAAACTACAGTGGACATCCTCATCTGAGTCCAAGCTGTTCTGCCAGGCTCATCATTGGGAGGTAAATCTTGCCTTCATAGATCCARAGCAGTGATAGCTCCTGAGACAGTTTTCTCTGGATTGCAGTCCATGATTAATCTCTCAGCTTTGATATTAGTGAGCTAGCAAAGAGTTTGATCCCTCATATCAATGATTCTTTGGCAGCTACTGAAGTGAGCCAAGCTGGCTTCAGTGCCTGAGCCAAATGGGAGTTCGTGCTGTCATTTGTTTACTGTTCGCTGAAGGGAACATTTTAATCAATGACCTCATCACATTTTTGATATTTCGTTGGCTCACRACAGTTGTTCTGTTAGTTTCCGGATTTAAAATTCTTTATTTGTTTTCACCACTGTACAAATTAAATGAATAAATAAGGTTTGGGTAATTTAAACAGTATGAAAGTGAGGTCTACAAAAGAACAGCCAAGTTTTAGCTCTAGATTTTCAACACAAAAATACATTTTTTCAGAGTCAAGGTTCAGGTTTGTTTAAATGTAAGAAAAGAGGCAATTCTGGAGATTGCATGCAGAGTTGGGACTGAGGTTGATACAACTAAATGATCTCTGGAAAGGCAGCGTGGTTGAGAAGTTTTTCCATGCCTCTTGGCATTTCCAACCTTGTCAACAAAACCAGAATTGATGGCTACTGGGAAAGCTGAGCCTCAGAAGGGTAGAAAATCTTACTGAAACTCACAATTCAGGTCAGCTTCAGAGAATTAATCTCCCTGTTCCAAGTCCAATGTGTTATAAGAACATGCCTCCTCTTGTTGCTACTCCTGACCTTTGAGCTTTGAGTGTGACTGAAGCCCAAAGCAAAGAGCTATCTGGTAAAGTCAGTTTGTCCATATCTCTAGAAATGACTCACATCTATGAACTAACAGTCAACTGCATTGTCATGAAGCAGTGGTAATTAATAGAGTGCTTCTAGATGGGAAACCTCCTGTCTGTTTTGTGATACGCTCTGACGTTATAGTTTAACAGAATAGACCCTTAATTTATGTCTCCTTAGCACCTTTGCCTTTTAAATTAATTGCCCTGTGGAATTATTTACATATTAATGTTGAGTAGAGCTTCTCTTCTTATGAAATACCAGACTACTGATCTGAAGAAAATGAATGATAGGAAGCATGAAACAGTACTTAACAAATTGTCTTTATCGCACCTTGAAATCTTGCTCTGTATATTTCATTTTAATCTGTGCATTGATTTGTGACCTTTAGCCTCCACTGGGAGAAGTGTACGTAACCTTCCTTAGCTGTTAAGTTTGCATTTGGAACTCCAATTTTGCTCAAAGATGTGTTAAATCCCAGTAGCCAGATGATTCCCTGGTGAACACTGATAATACTGAAAAGCTGAAGCTATTCAAGCAAGTGTTGGCACTTATGTATGCTTGCAGCTTTCCCTCAGGATGCAGCTCTTTGTGATGTGGTAATATATTTTAGGTTTGTGCTCACAGAGATTTTCTCTGCATTTCTTGAAATCATACCTTCTAGATAAAAGTGATTTTTCAAGCAGCTACAATGGAAGAAGAAAACCAAAGGTTCKTGGGTAGAGGTGACTTCATTACCAAATGATATAATTCAGGGGAGAAAGTAATCAGAAGACCTGACTTTTATTCTGGATTTGTTTAAAACAAAGCAAAGAAAATACTTTTTTCTTTCCCTTCTCTTACATTCCTCATCTCTTGGACCTGTCTGGGTGAAAGGTTTCCAGCTGCAGATTACTTGACAACAGCCAATGACACCAGGAATAGTTAGCTCTTAACTCGTCCTCCTTTCCTCTCTCTTTCCATATATCACCACCATTTTCCAAAGTGRGAATACTTCAATTTTGTACTACCCATTTCCTTAATATCCTCCAGCACCCCCTACATATTCTCAAACCAGGAACCAAAATTTTGGCCAGTTCAGGATCAAATGCATTTTGGGACCATCTGATTTAGTTTAAAATATTTTTTGTTATTTTTAGAAAGGCCTGAGACCCACAGTCTCAATTTTATTTATAAACAATAAAAGCCATGAAGTACACTTGCTGGCGCCACTTGGAGAAAAATGTGCAGTATGTTTCGGCAGAGTATTCAGTTCCAAACTGAGTAAAAACATTCCCAGTTTGGAACACAGACCATTTGCTCTTCTACCAAGCTCATTTTTTCTTCCAGAATTACATTACCTGACTCCTGTGCTGCTGGTTTAGTCCCTTTTTTCTGTTACTTTGGCTGAATCTTGAAAATTAATATGAGAGGAAATTTAAAAAATAAGAGAAGACCATTTCATAACAACTGCAATCAGACCATGATTTGAAACTTGGGAGCTGTTTTCAGATTTCTGAGAAAAAAAAAAAACAAACCAAACCAAAACCAACAACAACAACAACAACAAACACACCACCATGAATCAATTCAAAACATGAATGGAAGGAGATTAAGGGCCAGAAGAGTATACTTTTCATATGAAATTAAGTTTAATTACAAGTATTTCTCTGAAAGGAAGGAAATGTGTAATACCTTTTCTTCAGTGTGAATGGAAATAAAGACTGTTATCTGTTGCATATACAGCTCTTCAGAGAACTTCATACTTTGGAGAGCTTTATAAACAGTACTTGTGCTTTGTATGTATGTTAGTTGGTACTTTACCTGAGTCTGTGCTTGAGGATTTGAGCAGTTTTATATCCATGGTTCATGTTTTTGTCATGCTTCACTACCTGGGGTGGAGGAGGACATCACACATACTCAAGAGATAACAGCTTGCTCTACTCAGTTAGACCATGCTCAGTGAGAACAGCTGTTTCTCCCAGGCTTTTCCTTCCTGACAGATTAAAGAACAGATTTCCTTTTGCTAACAAAAGCTTTCTAGCAGCTGTACTTAGGGAAGCTGAACTTTTCTACCGTTTGTGAAAATTTCAGCATATTGAGTCATTTCATCTGGCACACCTAAAACCCTCCGTTACTTTGTCCATTGTATGTTGTGTAAAGAGATTTCCTTGTGAAGAGAATGGAAACCAGTCTGCTTACCTGTCTTTTCCATATGGAATCATATTGTATTTTAAAGCACCCAAAATGTCCATGATACCTTTGTGAAGATGCACATTACCTGGTTGGTTCCATGTCTGTAGGAAGCTACAGAAGGTTATTTACATGCTGTGATGCATTACTCTGTCTCTTTTTATGGTCAAGGGATCTGCTGGCTCTGATTTCATTGCATGGAGTTGCTGAAGCGCTACCATGGGACTGCAGCAGCAACTGCTGAGTGGTATTTTAAAGTGTGAATATGCTTTGGAGCCTTCCACTACAGTTTGTTCTTTGATTTATAAAGGTCAAATAGTGACTGTATAGATCAAAATTTGACTTGTTTTCAATAAGGATATAGTTTAGTCAATCAATAGGCTGCCACCTTTTAGAATGCAGTCTCAAAAGCCCTTGGAAAAGCTTTCTTCCAATGCCATCTCACATCCCTATTTGAAGACAGTTAAAAAAGATATCATAGTTCTTCTTTCTCTATAACAAAATAAGAAACATTTAGAAATACTTTTATTCTGGAACATCAGATAGGTTAGATTAAATTTCCAAATGTGAAGGCCATTTGTATTAACTTTGTTGTATTAAATTTGTATTAACTTTTGGCTTTTTTAGGGTTGTCTAGAACATCCTACAACTTAATGTATGACATAATACTTGCTGAAGTACAAGCTGTAGTCATAAACCACTCACTGAATATTTCTTTCCTTTCAAATCTTATTCTAAGCATTTTTTCCTGCTTGGTAACCTCAAAGTGCTCTTGTCATGTTCCTGGTTTTACAACTGAACAAATTTATCACCTGGTCATACAATGTCAGCTTTCTTTTATGTAGTTGGAACAAAGTTATATGACTTTAGAAAATTAATAATTTACATGATATTCAAATAATTTTTTATGAAACTTCCAGGAATGGTTGATTCCTCTGAATTAAAGTAACTTAAAAATTCAGGGTAGGAAACTATAGGTAATATTTTTTTCTCTTTATTCACTCAGTTATTCTGCCAAATAAGTTTGCCCTTTCTGCAACAACCAATGCAGAGAATGAAACAGTGTAATCTGAATTCATTTCTAAGTATTTTTAGACCATGGACACATCCTCCCAACCTTCTCCTTACTTTTTTCTTACCTGAATAATAGATCTTATTGGTATAATTTTCTGACTTGGGTCAAAAACTGTATTAAATCCAGAAAATAGTGCTTCATTGTTAGGGAGATAGCATAAGAAATCCCAGCCAAATTTATGCTCTCATTGTGTTTGGTGTGACATAAATAAATAACATACACAAAACCCTTATATATTCATATTTTTGGAAGCCAAGCAATTTGTTTTTAAGAACAAGTTCTGATGGTTCAGTGGACCTGGAATAGTTTTTACCTGTGTATCTGAGTGCCATTTCCAGCTCCAGCACTTCAGGGATGATGATCTTCAAATCACTAGTCTATGAACTAGTTATGGAAGAGGAGCCAGAAGCCTGCTTACTGCAAAATACATCTGTCCTTCTCATGTGTGGAAAGYGTTTAGTATGGCTCTTGTCTTCAAGAGTTTCCCCTGAGATTCAGTGCCAGTTAAAACTTGCAGTCACCTTGGTGTCCTGAACTTGTGAAGCCAACTGGGGTTTTATATTCTGAATCCCTAAAAGAGAATCCTTTGAAGTACCTGCTCAACTACCAGTTAAACATAGAGGTACCTGAAGTCCAACTTTTATGGCTGAATTTCCTGTAGATATTGAAATACGTGCTTTAGCACATCAGCAGATGCATCTTGTTTGTTGCAGGGACTGAGTAGGTTAGCACCTGTCTCTTGACATATGCTGTTGAGATCAGAAATTAGATGTCTATTCTGCCTATCGGTTTTGTCTGAGGAACTTGATCCTCTCATCTTTTCTAATGCACAGCTACTGGTTTGGGCTCTGTACAAAGAAGTGATTGCTATAAGCACTTTTCAAATTGCAGAGGACTTTCATATTGCAGGACAATGGAAGGTCATGGTTCCTCTTTTTCTAGATGGGATGCTGAGAATGTTACAAACCAGATACTGGGMAGCTGTCTGTGGAGCTGTGACACAAAATTAATTAGTCCTGGCACGTATAAGTAACTACACCACATGTAGTGTGTGGTGTAGATGTACCAGCTCACTTGGGATTGGTTTCTAAATCTCTGAAATGTAGAAGTCCATGTAGATGGACTTTTCTTACATCAGGCTGCTGTCATCGACAGAGGGTCACAGAGTTTGGGTATTGCTCAGGGTAGGCACTTGCATTCTCAGTTTTGATTCTGTGGAAATGCTACCAAACCATGACCATTAATGGGAAAGAAAAAAGAAAAAAAAAAAAAAAAGCATTGCTTCTGACACTGTCAAATTCGGTGGACTGAGATGTACTGCACATAGAATGAGGTACTTTAAAAGAGAACTGAGACCTTCAGTGTGATTTTACCCTGTATTTTTGTTGGACAGCTTTTAAAAGTTCAAATTCTGGGATGCAGTTTACAAGTAGTGAAATTCAGTCCTCTAAATCACAGAGGTGCTCTTTGAAAATGTAATCTTTAACCTAGGGGACTCTAGCCCTTCAAATCTGATGTTTTGCAGAGAACTGGTTATAAGGGGGATACTTTAACAAACACTGCTCAGCAGGGTAGTACAGAATGCTGATTTGATAGGGGTGGTGCTGGGGAAACATAAGGATTCATAGTGTGGGAATGCCAGGTACTAGGCGGGAAAATAGGAGACCTGACATTTCTGTAGTTCCTCTTGCTTTTTCCCTAGGAAATCCCTGATTTCATTTACTTCCACTTCCATCTGAAATGTTGTTCAGTTTATTAGCTGATTTTGCATTGGCATGCCTTTAAAAATTAGTTATTTGAATATTTGCTACCAAGTAACCTATGTAACACTGACGGTAGAGAATGAGTGTCTGACTATAGCTTTAGACGCAGTACATTTTTTTAAAAAACATAATATGCTGTGGAAAGCAGATAGATTTTTAAACTGAATGAGACTAATATTAATGGATACAGTATTTAACTCGACATTTTGTATATGTCTGTTTCTTTTCTTAAAGAATCCCAGTTCAATCAGTTACTTAAAAGGTCATGTTTAATGTCACATCAAAACTCTCCCAGAGAGATTTATTTTTGTTCTGGTGCTGGTAATGTTAAGCAAATAAGACCAGGGTTCTGGTCACTGTCTTCAGTTCATTCTCTGTTTAAACATTACATTCAAGCTTATAAAGATATTTCAATCTTGTTTGACAGTTTTATGTTTTAAGGGACCACTTCAGTTCTCCTATCACTGAARAAGCACCGTAATGATATATAGGCTTCAGTCATGAAGTGTGCATACTTTAGTAGTAGTGCAGTAGTAGTCACAAAGACTGGGGACAAGTGGCAAGAATTCCACATATGCATTGGTAAATCCATCATTCAGTTATTTCTAACTTTCAGTGAGAATTAGTAACTAGATGTTTGAGATTTCTCWGAAAATCCTAGACTTGAGTGACTTTGCCTAGCTATTCCTCCCCTAGAAACCAGAGCTAACTTTGCTTTCAAATGTTGTGTCTTTGTCTTTTTCATGTAAGCAACACCACTGCTCTTTTGATTATTCCATTGATCTTAAAGACAAATAAAAAGCAGTAATTGATATGTTGAAATMTCTAACCACTGAAATCGTGAAGAATAACATTTATTCTTATTCTGTACAGYGCTAGGAAGGCTTCTATAAATGAGTATCCAAAGGAAATGAAAGCACAAAATAGAAAGCAGCATATTATAACACTGTTCTCCTAAGCAGTGAAATCAGACTAACAAAGGAAGTTTTTAAACACAGAAAATGTAGATAAAAGAAAACTACCGCAAACAAGATGCAGATAAGACAGCTTCTGCACTGTACTTTAGTTTAAATTAATTGCAAAAGATCATTAACTTTGTCAAATTAAGTGCAAGCAGGTCCTAGCAGGTGGCATAAAATAGGTTGGGAAGTAGCTTTTGAAGCACATTAAAATTTCTAGTAGATATATTTTTTTTTAACACGTTCATCCCAGGAAACATAAGTGACTGATGAGCAAAGGGAGGACTAAAAAAAGATAAAGCCACGTTAAAGTAGAAATTATTTTTGACAGTGTTTGATAGGAAGGATTCTGCRTCAGCCTTTTTATAAGGGCCTGAGAAAGGCCCGAGTCAGAGATGTTGCCTTAAATTGAAGTGTCAAGGTAATAGGCATTAGAAAAATTTTCTAAAATAGGTAGTAACCAATTGCCAGGTTCAGGTGGTACTTACTGAAAACTGGAAGGAGAATTTGCCAAAGTATTAATGGTGATATGAAACTTATTGTTCTAATCAGCTTATGTCCAGGAAAACAGAAAGCAGAAAATGCGATGAAGTTTYAAAGAAGGGATACAAAGAGATTTAGAGTGCTATGGACCAAGYCTGACTTCCATCATTGGTGGCAGATATGATGAAACGATGGTAAGGGAGAGAATAGAGAATCATAATATATTTAGCAGCTGAAGAATCAGAGTGGTCTTTTCAGAGGGAATGATGCCTCTCAAATCTGAGGGGCTTTTCTTGAAAGCAGTCAGTAAACACTGGAGCCGGGCCATTGGTGTTGTATACTTAGGTTTCCAAGCACCTGAAATGAATGTCCCTCACTAAGTATTTTTAAAGATGAGGTATTCTTAGAGAATAGGTGTCTTCTTCTGGATTAATGGTTACTAAAAAGATATGAAATAAAGGGTTGATTCTACATCAGATAGATCATAGAATCATAGAATGGTTTGGGTTGGAAGGGACCTTAAAATCATCTAGTTCCAACTCCCAAATATGCAGTTGTATCCTGTAGAGGTTTTGCTGTTCATTATATTCTTAAGTGATCTGCAAAACAAGGTAAGTAGTGTGATGACAAAGTTAATTCATAATTATTCAGACTTAAACTGACTGTGAAGATTAGGGTGGTGGTTAATGAAATGGCAGATGAATTTCAGCACTGACAAATGCGAAGTGATGTATACAGAAAACAGTTTCAGGAGTACATGTGCATAGTAGGGTACTCTAACTGAGCTGCTCAGAAAAGAGATCACAAAGCTTCTTATCTAGGATCTTCTAAAACCTCATCCCTCTATTTATCACTGTTCAGAAAGACAAATAGAATGTTAGTGATTTGGCCAAAAAATTAAGGAAAAAATAGAAAACATAATTGTGTCACTCTAATTTGTTGTGCGTACCTCATGACAGCATGATATTTTCTATGCCTTATCTAAGAAAGGATTTTGTAGAGCCAGAAAAGGTACAAGGAAGAACAAAGGTGGTCAAAGATACGGAGCAGACTTTCTTTGAGAACTGATTAAATAGATTGTTCTCATTCAATTGGAAAAACGAAAGCTGAAGAAGGATATTACAAGATGTATCTAAAAACATGTGGTGTTCGATATGCAAATAGGGATCTTTGTTTGCTCTTCTTCCATAAAAGGCAGCAGATTTCCAGTACATACAGTGAATCCCTTTCTTACACAATGCAAAACTAAACCATGGAACTTTATGCTGTGGGAAATTTTTTATCCATTTTATCCCAAATGTAATAAAAATGTGATTTTACGTACTAGTGCAAAAAATAATCATGAATGGCATTAAAAATTATTTTGAAGCCACCTAAGATGCAGCTTCTGGAAATGTATAGCATGCACTTAGTTGGGAGGATGTGCACAGGTGAAGCATCATTGTGTACTTCCCATGTTCCTTATATACTGGCCCAGCAATGTGGTGTCTGCTGACAGTGACAGCTCTGCTCTGTCCCCGCACAGTCCTCCTTTTGTTCTAAAAGTTTAATTAAATTATTAATAATTATAAAAATTTTGTACTTTGATTTTTATGTCATTGCTGCTAGAAGAGTGTAAATTTTACAACTGGCAACGTTCTGAAAGTAAAAGTAGTTCTGTAGCATGCTGCTTTGTCTCAGGACTGCCACGCCTATCTCCTAATATAATTGAAAAACCTTCATTCCTGGGCAGATTCAAATGTCTTGGCATGCCTTTTTATTCCATGAGACTTATTTACAGCACACAGGAAGAGCTGCAATGAGGATGTTAGTAAGCATGTGGACAAAATATATTTGGGTTTTCAAAAAGCCTTTGACAAGTTTCCATGCCAAAGTTCATTAAAGGAACAACATTGCCATGGACATGGTCCATTTATAGACTGAAAGGTGGTTAAAGGTTAGGAAGCAAAGTTCACTGATAACATGGTGGTTTTAGGGTCATTGGCCATTATGATTTTTGAAAGTAATTTTGAGGGATTTCTTGTCCTGGATTCAGATAGTACCACTACTTCCAGTCCCTCTGGGATCTATAGAAAGATGAGGATAAGCACGGCACAATGATTTTGCCTCACTTTTGAGACTAGCAATGTAGAGCTTTTCTAATTTTCCCTGCCCAGCCTGAGGGACAAGCAGGTGAATGAAAGCACTTGTATTTACTGCTAATCCAAATAATTTAAATAGGCTCTGCTCATTTACCAACAGAGGACCCCATTCCATCRTCTTTTTCAGAGGGAACAGCAGTGCCAGCAGGTTGTGATAAATCCTTGTTCCTATTGTGTAGAATAAGAGAGGGCTTTTGAGACTGGAGACCCAGTCTGCAGTGTAACATAAAACCTGGGTTTTTAATTAATCCTTTCTTGTTTTTTAAACACTAAGTGGTGGTGAGGAATTCTCAGAATGGTAAGAATGTCATTCTTCCTTGAGATTTTCCAGTTTGCCAAGAAATTCTGGTTTGCCATCTTTCCCAGTGCACTTTGCTAAGAARCAACTGAAATATTCAGCTAGGTATCAGTTCAAACTCCAGCTAATTTGTTTGCGAATACATGGAAAGTGTTAGAAAGCTTCTTGTTAGAGACATTACCTACAGCACTGTCTTTTGCTAAACTTGCCTGACATTTTTCATTTTGAGACCCAGCTTTCACTCACTTCAACCTGGAAAAAGTTTAACTCTGGTCTGAAATTTCCCTTACCGGGTATCTGCCTGAGGCTTGGATGTTTTGATTACTGGGAATATGATTAAGACAAAATTCATTATATTGCCACGTTAAAAAGCATGCAAGCAAGTTTGCAGGCTTGTCGCTGTAAACATGTAATTTAGGAAAAACTGTTTGCAATATTATATTTTCATGGAATTATTCCCATGACATTTCTTCATGTAGTTATCTTGCTATAAAAAAACATACAATAAAAATAATGTAATTAGAGATGCATGAGGGACATGAAGCAAAATTGCCTAAACTACTTTATTTTGTAATTTTCCAATTGTGAAGTTACTTGGCCACAGTAACTTTAAAAAATTTAAGACTTTCAAAAAAACACTTCTGTGCAAAAGTGAAAAAAGCAGTCTGTCTTGGAATTTTGGTTCAGAATACGGAGTAGAAAGCCTCCAAGTGAAATACTAAGACTCTGTAGGCAGCTAAATTGCTGTGATCAGATCCCAGAGTCATCGCATCATTAAACTCGGTTGAATTTTCATCTTCTAAAATTGTTCTTTCTTTTTGAGTAAAGTCAATGTGAAAGGACTGGATCATAAAGCAGCAGCTGTCTTTTTTTTTTTTTTTTTTTTTTTTTTTTTCTTGAGGAACTGCATATTTAGGATTAGGTTGTGCTGTTTTCATGCAGCATAGCATGTTTTCATACTTTAAGAATCAGAGCATAGGTGTGTTGCCCCAGGGAAGCATCAAGAGCAAGAACAAATCAGATCCGCAAATAAGATGTACTGAGTAAATCAGTATCCATGAAGTACACCCTCATCAACGTCCTCATAAACATGTTAGAATCCTTTTTTTTTAGTCAGGGTAGTAAAGTGTCTGGAGAAAGTGCACAGCAGTCCAGGCAAGCACTTTTTCAATTGGAAGGTACTAAATGTTTGTGATTGTCTGCATGGCAGGATTTCTGAGGGCAAAATACCAGGGTTATTCTAACAGCAAGTTGACACTATTCTGGGAAAATGGGATATTTCAGGAGGTTGCCTAGTTTGTAGCAAACAGACCTCCTTATTCCTAAATTTCTCATGCCTTTTATCATGCTCAACTAAAGCAACGTTCAGCTGCATCTTGACTGACAGTTAAGATACATAGAAAGCCCATTTTGTTCAAATGAATGGCAGTAACCTTTATTCTGAGTAAATAGCTAGTCCACCAGGGGGAATGCAGCATTGTCTCTGCAGTTCCTCTGTGTTAACTCCTCATCAGTTATGGCTGAGCAACAATCGTATTTTCCTCCTCTCCGTTTTGCCAACTCCAGTTCCAGTCTCTGTAAGAGATCATTGTATGGTTCATTAAGTTTTTGTACATATAAACTGATATTTTGAGAGCTGTTATTAAGATCTACAAGTGGTGGGATCTGGCCAAATTTCTTGTACTGCTTTGCTCAAAGTGTTTCCCCATGATAGCATTGTGTGAAATGACACTATATTGGATGGTAATTCCACATTTAGAAAGTGAACTCTTTTTTTCTGAGTTGTTACGATTATGCTGAATTGTTGCAGAAAACATTGAAAATTGTGAAGGACAGGATTTTCCAGGGAGTGTGATGTTGATTTATCTCTGCCATCCCCAAACTGCATGAGCTTTTTATCACGTGTATACCATAGCATATAGAAATGGAATGGGATGAAAATGATTTTATTTTTTCTGCATGTTTTGTTGTTTTCAGTTGAACTRTATTAAAATTAAGGCAACTTCATAGGCAAAAATAATAGGGCGATAGGGAATAGGTAACTTGGTAATCTAGGAATCATAACAAATATGCACCTTTGAACATTTCCACCATGCACTTAAGTTGAAACATACAAATGGACTGTCTTGATGGGTGAATCTCTGGGTAAACATTTATAGGACAAAACCATAAGACTACTTTGTTGAAAAACATTATTTTACCCCTTATGGTAAAGACCACCAGCACAAGGAAGTAGGGCAGAGGGAGGGCTTATTTATCTGTCAGATACGCTCATCTGGTGGAGTGCTTGAGCTCTCACCACTTCCTCAGCTTTTCACCTGCCTGCCTGGCCAGGTGCTGGCAGTTCCTTTTCAGAGTGTACAGATACTTGTTACTAGAGCCAGAAGCTCTTCCTGAGCAAATTAGCCCTATTATTTCCATGTATACTTAGCGTGGCACTGTGTGGATATCACTGAGCAAGCCTCTGAGGTGGCATGCATCTCTGCACTATGACTCACTGTGCTTTGTCAGCATGTCCTTAAGTGTCTTGAAGAACGGTGCTGCAGCCATGGCCGAAGGAGCTACTGAATTTAGGACTAAAAAGACCATTAATGATAAGACCACTTCTTTAAAATCAGGAGCCAGAATCTTCTAAAAGGTCTACCATTTTGGTTATTCAAAGCCTATATCATTTCAGGAAAAAAAAGACTTAAACTATGATACTAACGCATTTGAAAATTGTACTTAGTCTGATGAAAACTTTAATTAATGGTAATTAGGACCCTGCCTGCATGTGTTCAGTAAATACATAAACTAATACTTTTCTTGCTTTTTAAGTTATTGCGTGTGAAATATTAATTACTTCTGTCATGCATTAGTATTTCAGRGTTTTGTGCTACAAAAGATGCATCATTCGAACAGTTACTTGTAGTCTATTGTTCAGAGTACTGGAAATACACAGAGACAGCCCACTCTCAATTTGGCAGATGGAGTTCATGAAGCTAATTAACAGAAGATATTTGATTGAAATAAAGACTCATTTAGGATGAAGCTTTCCACAGATGGAATAGCCTAAATTTCTATGGTCTAAGACCATGGACCTTCTAATTATGTTTAATTTTGCTCTAAACTTGCTTAACATGTAAGTACACAAAGTACTGCTTTTATAACTAAAGCATGATGATAAGTGAGTGTTCCTGAAGTGACCAAAAAAAAAAAAAAAGGTGTTAATGTTGCACAGAACTGTGAGCTGTTCCCTGTGCTTGAAGTCCTAATTTCTGGTAATGTGTTTTCCTTAGTATCTTTGGTTACTTCCAGAAGTGGGGAGTCTTTCTGAGCCTGTAGCCACCTCAGAGAGCTCTAATAATACACTTAAGAGATGTCATATTCTTCATCCTGCTTCAATAAATGCATGAAACGCATTTCACATGGTGCCCTGTGCTTATGTTAGTAGACATAAACTGACCAATTTTCACTTGTGTTAATGTCTCCCAAACCTGAATCAGGATACTGATCTGTTTCTGATGTTCCTGAGCAGTGTCACCTGGGGAGTAAGACAGCTGGAAATATATCTATCATCACCTTTGTCCTGAAAATTTGCAACACAATGCAAACTGACAGCCATAAGCACAGAGCAACGTTCAGGCTGCCTGCCCTAATACCACCCTGAGATAACTCAGTTCCCAGATCATAAAGGCCACGCTTCTGGTGGACAAGAAATGACTTCTATGAGTGGGAGAAGTTGTCTTAGTAACTTCTTGTACTGCTCTGTCCTGGAAGGTTCCCTTAATTCTTCTCTTCACTTGTTTTCCTGAAAGCRTTCAAGCTTAATCATTTTTTTGACATCTTTCTCCCATCCTTTCACCCTCAGCAGCTTGGTATGCATAGGTAGAGGAAGGACCAGCTTCTCAGTACTGCAGCTTTTTTGGATGTGATTTAATAAGCTGAGACAATGTGTTCCAGCACAAGCTGACTCCGGTTTTGTGGTGGCAGGGGGAAAGAGACTTCCTGAACCGGCAGCAAGATTGACATRTATCTGGGGATGCGGAGGCTTGGAGCGGTGGAGAACTGGGCTGTAGTTATAGCAACAGACTGCTTGGCCATGGGTTGAGAGYTTCCACACAGTGTATGTGAGTTGGTGGCCGCTGCATTTGCTGTTGTTATCTGTTGTGCTCCCTGTGTAGCTGGTGCTGTGTCTGTAAGCAAGCGCCTATTGCTTGCTTAGGTGTCAAAGGAGATAACTTGCAGTCAGGTATTATATATGATGGTAAGGCCTATGGGGATTTTGGCACCTGTTGGAGCAACCTCATGGCTATGACAGTTTGTCCCAGAGAAGCATGTAAGCACATGCAACACCCTCTGCCAAAGAGTGTCCTGGGCTCTAGGGAAGGAAGGTTCTGGGCATTTTGAGCAACCAGGTTAGTATCTGGCATACGGTTTGGATTCTGGGACCTATTTCCCCTTGGAAACTTTGGCATGGAAGACTTGTTAATTCTGCACTTCCTTTAAACCACAAAGCCCTTGCACAGCAAAGAACAGGTCAAATGTAAARCAGTGCTTAATTGATTTTGTAGATTGAGGGCCAAATAAATTATCTGGCTATACAGTCCTTTCTTTGTCACGTTCAGTTAGGTAGTCTTTAAAAAAAATAATCTAAATCTTTTGCCGTCTTTGTTTTCCCCTTTTCTTTGTCCCCTTTATTTGTATTACTCTAAAAGTTGAATAAACAAGGTGTCTTCAGCCAAAGATGTGGCAGAAGGCAGTTGTCTGCAAAGGGAGATGCTGAAAGTTACACTTTTGAGTACGCAGGTCTAAGGAATAGCCTGCCTTCCTAATAAACCATTTCACTCTTGCATGTCTCATCAGCATTGTAAATATAGAACACTTCTCTGCAGCTTAACCTGCCATCTGGGACTGAATTCCAGTAACGACCCACCATAAGGAGTAAGTAATGAATAAATCTGAGTCAGCTCTGTTGTTAAGAAATACAGCTTTGCAAGTTCCTGCTGTAAATTTTACAGAATTTTTCCTCTCTTCTGAATTAGAGATCTGCCAAATTATCATGAAACAATTTGGATAGTCTGCAAACAGAGCTGTTTTCTGGATAGCATAGCGAAATTTCTAATAATTGAGAGCCCTTCTGTCTACAGAAACTTTTGCTTGTTTGTTTATTTTAATAACATGGGAGGCAGGAGATAAGAGCACAAGCTGTCATCAGAGCTCTGCAGATACCAAAATGGCCTCTAGCTGTATGAAGACCAGCATACAAAAGTACTTCCATAACAATCACAACAAGAATATGTTGCTCTTACCAAGGCACTTCTCAACTGCAAAATATTTCAGGAGCGCTAACCACTTGGCTGTGTTTCCAAATCAGCAGTCAGTGTCTGAGAAGCCATCTCAGCTACATGTGTAAGTGAAACATGGAGTTAATTGCATAAGTCAGTAAATTGCCATACTGCATTTTTTTTTTTTTTTAATCTCACGCAAATCAGTACGTCATAAGCTATTGGAGGCTGATAGGAATAGAGGTAGATCTAACAGAGCTTTTGCTGTGAATTTGGCTGTGATACAAAGGGCTAGATGCAGCTGTGGATGGGGAAGGGAAAAGGGAACAAGTGGCTGTGCAGCCTTGTGGTGTGAGTGGGAGAACGTGCTGCAACAGACTGTATCAAGGGGTGGCTGAAACCGTAAGCCTTCTTCCTAAATTTGGTCTCATTTATGGCATTGAGACACATTAGCTGTGCTTGACTTTTGGTAGAGGAAATGGAATTTTGCAAGTTTTTTAAACACTGTCCAGAGTGTGACAGGAATCTTGTGACTTGTATAATGCAGTGCCTCCTGCGTTTCCATAGATATGCTGCATATTTGGCAAAATCTCAGTATGTTACATGCAACCAGGAGAGAAGATGGCAAGAGGAAAACATTCATTTGTATGAAACAGTGCACCAATGCAATTTCAAAGTGCAGAGCTCAAGAATTGACACAGCACAAGCAGGAACAGTGCTGGTGCCATTCCTGTGGCCAAGTACTCAGCAACCAATTTGCACTCTTGAACTGTGCTTCCTTTCACTTCCCATTCAGAAAGCGTTGACACTGTTGCCAGTTGGTGTTATTTATGTTAGTTTACTAGTATTAATAATTTCTTTATAGGTAGGAAAAACAAAGGTACTACCATTATTCCACAAAGGCCATGCAATACCCATTAGGAGAAACAGTTTTGCTCGTTATCAGGAATGACTTAATTCAAACTGTGATTTAAGATGTAGGGTCTTTCATTTAATTTCCAACCCTAGCTTCAAAACAGATCTGTTTGCCCAAATAAAGAAATGTAGGTAAGCTCTTATGAGTGTATCAGCATAACATTCTTGTCTSTGTATCTTAGAGAGGATGTTTACTTAAAATAGTAATATACATGAGTTGCCATAGTGCTTGCAGTTTCTAAGTATTAACTTCCTCCAAAAATTTTTTTTTAAATCTCAGCCTAAAGAGACTGAGATGGTCCAAAACTACKGTGTTTATTTTCTGTATTTTTTTCCCCTTGGAAAGATAAACCATGCTATCTAATACATGTGATCTCATGGAAAACATGACACACCTGTTCAACACTTGTTCAACAAGTGATATTTATAAACATGTGACTTTCTTAACCTGCTTTTCAGTTTTCTGGTGAAGTCTACAAATGAGCCACAAATGTAGATTTATTTTTTTTGTCCCATCTCAGGAACTTTGCCCAGAGACCAAGTTAAAGCTGTCACCAGAAAATGATTCTTGCTCCTTCCTCACATCCAGAATATTTAACACTGATGCAGAATGCAGCAGTGAAGACCAGGAACAATGTTCTCTAATACTAACCCTACCTCTTTAGCAAAGCTTACAGCATATAGCRTGTATATTACTTTTCTGCAAACAAACATTAAGCTGTTCTTTCAGAAGAATATGAGTGAAATTTGAAGCCAGTTAGCCATGGAGAAGTCTGTGATAGTACTCACTGTGCACCACCATAAATCTATAGTAGCCTTACTGATTTTTCCACCCAATCCAGCCACTRTTTAAGGAGTTCTACAGTTTTGCTGCTGCTTTTCTGCTTTTCTTCTAAATGCAGAGGGAAGACGGACAGGACAGGGGAGATGAGGTGTGTATTCTCTGTCTTCTGGTAGTTTGGCATTTGGGTTGGGAAGTTGGAGCACTGCACTGTCAGTCATTTAGAATAACTAGGAAACCAAATGATCAATTGTTTATGTGTACAGGTTTTCCTGCACTGTAACAAAACCTGAGGTATACTGGGGAATTCTTAGAAGTATGGTTAATACATTGAAAGATAAAGAAGAATATGAGTAATTTTTTTTTCCTTCTGGTCCGTGGTTTAGTTTAAAAATTGGTTGTCCTCCATGGTAAAGTGATTGCTAATCTGAAGACACCTTCAGATGGAGGGAAAGGGAGCAAAATATTGAGGAAACAGGAGTTTAGGAAATGATAAAGTGGGATGATGGCAGGGGAGAGACAGCTTTCAGCGGAATGCAGCCAACTAAAGGATGGTTAAAATTTCCCAGTAGGAGGAGCCAACATGGGTAATTTGACAGGATGAACAAGTTCCCAGAGATACCCCAGAGAAATAGGAGAGAAAACRGTGAGTCGCTGCATGACAGAGTATGTACGTATCTTCCCCTGCAGCTTGGAAAAGATTGACATCTCTCTGGCAAAAGAAAGGTAGAAACATGAGCGTAAGCAGAAATAAAATGGATGACAAGTGAGTGCCTTGACTGTCTCCAGCTGTGTGGTATTTCTTGGCTTGCGTGCTGTGTTTCTCAGGAGGGTCACAGACAGCAAACAGAAGATAGAGTGGTGATCCAAACATTTAATGACAATCTAGAGCAAAAATATCAAATTGGTAAAACAACTTTGAAATATTTAAAAACAGGGAAAGAAGGGAAAGACGGCATTAATTAGTTGTGAAGGAGCACTGTAGAAGTGATGTGTGAAGAAGAGCTCTTGATGATAACTGCATGACTGTAGAACATGTAGAAATGTTTGCTACRTACAGATTCTAGCATGGTCTGACACAGTGGATCTGGCTCTGAAACAGGAGTCGAAGTGCCCAAATGTGATCAGGCTGGATGTCTCAGCGAGGGTGCAGCAGACTATAGGAACAGGAGTCAGGAGCGACTGCAACAAACAGCTTTGGCCACTTCAACCTTGTGTGCACAATCATATGCAACCGTGGTGGTTATGAGTTAAAGAAACAAAYTTCCGCTAAGTCACACAGGCACSTCAGGATAGTCTTACTGCTGGGAACTTGAGCTTAGTTTCTTATTTAGGGCTTTTTTTKKTTGTTTGTTTACACACTTGTTCCTCCACTAGAGAGGAAGCTTGGCAGTCTTGTGTTCACAGCAATGAAAAAGCAGAGAATTTTTTCTCAGTTTGCAAATTCACAATACAGCAAGTATAAAATAACCAGATATTTCCTTTCTGTAAACAGTGATGCAAGGGAATGTTGCAAGAACATTTTGCATGAGTACATTTCAAAATTGTCTGTGTTTGGCATAGCCAGACAAGCACTGGGGAGAAYTACTGAATATTTTACTCCAAAATGAGGAAATCTGACCTGTACGTTATTTAACAGATGAATTTGCAAATCACTTACAAATTTCTGATGGTGAGTTACTCATTAAGAACAACTTCCRATATTTTGAATGGGATGTGTGATAGCTGAATATCAGGTTTCTTGCCTGCTAACTGAAAATTTCAAAGACTTGAAAAAAGAAAATCCATAGTGTTGTAAGATTGTATCAACCTGGAGGACTTCTTTTGCAACTGTCTCCTCTACCTCYACATGCTATGGTCCTTGCAGGTTTTGGTATAGATTTTCAGACCATGCTGTCTCCTTAATAKGCTAACAAAGGCAAGGCTGAGACTAGAAGAAGGCAAAGCTGGGGTTATAACAATTTGGTTGTTAYGGTTGCTCAAGGACATGCTTGGGATGGTGAAGATATGGGACATTGTTTTGGAGGTAATAATGGTTTGGACTGATATTTCTGAATGAAACTGCTCTCCTTCAGTTCTGATGTAGTTTAGCTGTCAGGCCTCAYGCTTGCTTACAAGTAGGATATCAACCCAATTCAAGCTTTTAATTACCCTTTTCAGAATAGTGCTGTGCATTACCTGGCTTGGGTCAAAAGCCATCCTCACTAAAATCAGGAGTAAGGCAGCTGCAGATTTTGAGCAGGATCAATGCTCTTGATGGTATCACATTCTGGATTTAAGTTACTGTGTTTCTTGTGAGCCTGTGAGCTACTTCAGCCACCAAAAAAAAMCCCTAAACCAACCACTTTATATTAAATATGAGTTGTTTTAGTATGAGAGTGTTGAATCTGTGGAAGAGATAGTGATATTGTGCACCTGATTTGGCTAAAGGATGGAATAATGCAATAGGCTTCTTCCTACAATACTGARTCTGCACCAAAAAAAATAGAGGAGGCAAATTTTTCCATGAAGTGATGCAACTCTGTTATGTTAAGGTCAACCCATCCTTGAGCTTTCTAACAGCATCTTCATATTCCTGGTGAAATGTGATTAGTTTTCACAGGCTGAAACTAATAAAAATTGGAAGATTTCACTATCCTGTGAATTCTCTGAATTCTCTTATGGATTTGTAAAAATAACATTTTTTGGGGTGTGTTTTTCATGTCTGGTAGGTGCTTAGAGTAACATGAGCTCTTCTAGCGGGAACTCGYCAGTGCAACATGGCACTTTAGTTTGTCATTCCATCACTGGTTTCTTCATTTCCTCCAAACTGTGATCTACAGATTTCTTCACTGTAGCAGTGAGCCATAATTCATACAAAGCAGTTTCAAGCTCTTTTAATCCTACCACACAGCAAAATTGGCCAGAGGCCAACCCAGAGGAAGGTGAAACAGCCATCATCACTCCATACATCAAGGTAACTCAGGCCTCTTGAAATTAATCACTACGTTCCAGACAGCCCTGAACCAGAGACAACTGTTAAATTTAGGATCTGTCCTGCAATCCTGTCAAAGTAAACCTCATGCCCCCACCCAGAGAAATTGTGTCTACTTGAATACTACAGGACTAGACTCTAAAACAACTTGTCATCAGAGCATTTTTTAAGAGTATGTCCCAAAGTTACTTTATAATAAGAGAGGAATATTGAAATACATGATATTTCAAGGTGGTATATGGGAGTTATATGTTTTTCTGAAAAGCCTAACTGAGATTTTGGGATCAGGAGCAGGTTTTTCGAGTTTTCTGTCCCACTTTATTCAAACAGTTGGACAGTTTGAAAGATGGTGGACAGCTGGATACTGGACAGAAGGATAATTGGACAGTCTGAGGGATAGTGGGTACGTGTGAGAGATCAGATTTCATAACCGAAAGGCAAGATCTGAACAGCTTCTAATGAGAATAATTAAGGCTCCTTTTCACTTCAGATAGCTTCTGGGGATTGAGCTCTTTGGATAATCTAATTCTCAGCAGCTACCAACACATCATGCAATTCTTCCCGCCCTCTCCTCAAGCCATCTTATATTTCATGCATCATATTCTACCTGTTTTTTCATTTTCTTAATTGACTGCAGTGACGCCCACAAACAGGTCTTTAGAAACCTCTATTTGGCACCACTTTGATAAGATTTGTCACCTAATCTCAAATGAACACAGAGCAGATGTCTGTCTCTTAGGCAGTTGTCAAGTTATGCTTAATATTTAGTGAAAAGTGAAAAAGCACTGTGAAAGAGCAGTTCAGCTGGCCTATTTTGGATGTCTTTCTGGGAAGTGAGGAATTGAGAAATATTTCTCTCCGTTGACTAGGAAGGTAGATAGTGCAGTACCAGCTGTATGTATTGTACAGGTCTGCACCAGGTCAGATAAGTTATACTTCTGCAGGACCTCATAAAACTCTTCAGTTTACTCTTTAGCCTTCAGCAAAGCCTTGACTTCCCAAAATTTTCCTATAGATATCTTTAACGGTTAATTAAAAGGTATACGTAATTATTCAATTCCCAATATTAGTGATATTGTTCAGGAGCAGTGTCTCTCAGTGGATGGAGCACTAGATGAGGTTTTTGCTCCTGGGTCTCTCCCTGGCTCACTGGGGACCTCTCTTTTCCACTGTTCATATTTTGTAAAGTAAGAAAACTAAAGAATCATACCCACTTCCATTGAGACTAACTGGACTGTATGAATTGTTATTAATTTTTTTGTTATTTTTTGAATCAGGCTACTTCAGTATTTTTCTATTTAATTCTGGAATTATTATATAGGGCATTTATTTTGGGTCTTTGTGCTTGTCAGGGTAGCAGAATCCTTGGTAACAGAGAAGCAAATATGTTAACTGTCTTTGTCTTACTCTCCGATGARTTGTGTGTGTTTTGCATTATCTTCATCATTCTTCTCTGGGGATCCTCCAGCCATCTGAAGGAGCAGAAGTCAGCAGGAGTGACTGCTAAAATGTATGTAGGAAATCTGAATCTAGCTGGTTTCTGTCAGCACAGACCTCTCACAGTGAGCTCAATCATGCGACCTATGGCCATCTATTGGGCAAAAAGAAAGATCTATCTTTTTCCCATTATCATTGGGACTTACAAGAAGCAGGGAGGTAGAGAGAAAGTCTTTCTCCATGCATGCCTTAGAATGCATTTGAGAAGTTACAGCCTTCCAAATGGTGCCCTTGTGCAACCCCATTGGACTCTGCATAGTTGTTTTACAGAGACATATGGGAATTTTCCTGGACATGGGGAATCCCAGAGCACCATTAAGCCCATTTATAACCTTCTCAGTCAGCAGGAGAAGCTTCTAGGAGAAGTATGAGTCATTTTAATAAGGTAAGCCGCTTAAATGTTATCATTCCAAATAATTTCATTTGAACTGTAATGCTAACATTTATTTTCACAACATATTATATTTCATGGATTCTGTTTAATATTTGAATATGAATTAAAATCTAAGCTAACCAAGGCAATAAATCAAATCTAATAACTAAATAAGGTGAAATATTTTGACATTTTAAAAACAAATTAGGTCAACATTGTGTAAATCAAATTTTTGCTAGTCCCAACTGGAAATATGTCAGTTTTTATTTTGCAGTGTATTTTCAATTGTTCAGGTTTTTCTTCTGATTGAAATAGAATTCTGACCTCTTCCAGTGGCATCTTTTGTATTGCCATTACTGCTCAGGATCTTGATCAATGAAGCAATTTGGTTCTGGTGACAGTGGTGTCACAGAGAAGCTGAATGCAGCATGGCAATTAGTGCAGCTGCTGCTATCTAGATAGAAAGAGATAATTTGATCATCCCTGCAGAGCACTAAAAGATTTCCCATCTTACATTAATTTCCACTCAACTGCATATTGGGCAAAGAATAAGGTTAGACAGCTTCTTCCTAATACCCTTAGGGGTCATGAAGCAAYGCAGCTCCACTTCTTAAAAGTAGAAATTACCTGGCAGACAAACATGTAAACTTGTAATCTGGAGACAAAATCTCTGAGAAAACTGATGAGACTTCCTTCCCTGTCAGATTATCAGTCAAGTATTGTAATTCAACCTGTGCTCCAGTACACATATAAAGAGAGATGGTATAGACTAGTCATTGTTATGTTCATGGTAGTCGCACTGTTTAACAATTCTGAACATCCCTGGGCTATGTGACTGTTGTGGAGGGCAATAGGTCCTCCTCCGAGTGATTTAGTGGCAGTACAAGGAGTACAGATCAAGGAAGTACTTTTACCCTGAGGCTGAAGAATTGACGCCCAGAGACAGTAACAGACTTGCCAAGACCATAGTCAGTCTGTGGCAAAGTCAGAAACTGAGTTTAGAGCCCCAGACTGTCACTGTTTATTAGACCATCTAGGAAAAAGAGCTGTTGTACTTATCTATTTTTCACCTAAAATTAAATTGGTGAGTGGAAATACATAATAAATTTATATAAAAATTAATTATTTTGTATTTTATGTTCGGGTTTCTTTTCGTATGCTATAACCTGAACTGTCATTTACATTTCTGCTTCTTCTTGAAGTCAACACATAACCACATCCCCTTGCGTGCACTGCAATATTTGACCTGTTCCCAACTGACCTCAAATAGGGATGTTTTCCTCCAGCTCCAGTGAGAACCAGATTCAGAACAACTGAACATGGTTGTTTTCCCTCACAGAACAACTTCTACTTTAGGGATAGAATCAGGAAACCTAATGTTTTGCCAAATTTTTTAACCATCCCATACCTCAGATAACAATGGACATGTCGGTAAAACAAACAAGAAAATAGAATCACAAGTGGACAGTTGCATTTGAAAGGTTTCATCCAAAATTACTAGTAGAGACAAGAACTTAACTCAAGAGTAAGAAAACACCTTGAGAATGTTAATTCCACTTGAATGTCGAGACTTCTTCCTCTCTTGTTTCTTCATTCACAATCCCACTCTTTTGCAGCCACATTCATTGCCCTACATGCAAAGAACCAAGGCTCTTAAGGTCAGAGTGAGAGCTTTTAATTTCAATTTATCCAGTTTTATTGAATCTTATATTCAGTATTTTACTCACGTCTTCAACCATATTTGTCATTTACCTCTTCCTGCCTCCCAGCATAGTATGTGACAAATACAGTACGTACTAGGTGACACATGCCTATATGCTAATTAATGCTTCTTTGGCACACCAGAAATGCAGTGTGTTTACCATATTCCAAATAGGAAAGCATCATTTATAGTAATATGGTGAAAAGAATCAGTTTTAARTGCTTCACATTTTAAAACACCCATGAAAAGAATGGCTATAGTGATTCAGACCATCTCACTGATCACTCTGACAGTGATCAAATGCTTAGGAACACATCAAATGCTTAGRAACTCCACCTTCCTACAGTCTGTGGATTAGGAAACTCATATAGTACTGTTTCCAGCATGTGGTTTTTATTAGCCCTCAGTAACATTTTTTTTCATTATTTTTTCTTGAATTCTTTGTGTTGAGTTGCAACAGCTTCCTGTGATAGGGAGTTTCCTGCTTTAACTACACACTGTACGAAACAGTATTCCCTGAAAATATCATTTCCTTCCCCATAGCTCTTGTATTGTGAGACACAATGAATAATTGTTCCCAATTCACATTCCTCATATTGCTCATAATTTTAGGTACCTCTGTCATATACCTGTTCAATTGCTTTCCAAACTGCAGTGTTCTATCTATTTAATTTTTCCTCAGAGAGGAGCCATTCCATGCACTAKATTATAATTTTCTTTCTGTGTCTTTTCTAAGTAAGAGTTAGGGAAACAAATATTAATTATACTAGATATAAGAAGACAAGATGACCAAAGCAGAAAAAAAATTTGCTGCATATATAGTGTGTGATTTAAAAGTAGCTGAGGGGTAGCTAAAAATAACAGGTCAGCAAAGTAACACACAGATGCGATTTCAGGGAGGGTGAATGAAATGTTCATGAATTACACTATTGAAAACAACATGTTAGCAGTATTTAAAAAGTGATTTGACTTTGATTTAGTGATGAAGTCAATAGGAACAGCGGTAGGCCAGTGTTACTGGTGCATCTGAAAATATCACTCCTAAGGACACTGCTATACTTTGAGCTCCCCTAGCTGGCTTGTTCTGGGTGTTGAACACAACAGATAAACGGAAAATATTCACTGAGCAGAGACGAACTCTGGTTTTGCTGTATTTTGCAGACATAGAAGAATAACATGCACTTTCACAAAGTTCCATATACAACTAATGCAGTGCCAACACAGTGATGTATAGAATGTAGACCTGAAAGAGTATTCTGCAATAAAAGATTTAATTTAATTAATTTAATTTTAGTTAATTGGAGAGCAGGCATCTGAACTTTGAAAGCCTGTTGTGAGCCTGGGCCCCCTTAGGTCCTACTCTGGGCAACAGTGCAGTATTTCTTTTCCCTCTTTTCCTCCCCTAAAATTTGGGTTTGTTCCTATCTTGTATGTAGGGCTTCCAAATCTTGAAAATTGTCACAGCTGGGAAAAAAGCTGCTTACCTGTATTCCTAAGCAAGGCAGACAGTGAGGATTACTCCAGARGTGGGACAACTTAAAAGCAATGGCTTCTGTAAGAGGGACTGGAAAAGGCCAGATTTGGATATTTGCAAGTAGAGGCAGGGGTGGTTTGAACACAGTTAGGTGAGAATGTGAAGGAAAAATAAGCCGGGAAGATTGGAATGCATTTTGAGAGGGGGGGCAAGTCACCACTGCAGCCTTTTTCACTCCCGTGCTCATGTGTGCCGTGTTGCAGAAAGGAATGCTATATGTTACGGAGATGATACCTGGGTCACCTTCAAGGACAGAAGCCTTAAACATGGCAATGATGACACAGTGATTTAAGGACAAATGGGTTATTCTAAGGAAACCTTGTTACATAGACATCAATATTTAAAAGGCAGATGTTTGTAGGCAATGGAAGCTAACTATGTGAGGGCTGCTAGAAAAATTTCAGAAGGAAGATGGGACTGACTGAAAGGGATTGGAGTATTGCATAATATTTTCTAATATTAAAATATTGCTACAAAACTGGAAATGTGCGGAGGGGTACGGAAGTGCAATGTCTTTGCCTGGACTAAGAAATATCAAATCCTTCAGCCAGTTCCTCACATTTCTTTGTTTTGTAACCAATTTTGAACAGGTGGGTTAATGTGTTATGTTATTTTTCCAAATAAAGAAAATCTGAGCTCATAGTCTGTTATAGCTGTCAGAAAAAAACATGTGCAGAGTTCTAAGAATGAAAGAGAACAAAACTAAAAAGCCTAAAGATCACATGAAAGCCAGTCAAAGAGAGTGTATAACGTACTTAAATATACAAGGTCATCAGCTGCTTGAATTCATTCAGCCTACAGCTGAATTCCYTTCCAGCAGTCCCTGAGGTGCTTAGAAACACAGAAGTTGCCAGTAACCAAATTATTTTTATGCTCTGTTTTGAGAAAGGTCCTAAATCTACAGCTGACTGAAAATTTGGGGATTTTTTTTTTTACTGACTTTTTTTAATTTTTATTTTTTTTACTTATAGACATACATATTTGCACACACATGTTTCTCTTTCATTAGACGTTGTTTCTCCCTTTTGCCTCTCCCCCTTTCTCCCCTACCAGTAAAGAARGGGGAGTGGGGGACAAAGGAGAGAAAAAGGATATTCCTGCATGTTGCTGAATCAATGTCAAGACTGTTATAATAATTCTGTATATTTTGCTCAAAAAGTCCTACAAACAAAAATGACATTAAAGTGATATTTTTCCCCCCAACAGTTTAGATTTAATAGAAACGCTGTTGACAAGTCCTGACCTTAGTCTGAGTGTCCCACTTTGAGGGGGCCAAAATCTCCGTCAGCCAGAAAAGGCTGACACAGAAAAGATAAATTAAGAACATTTAAGTGGTAAGCAGTAAATGACAGCTGTAGCTGAAAGAGGACATAAAACTGTTTTTAKGATGGTATGACAGGAAAAAACCTAGGTGGAGGAAAGATGGCTTTGCTAATAAATGAGAAATGGTGTAGCTCTGGAAATTTTACAGATCTGAAATTATTTTATGGAAGTCACTACTAAAGCAGCCCATGCAAAGAAATATTTGCAAAACAGAAGCATAAACAGCTCTAACCTAACTGGGAGACATATGGCTGGGTTTCCTATGGCAAAACCCAGTATGCAATGCCAGTTGTGCTCTCAGGCTGGACAATGGGTGCTACTTGCACTTTCACTATTAATTTGCTCTCAGTCAGCCACGGAATTGCTCCAGGACCCATGCTCTGACACTTATCCTTGGCGTATGGAGGCAAGCAGTAGTCCCCAGGATAAACTCCCCTCGCATGAACCCTGAGCTGATCCTTAACGTTAATTGTAATTCAGTGAAGTGTCACCACAGGGCATGTAATAACAGGAACTTCTCAAAGGCATCTGCAAACTCTAAAACCCAAACAATAATAAAAAAAGACTAGTTGGTTTCAGTGTGATGTACATTTGACTCACTGGAATGTTAAGTCTCTGAAAGTCTTAGAAACAAAACCAGAAAAAATATACCTCAGGGAAGAAATCTTGTATTTCCAGAGAGGCTGGAAGTCAGCTGCTTGGTGTAGGATTTCAATTCTGCTTTTGTAATGTAAGGAGAGATGTTTGTAATGCAAATCACCCACAAAGGGAAGTGGATGATCCACTTTCCTCAAGCAACAAATCCTGTCATAATCTTGCAAACAACATAAAACCTAGTTTACTCAAGCATTTGATGCATTTTTATCCTCATGTGTTAAGCTGACAAGGCAGGATTTACAAGTGTTCCTTGTGGGATGGGACAAAAAGAAAATAAAAATTGTAAAAGCATGTGGTGCTTTAATTAGGCCTTTGTGTAGCACTTAGTAATGAGGTCATTGCCTCTTTCTCTACTGTCTGGTACTAAGGAATTGCTTTCAAGCCTGTGACTGGAGTCACTGGGCAAATGGTGTTCTTACATACTGGACTAGCAACTCTTCTCCATACCATGCAGTCTGTGGAAAAATTTTGTTAGGAATTTGGTGACTGCATTTATTTCTGAGGAGCCATTCCAAAGAGGAGAGTTTGCTTCTCTCCCTTGACCCTTCCCACTGCAGCCCCTTGGGCAGCCCATCACCTCTCTCTGTTTATCTTCTTGCTCTTAGGTGGGCCTGTTGTAACCTGCAAGTAGATGCTGGCAAGGGATGTTTTTTCCACTCCTTGGAAAGATTTGGGATTAAAAATAAAATCACACCCCAAATCAGGATAAAAGGCTGAAATGCTGTCAACTTCTGTGAATCAAACAATTGAAGGGGAGAAAATAAAACAGTTGAAAGAACAAAATTACGCTAACAATTATGGTAACTTTTTATCATCTTACTATTTATTCATTTAAATTTCTAAACAAAATGTTTCCAACAGAAAAATATTACTTATTTTAGGAAATGTTAAAATGTGATATTTCTGAGGATATTTTTTCAAAATGAAACATTCATAGAAAATTTCATAGAAAAACATTCATGGAAAATTTCAAAGAATTGGCAGCGTCCAATAGAAATCTGGTTTGGTTTTTTTTGTTTGTTTGTTTTTTGTAAAAATTCCCTATTAACTGTGTGTGCAGGCACTTCAGAAAAATAACAATCTCTTATGATCCTCGGGTGATAAGGCCTCTGCACCGTAATTCAAATAAAATAATGATACATCAAGGTTCTTTCAAAAATAACAGCCCCAATATCTCATACTCAAAACATTGCATCCCATATATCTCTCTCATCAAAAATAAACTTACAGGTAGTCAGAGTTCTAATGAAAGAGCAAGATTTTGCCCATTTTATAGAGTATTGATTATTTTACCAGATCTATAAAGGATCTTCTCTGGAAAATAATAGCATGTTAACAAAAGAAGGTTTTGTTTCTAGCAGGGATGCATGTGTAACASAAGGAACACATAGCATCTTCCTGGGCATGTGGATAATAATAGCCTAAGAATAGAGGACATACCTAAAGGCAGCAGAAGGATGATTAATTATTATTGAAGAAAGCCCAATAGGTATCTGAGAATAAAACTTGTGATTTGTCACAAGCTGTGACTGGAAAACAATAAAAACCTGGAACAAAGAGGAACACTATATGCAGTATAGTGGATATAAAACATGCATCTTTTTTTTACTACATCTTTATCTAGGCCTGTAAAGGCTAGCACAGATAGGAAAATAAATAAGGTTGCATTACCTTGAGATCCTGGTATAAAACTGATAATTCCTCCTATGGTGTTAAAGTATTATTTAAAAAAAAAAACCTCTTATTTTATTATTTTTAATAGCTTTGCTCTGAGGATTTTTAGCAGCAAGTATAATCAGAAAAAAAAAGCATCGGTTTACAGGAGTATCTTGATGTGATGAGAGTGTTCTTATTTTGTTGCTTTCCTGTATATGTTATGAAAGGCAAAAACTTCCAAATACCTCCCACTCCAGTCATTTTCTGTCTAGAAAAAGGATTGTCAAGAGATTCATTTATGCATTGTTTGAAGTCTTTCTTGGAAAGGTCAGCTCCCTGGGGAATTGATATTAGCAATTTGTTCAGAAGCATAACTATCTGTTTGCATGATCTTTTTTCTAGTTGTGCAAGTTCTTGGACTAAATTAGCCTGAAATAGAAGTGTTTGAGTTGATGTCTCTATTCAAGACATTTTCTTTTAGAAAGGACTGGGGGACAATTGCACCCGCTTTGCTCAGCACAGCAATCTAGAAAGTTTTGTTTGTGTGTGAAAGGAAGTGTCTCCTGGTTTTGCATGAACTATGAATTTCTCTTTTGTCAGTTCAAGTTAAAATTGTTATTTTTTTAAGAGCTTGTTAGTTAGTCCCCTTTGGYAGCTGCCATCTTCTGAGTTTAGTTACATTTTCTGTCACATCTGACACTCTCTGCAGGGGTTCTTGTAAGTATGTGCTGGCTGTGTGATGCCTTAATACTAACACACAAATCAAATGGAGAACTTAATGCTTCAGAGAACATAACAAGAATATGTGCATAGTCCTTACATCTGGGGTGATGTGAAAGCTGCAGAATAAGAGACAGGTGAGTAAAAAAAAAAAGGCTTTATGAATGTAAGGCTCCTCCCAGAGCTGTGTGGTTTGATTAGCGTAGGCAGGACTATGCTCAAGGAGGAATGCCAAGGGGATTCAAATGTCCTTTGCACAACCTTAAATTTGATATGTTTCTGACAGTGTTGCTACAGCTTAGTCTGATATTATGGGCTAGATGCAACCATGTTTCTGGGTCAGCTGCTCCARTCTTTGCTATGCAGGCAGGATAATCTGAAATCTGTGAACCTTTGTGAGGGAAGGATCTCATTCCAGATCCTGACAGCAGGAATGGACTGAATATGTTGATTCATTACTATATATCCCCCTTCCCTGCCTTGCCCCATCTTCTGTGCTTAAATAGCAATGGATGCCAGGCTTTTCCAGCCTCCTATTTCATGCTGAGGTGTGCAGTTTGTTCTATGTTGGAACATCCTGGGGTGTTTATCCTGTCCAAGGGATCAAATAATCTAAATATCCTGGAGGTGCAAGACAAAACCATGGAGCTGGACTAGCACATGATGAGCAATTGGTATCCTCCTGATAGACAGTGCGCTGTGTGTATCCTATGCAGTGTGTGTTGTTCCTCACAACTTGTTCGCACCTTCTATCATCCTATAAAGCAAATTTTTAAAATTATAGAACCATGGAGAGCCTCAGCTGGATGTGAAATAACACCATGTAGGTTGTCCTAACTCCACAATACTGTGAAAATTGGTTATAGTCCCTGCAAAACCCCTTGCCACAGGGTATGCATGATAAGTGCTAAGAATGATTGCTTGTTCACAGCAATGGGCCACGCAGTGTTCCARAAGGGGAAAGTGATTCTTACTAGCCTGATCTAAAGATGATCAACAGTAGGTATGTATCTTTAGGAAGGGCCAGTGCCTGATAAAACAATGGAACAATTTAGTTCCTAGAACAAAAAATGAAGGGCACCTGTCACTTCAAGAAAGTAGCATACAATTTGCATTTTGAACTCTTGGATTACAAAAAGCATGCTTTTTACCCTTAGTATGTAAATGCAAAATTACATGTCTGTTAAAACATTCAAGAACTAATGTGCTTCTGGCTGTATACTATACACAGTTCAAGACATCTTCTGRAAAGTGATGTATGGCATCTATTTATTGCTTGGTTAGTAAAGGCATATGCAGGAAAGTATTAAYGTGTTATCAACATTTTTGTAAAAGAGTTTGCATTGTGAGCTTTTACTTCCATGCTTCTCATCTTAGATCTGTGATTTGTCCCTGTTCCCCAGAAGTCTGTCGTACAGCTGCAGGAGCTCTTTGTATCTGTTAAGCTCCAAGAGTAACTACAATTAAGATGTTATTCCTGCYGATACAAAAAGGCTTTCTTAAAAAGCCTGGCTCTTTTTAATTTTTTATTCTCCTCCCTGATTTTTTTTTTCCTTTTTTCATAAAGTGCCAAATAAACAAAATGACCAATTATTTTCACAGCTTTCAAAATGAGATGCCCATCAGTTTTAGGTGAAGTAATAGATATTGAATTAGTGAGACTGTGTGAATGGTGTTCCAGTGTATCTGTATTACTGGTTTAGTATCTGATCCTTTAACGACATACAACTCCTGTTGACTATGTGAAAATCCAGTGCTGGTTAGGTCTCCTCCAGAGATACAAATTAGACTTTCAAGAATTGCAGAATTAGGCTTTCAAGATTTAAAACATTTCAACAGAGCTTGGACTGAGAAGCCTACTTCCTGTACTTTTGAAAGCTTTCTAGTCTTAGACATTGAGGTTTCTTTAAAGAATTGTCCCCAGATGTAAGCACTGAGCAYTTTTAAAAACCTCTTTTGGTGCATAATTTTCTCATTTTAAATATATGTATAATTAGTGAATGTGAAACTTACATCCTTAACATTTTATATATTGAGCTGTTAATCTACCTGTATTGATTGCACCCTGTTCTAATCAGGATGCAAGAAACAGGCTAGAAAAATTAATGCATTAATAGTCCATTTTTAAGTGGCTCATTCACAGGGACAGGAGATCTTACRCTCTTCGAATGTGCTTTTTCTTGGTGAAAAATTCTACTGTTACGTAGGAAGACTATTTATAGCTATGTTATTTAGGCAAAAATCAGACCTGGTTGAATAATTTATTGCAAGGAGTATTAGCTGTGAATTTAGTTCTATTTTCTGTTCACAAATCATTTACGAAATGAACTGGTTCTTTTTGTGAATGAAAAATGTTARCCTGCGGGTTATTCTGTTGAGCTATTTGCTTGATTCCTTCTAGGTATGAGAAATTTTCCATCTGTAGGTAGTGTCATCCAACAGYTTGTTTTCCATGAGATTTAATTGGCTGCTATAACCAGTCTCAATTCTTTTATTTCAGTGCACAACCAAACTTTAAAAATCACGAATATATTTCTGCAATAACAGTAGTACTCAACTGTAGACAAAGGTCTACAGGTCAATCTGAAGAATAACCCGTCCTCTGTCTTCAGTACAAACAAAATTCTTTCCCTGAAAATTGGCAAAAATAGCTGACAAATGTTCCAGAAAAATTGGAACTAAAGGATAGTCTAGTTTTGATTTATATGTTTAATTTTCAATGAATGCACTGTGTTCATTTTTCACCTATGCCTAGCATGAAATCATTTGTCCTATGCAAATGGCATTAAATGAGGAATTCTGAAATATGGTTACAAACAGCCTAGTCATGTCACCTACACTCATCTAAGTGTGTTTATGAAAAACTCATACGTATGGGAGTGAAGGTTCAAAGAAATGAGAAAAAAAATCGAAAGTGCCAATTTTACCTGGGAGCCGGAATCGCATTACCAGAAGTAACATAGGCACTTAACACTTAAATCCTGAAAGATATTCAGGTGCTGAGTAAGTAAATGCATAATGCCATTAGGAGCTGAGCCTTAGTTAACCTAAGTYTCTACAAAAGCAAAAGATAATCAGATTCCTAAGTGTTAGGCCTCAGTTGGAGGCTTGTATATTATTATGAATTAGCTGAGAGCCAAAATCAAAGCAAAAGTGCACAGAGGAAGGAATGCTTCTCCTTTTTTAAAGTTTTCATGTGGGAAAAGTAGTTCAGAAAAATATCTGTTTTGAAATGCTGTCTTTTCTGAGGATTGAATGGTGCTGACACAGAATTGGGTTTCTTTGTTGTCTTAAACTCCATGAAAAATTATTTGGTTTAATACTTTTGTTTTGTTCGTGGTCTTTTCTTAGAATCTGGTTATTTGCAGCAATGTTAACAGCGGGTTCAGTTCTCTCCAAACTATGCTGAGATGATTAAAACTGAAAAGCAATCTGTGAATAGTTCTGAGGATAATCTTAATACTACATTGTGATTTACATGGTGCTCTATGTTCTCAAGCTTTAGCAAGATCTCTTCAGATATTTTGTCCTAAATCAACTATAAAGCAAATATTTTCCTGTTAGTAATTAAGTCCATTTCCATGTCATAACATGGGTCCCAGAAGTTGCATTTGCCTCTCTGAAATTACTCAAGTTAGAAAACTGATAATAAACCCATAATGCATGGTGAATCTCAGTACTGTACAATTAACATTGCCGTTTAAACCTTAATTAGATTTTGCCTTTGAAGACAGTGTATTTCAATGCAATTTAATGGTTTGTTTGTTCAGTGGCTCTCTGCTTCCATTTAATTATGGCACTTTTAAAAATAATTTTCCTTACTAAAATAGCAAGAACAGGCTGAAAAAGGTATTACTACTGCTTGGTATGGGAAAAGGTAATGGAAAGGTTCTTAAATAGGGTATTGACATGCTTGAGTGGAACTGCATGAATATACATAATCCTACAATGTAGCTGTAGTGTTAAAACTATGAGGCATCCTTTTGACAGTTTCCTGCTCTTATACTGGAAATATTTTTTGAAATATTTATTAACTTAGTAATTGGTTAGTAAGCATTTTGCTGGTTAGTATTCCTGCAATATACTAGTAGTTTCCTCTTGATTAATGTAGGTAGCTCAGCCAACTGGCTTTCCTGGATTCCTGTCTTAGGGGCTGCTGGGCTGCCTGCCTGTGGGCTGAGGATTCAGTATGGCAGTGAGATGGTCAGGAACTGAGAGCTGGATGCATTGATTTGCTTGCTTGTTACTATATTTTTGGTTGTGTGTGATCTTCTTGAATTAATATGACTTGGATTTGTCTTTTAGCAACTCATCACACTTACTGGGGCACATTTCTTGTAACCATTTGCAATCCAAAGCTTTTCCTGTGCTCTGATTTTTAGATAAGCTTTTTGTCACTTAACACAGGAACGGAGATAGCTGATSATGCACAGATTATTTCTAAAGCAACAGCTGCACAGGCAGGCGTTTTTCAGAACTGAAACCATAATACTTAAGCCTGTTCCTGTGTAGAAAAAGTCACTGAAGTTGTGATCAACTTTACAAATGCTGTGAAATATTTTCTTTGAGTAAAGGCACATGTTTGTCTTGGAGCTTAAATTCAGACTAGAGCTACTGGTTGCTGTTGGGTTAATAGCTAATGAATATACTTATTCCTGCTTTGTGTCGAGTGGAGGCTGAGRGCACCCTTCTGAGTATCAGGTCATGCCTTTGTTATTCAACTCTTTTCTTCCTATAACTGTCTCTAGCATGGGCTGGTGACATTCCTTTTGGTGCCTCTAGCTCTGAAATTATTCCTCTTCAATTCAGTGTTATTTTTGGATCTAAAGTGCAAGAAGGTGCTGGAGCTGTAACTTGGGTTTCTTTCTCCCATATGGCACTTAATCCATAACACTTGATATCCTGCTTTGCCCTGTTATTGATATCCTGCTTTGCCCTTTTACGTTTTGTAACTTGTAAGCAGATTGCCTGCCAGGGCATCATCAACATTACGCAACACTGAAGAAGATTGCTGGAGGTGATTTAGGTCTGTCTTATAACAGATTCCCCAAACAGTCATTAGTCAGTGCTCATAGCAATTTTTTGGGCTGTCCTTTCGAGGCCACTGCCAGGTGCTTTTAAGAGGACCTTTATTGAGAATGAAATAAATTATATAATGTAAGACTGCTCTATATTGCACTCTTCACATTACGTGTTTCCCTTGTATTTTATATGTAAACCTAGAAAGCTTGAAAAAGCACTTTCACTTACTTGCCATCAACTCTTGCAGTAAACTTAAGGTCCCTAGCATGTTAACTATATTTAAATAAATCACCTTTTACATACTTTAAGAGTTATTTCAAAGGTTAGACATATCAGAAGTCCCACTTTGCATTTATCCCAGTCCCACTGGGATATGCTGTCTTGAACTTGCTGTGTGCACTGGAGCTGAGTTACCCTCAGCTTCAGACATGGAAGAAGAAAGAAAGGAATAATCCTTCTGCAAAAAGGGATCATTAGATTAAAGTTGGTATTAGTAACTGGATGTCCTCTCAAAGTCTCTGAAAGATTATCACAGGGAAAATTGTGTTTGACCAGTCTGGATTTAAGGCTTAGTTRTATTCCAACACATGCAGTTGTGTTGCTGTGTATTTTGAAAATTTCTGTTCACTACTGCTCTTGTAGGGCTTTAAACATATGCTTATCTGGCTAGTTTTGGGCCTGAGCAATTTGCAAATAATTTCAACTACTCCCAGACAGATACAGTCTCACAGAGATTCCTGATCATTGTACACAAGGGGGGTATGAGTGCATTGATGTGAGGAATTTGATTTAAAAACATGCCATAAAAGTAGGGTTGTGGAAAAGCCTACTGGCTAATTTCTTCTCTATGTAGCATAGTCACGTAGAAGATTTTTTGGAGAGAATAAGGCAGCCATTCCACATGTTTGGGACTTTGAGCAACAAGGCCAGCTTAGGGAAGCCTTGTTTCCCTCCATTTTTTCCCCATTGCCTATCATTTTCTCTGCCTTTTGCCCCCTCTCTTGCCTGGGCCTCTGCAAAGAAAAGGATTATCTTTAATCTGGATCAATTCACTGATCTGGTTAACAATACGGTCTTGTAAAATGGTAGTGTCAGAAGTCTGGAGTAGATGACATGCTGCAGCAGGGAGCAAGAACAACTTGGAGTGAGGAGAAGGGAACTATTTTAGCTGGTTTCAGTACAGCAGCTCCTGTACTGCACAACAACCTGAGGGTCTCTGTCCCTCAGCAGCTATTAAAAATGCTCCCTGTATCTTTTGGATTCTTGACACAGATGCAGAGACTTTCAAGRGACCTGTCCTTCATTAGGCACAGACTTCTTCACAACTTACAAATCACTGGGAGAAGAGACAAAACCTTACATTCACATTTCCAGGTAAAAGAAAAAGCATTTTTCTACAGGTGTTACTGAAAATTACAGCTATCAGGAAAAAAAAAGCCTTAATCACTTTTGAAAACTTATGCTAGTTGTGGCTGTTCTACCAGTGAAGGCCATCCTAGGTTTGAAGTTTCATTAACATTTAAACCACTACCAAGGAAACTTCAAAATACAAAAAAAAGAATTTCACTTTGCACCTTTGTCTTATGCTTTATTACTGTTTTCAATACAGACCTCAACTTCATTGGACTGACAGTGACCTAAAGCTTTTTCAGTAAACCACAAAGTTTTGCTGCCAATTTTCTGTGATTGCTCAACCACATTTGGTAGGAAGACAGATATATTAATAAATTAAAAGCTGTCATCTGAACAGGCATAAAACATGACATGTTGCAGATAACAGGGGAAACAATACAATGATAAATAGAACAGGTGTAAAAGATAAAAGAATGGTATATCAAATGGTGAAAATATGCCTCAGTAAAGAGAAAGCTTTTCAAAACAGGCATTAATTGCCGTAAAATAACTACAAATGACAAATTAAATTAAGATGAAGTGATGCTCTTGCAACAAGCAGAAGATACGACACAAAGATGTGATAGACAGAAAACATAATGAAAGCAAGACAGCAGCACAATGCAGAAGAAAATTAAAATGCATCAGAGATATCTGGTGATTAAGTCTTTTTGATCCCACTAACAAGTGTACGTGTATTTAGCTTTCTGAATCGTTTCAGTGATGCTTTTCACATGCGTTCAGTGAGCACATACAAAAATAACAGAAAATAAAAGGAGATTGAAATGCTTGTCCTAAAAGAAATCTAGAGGTGCTGATGAGACTTTACATGCAGAAACTTTTTTTCTTAGTAAATTCTCTGGGAATAATGAATTAATCAAAACAGTACACTGGACATTTAAAATCTGGAATGCTGAGCACATCAAGTGTCTTTAACCTTCAACTAAAGTTTTTGACACAGGAATGAATGTGTCAGTAAAATTCTTAGACTTGTGTTTAATCCCTTGAACAAAAGTCATTCTTCTAGAAGTTTAAAAGTTCAAACAGAGGAGGATACCAGGAATCATTCAGGGCTTAAAACTAAGACAAAGACTAGGAAAAAGACACACGTGGTATGTGTTACAGAAAGCTCATTGCACTTAATATTTTCTGAATGGCTGAGAGACTCACACGTTGGAGGGAGCAAGAGCAAATGTTATGGGAGAAGTTTTCAAAAGGCTGTTTCAGAAGTTCTTAGTTAGTATAGCAAAATCCTAAGCCCGACTGATATTTCCTAAGCTTACTTGAGATATAGGCTCCACACTTCTGAAAATCCTGGTATAGTCTCATGCTCAGCTTTAAATCCTCACTGAAAGGAAGTAACTTTTGTATGCTTTCRTGGAGGAGGCTGTGTTCTTGTAGTTGGAAAATTTTATTTTATCTAGCACAGACCTGTTCTTTTTTCTATGAGGAGATTCCAGAGGCACTTGCAGCCTGAAGCAGACCTACATACTAATAGAGCTGGGTTTCTCTGTAAACATACCAACTGAAGATATCTAAATAAATGTTTTGTTTGATTATAAATTTTATTTTCCATAATAAGGAGGACTACCTGTATGTGGATTTCACCTAAAATGGGCAGAAAATTGTGTGGAAGACTATCTTACTAGCTACATATTGCTAATCTTTRCTTTATTCAGTGGCTGGGTTGATCCACTCAGAAACTTGGATGCTAAGTCCCTGAAAGCAGGAGATGTCTCTTAACATTTGCATAGTGTATACTTAGCATAATGCGTATGCTTTTTCTCATCTTCTGTCTTTCTACATGTTATACTTTCAGGGCTTTTTTTAAATATATTGAAAATAAGAGATTTAAAATGAAAAGGGGAAAAAGAAACAGTTTCCCTACAGGATTTATGTTGTAAATAATAACTTGTAATTGAAATTAATGTCTCTGAGCTCCTGCTTTCTCYAAAGATGATAAAGCTATCTCTGATTTTCTTATCATTTGTTTTAGTTTATATATCACAGTCCTTCCTGGCTTTCCCTTTTTTATCAAAAATAAGCACAAAGTCCTGTGGGCAAAGTCATCCTTTGCCAATAAAACCCTGCAGTGGCCTCAAATGGAAGAACCCACAAACCTATTCCTGCTTTTTAAGGGAACCCTTTATATACCCATATTAATTTGCATGAAGACCGAGAATTTGGCCATCCTGAAAATCAGCTTGGCAGACTGCTGGACCTGGCCATACAGCCTTTCCTAGAGTGTCACAGTTCTTTTCCCTTATGCATGGACAGAGGGTGATTTAGAGCTTCTCARACAGGCTTCTGTGGCCCACTACAGKATCTCCATGGCCCCAGGCATGCTGGAATATTGCAGGAGTTGTTACCCGAGTGCTTCTTTTAGCCTAAGAAATCAAACTGCTGTGAAGTCCTGGAATGAATGGTGAGCAATGTGATTATCAAAATCCTGCAGCTTTCTACCACAGCTTCAAAGCAATTGGCAAAGACAGATGATAATTAAAGAGGTGCCACTCGGTACAGAGACAACAAATCACAAAAGACATATGTTGACACAGCCTATGTTGATACTGCAAGTAAGTCCTACAGGAAGACAGACACATAGCCGGTGTCAACCATCAACAGATGTTGTCCCTTAAGTACAGTGATGGAACAGCATTGCAAGCAGTCATGGCAACCTGCAAGAAAACATGTATCTTTACAGTTGTCTCCCAGAACAGGTAGCTAAACTGCAAGGAAGCACTGATGTCTTTAAAAATACTAACAGTAAGAGATGTACAGAGGATGACATTTTTCCTGCGCTACACACAGGAGCCAAGATGGGCACTAGAATAAAATATCTCATAACAGTCCCTTGGTAAATCAGATTCTGATATCTGTAAGGGAGAAAGTAGTTTGTTGCAGGAATAATGAGATCTTAAAGATTTRATATCACTAACATAAGAACATATTTCTTTTTTGAGCAAGGACTATTTAGTCTGGCTCCTCCATGACATGGTTAATACTTGATTAATATTCCCCTTTTAAATGTCAGCAAAGAAAACCRGCAGATTTTTACTTCTTAATTAGCTTCTTCCTTTCCATTTGCAGAGATTATATGTCATCTAATGTGCTGGGTTTTGTCTCACCAGAGAAATTAAACACTTACAAGCAGAATATACTTTCAAGCTGTTCGTAGCTGGAATAATTGATTCTAAGGGACCTTCCACTGTAACAGAGCCAAAACTTCATTAAAAAAAAAAAAAAAAAAGTGGTCTTCTGGTTTAAAACCATAAGAAAAAGTTGTATTTATTACAAAGAAATTGTGTGAAATATGGGACCTCATATATAACCTTTAATATAGGAAGTACATTAATAACATAAAGGGATGGAAGACTGGGAAGAGAAGAGCTATTCCAAAGTGTTACTGTGAAGGAGTGCCACAAGAGATGACAGAAGGCTTTTCTTCAGGAATAAAAATTAACATAAATGATGAGACAAACTACAGACTTTAGTATATGGGAGTATAATAGGAATATCATAACCTAATTTAAACTTGTCCCTCATCCCACACGTGTAAACCCTAATGGACCGTTAGAAACTCGCAACCTTTTATTGTCTTACTAACAGTACATACATATCTGCTTCTGAATTTGACTCAGCAAGCCTACAAGGATGGGGATCTAAGCTAGTGTAATTTGCATGCTGAGAAGATATAGGAGGAATGGTTAGAAAACCTGCAACTAATAATACTGTTATTTGGGTGTTGGTTAGACCATATTGTGTAGCTACAAAGGTCATCAAAGATGTTGAAGTCTCTGAGTAAGCTTTAGACTAACCAGTGAGAATACTGTGAGCAGACCAATTTTCAGGTGTAAATGAGAAAAAAGCCAAGTAAGAGCCAAGTGTTTCATGGAGAAATTAATTGCAGCACTCAGATACACTCATTTAAAGAGAATTTGGGCATGGCTAAATGAACATTGCTTGCAGCAGTGACTGTAGTGGGAACAAAGTCTTGGAATCCTAGTCTTGGATTTCAATAGTCTTAAGTGTGCCACTGAACAAAACCAATGGCTCTCTGTTTTGCCCTGTGTCTACCAGTGCTATCCTGGACAAAGGTATGTGATCACAGAATCACAGAATCATAGAACAGTTTGGGTTGGAAGGGACCTTTAAAGGTTATCTAGTCCAAGCCCCCTGTAATGAGCAAGTCTAATGATGTGACACCAATCTCTGAATGGAGATATTGTTTGGCAGAAGACACTTGCCAAAGAAGAGAGATTGCAAGAGAAGAACTCCCAGGAAAGTTTAAAATCTGTTTAAAAGAAYTGTTAGAAATCATAGAGATAAACTGAGCTGTACCAAACCTGCTATGGAGACAGAAATCATGCAGAAAAGCCATTTCACATCCATACAGAATCAAATATCTGTGTTGGTATTAAATCATCACACGCAATGRCATGAATAAATTGGCTTTCTGATAAACAAAGCTAAAGTTTAGAGCAGAAGAGTTTGATAAAGACATGGGAACTCTTATGATGAAAATTACAGTTTAAGAGGCAAAGTGCATCTGATTATAAAGCAAAATAGCAGACATGAAGGAGGTAAACAAAAAAAGCTTGCAGAACCTATGCTGATTGTGATTAACTGAGCAGAACATTTGATCCAGGAGGAAAAAGAAAGAGGATATCTGTGAGAGCTGTGGGAAGGTCTCATGTCCTACAGCTGTGATGACATTTTTTCTGGCAGTGAACTCACAGATTTTTTTTAATTATTATAACTTTGTCTTTCCATGGTTTCTTGCCATAAAACATCCACAACTATAGAGAGAATTCTTAAATAAAGAAGTAGCTAATCACACCTCCCATGTATTTCTTACTCTTCTCTTTCAGAAAAGTTGTATATACACAACACCTTGCAATTGGCCTTTTCCTAGTTGATATAGCTGCCTTGTCATCCTAATATCTGAACAATTTTAATTAAAAAAAGAATCAGTAGTAGTTCTACCTCATGGAGTCACTGATGCTTTTCCAGARTGTAAATTTTCTTTCTATTAGATGCTTTTGTTTAGGATATTTCAATCAAGGAAATGTTGGTGTTATGAGTAACTGTGCAGTAACTTCTCAGATCCTTTTCCGAGATTTCTTTTTTTGACAGTTGCATAAGAGTTCCTTCTGAAAAGGTAAACACCACTTGTGCCACCAGAAATCTGGGAAATCCAAATTAAGTTGATCAGATGTTCTCCAGCGCATTGAGCTGCGGAAGGAAAATACCTATTTCACAACATACTAAGGTTTACTTTGGAATTGTGGACCAGCAACAGGAACAAAATTACCTTGAATGTTTTTTCACCTTCTGTCTAGTTCTACTAAAAGTATTCTCTGTGTCCTTGACAGTGAACACTAACTTCACAAAAGCCTAAGGTCTGAAACATAAAATAATGAAATTTTTCGTTAAGTTGTAAAGGGGAACATCACTGCAAATGAAAAAGCAGTGTATATACTAACCGTGCGTGGGTAGTGTTCTTGGAGAAACAGGGCCCAATTCTTACATGCTGCTGTACATCAGAGAAGTGAAAGAGTTACTTTGATGCAAAACTTGTGAACGTGAACACTTGCAGTCCTGAAGAGAMTGCTTGCAGCTGAACAGGGAGGTAAAACTTTAGCCCACTTCGTAATGGAGAAAGCCTTAAAACATGCTGTCGGAACACCTTCAAGTGTCAGGGACTAAAAGGCGAGCTGAAATGTGTTCTTCTATAAGGAAGTCTCTMCACTATTATTTTTGAGTGGTTGAGGCTGGAAGTTTTGTTGCATATATGAAAATGAACACCCAAGCTGTTTTAAATTAAGTTCAGATAAATTCATGGAGTAGCACATTTCTATGTTTTCTCTTTTTTCCTCCAATTTAAGGAAATTTTTTTGAAAAAAACCCAAAACTTTGTCATCCTGACAAAGTACATACCAGTTATTTCATAATGCTGTAGAGAGTACCAAGTGGTGGCAGTTTTTCATCAACTTGCCATTTCAGAATATTTTCATTTTTTGTCTGGGGTGGGTCAATTGTGCCACTGAGGACTTCAAAGACATCAAGAAAAAATAATGTTTTTTCGAGAAGGTGTCCTCTCAGATATGGAGTTCAAAAAATAGTATTGTATGTGTATTAAATACTGCAAAATGTYCTGAAAAAGCATTCTGCTAAGAATAATTCTGAAGTTTTAAAACACAACCCAATACTTGGTTTTGTGAATGTAGAAATATCGAAAAGATTGAAAATGTGTTAATAGATATTTGAGAAAACATCAAAACACTTGCCTATGCCCCACCTGCAAACCCAAGACTGAAAAAAAANAAAGAAAAAGAAAAGAAAAGAAAAAAAAGAAAAAAAGCTTCCATTTATATATCCAAAAAAATCCAAGAATTTTTTTGAATTTTTCAAACACAGAAAAAAAATTTAAAGGGACATTTTTTAGTAGCCTTAGAGGATTTTCAAGAATTCTCTTGCAAAAATATTTTGCATGCCAAAGTATGAGGATTGGAACCCATAATTTGGAAGACTTGAAAATCTGGTATGTTCCTTACAGCAAGGCTTTTAAAAGAATTGCTGTGGTTTAAAATTCACTCTGAAATCTAGATTGGATCCTTTTAACAAAGGATGGTTTAAATTTTAAAAGTCCTGGAAGTGGAACATATTTGTTTAGAAGACAATTGACATTTTAGGGTGGTGATTTCTTTTGTTTGAATACCTGGCTCAATGGCTGCAGTACATCATTCTGCACTACTAGTCACATTTGCATAATGCTGGGATAATAAAAGAGTACATTATTTGCCACCAAAACCACAAAGAGATTGTAACCTTCTTTTTTTTTTTTTTTTTTTTAAGATAAAATCACAATTCTTACTTAAATAGGTGGCTACCTATCAAGAAAAACAGACCTCTCCCTTCTTCCGGAAGTAGCTACCTCTGCAGTGGTCAGGAGTACAGCACTTGAAAAAGCCACTAAAGCCAAGGGACTTTCTGTCAAATAGGGACTGAAAACCAGCTCTGTGCTTTGATCATTAAGTGGCATATTTGTGCACCTTATAGGGAATTTAGGTGGATTGTAGCTGTCTTTCAAATGTTTAGTATCTACCTAATGCTGGTGCTGATGGAGCCTTTTTATGGTAGAGCTTTGACAGGAAGAAATTGAAGGGAGAGCAAGGCATCATTCAGTTAACTCATGTTCCATTGTACTTTTGGAAGTCAAGTTTTGGACATTAGGTTCATTGAATACTTTTGTAGCTTTGGTCTGTAAAATCTGCACAGACTTCTCAAAGTGAACGTGCTTTGACATGCAGTTCCTTTTGATAGAGCATGTTGGTGGGAAGACCACCAGAAGAGCATGTTGTTAATCATTTCTACTCTACTTTTAGTGATGAATGGGGAAAAAACTAGGTTCCTGAAGAAGGTTCACTGCAGAGCTGCAGTATACTGTTTTACATGGGCATCAGGAAACTGAACACAGGAAAGTGAATAATACATTGTTTAACATTGTAACTATTTGCCAGATTTTCAGACTGTGTAACTGTACCTTCTGGCCTGAAGTTTAATTCTTTTGGGCCATATGCACCTGAATGTATAGCGTATAATATTCCTTGAAGATCAAAATATGAATTCTTCCTTTCCTTCTCCAAAAGTAATGATTTGATACACATTTACTTATTTTAGRGATTTATACAGTACTTATCATTATAAGTACCTGAAGACCTAATACCGTAAAAAACACATTAGATTGTATCCAAAAGATTGATAGTTTCTTTCCTTCGATCACTGCCTGACCTGACTTGCCATACCTGATCTGGGTTCTGATCAGGATGATGTGACAGCTTGTAGACCTTCCACTGCTCCCCCATGTGGTGCCACAGCTAAAGTGTGAGTCACCTGCCACATCATCACTGTTTTACAGTGAATGAGGGSTTTATGCTTTGCTCATCCTTAGATTGCTTAGAGGGAAACCTAGTGACAAGTTATGTCTGGACTCCAAGCTGGATGTTGAATTGTCTTTGGAAGAAACTTACACAGAAAATTGCAGAAAATTACGCAGCTTTCCAAGGTTTGAACTAAATTATGACCCTAACAACAGCAGCCGGGACCTTTTCACTGTACTGTTTCAGAAAGAAAGCCAGCCTGGGGGGACATGATTAATGCTCCTTCACCTTCAGAAGTAGTACTTTCAGCTCCTCCTCACTCTATTTTTATCAAGTATTTCACTGTCTAGATCAAACCTAGAAAATCTGCAAGTCCAAATAATGTGTGGTTTGGTCTCTGTCTGGGTTTTCTGCAAAGTGTTCAGCTCCGTGGTTTGTGTCTGGTTTTGTTTACTAAATATCAAGATGTTTGCTAGCCTTCCCAAATTTTTGTTCACTTTCACACTAATTTCAGGCCATGAAAGTGTTGTGGACTGCCAGAAGATGACAATATTCCATGTCACCGCTGGTGTTGCTCTGAATGTCCCAGGGATTGTCTTAATTGTTTTGACAGTAAGGAGCAGCTTAATAAAAGTTCATGGCACTCTGAGCAGGAGCTAAGCCAAGCTAGGTTGTTGGTTCCTGTTTCTGTTTTCTAGGCATTAGATGACCTACCTCATTAACAGTCTGGAAGATGGGTGAATAGACCCATATTCTTGTGTAGTGCTACTCAGTTCAGCTTCAATTCTGGGTGGTCTGAAATACGAGTTTGCTCTTCCTTGCACCTAACTCATGAACAGTTGTAGTAGTCTCGCCTTTCTATTTCATGCTTTTAGGTTTGTTGATCAAATGTTTTCTGATAGACTCATCTGTGARAACAAGCTGTGGAGGGGCAGAAAATTCTACTGCTGTCTACTTGAGATTTATGTCACTYGGGTTAATGGTGTGCCAACTGATCTAGTAAAATCATATTTCTGTGGGAAATCAGAGATTTAATGATTTGCTTGAAAAGTTAGAATGAGTATTTTCTGAAAGTTGGGATATTTTGAAGTCATATGTTGTAACATGAGTGATAGGTTCTGCATCAATAAAGATGGAGCATCTGGATTTTCAGATTTACTGGTGAGCAACATGGGTGAATAGAAGCGTGGTTGCTTTTTTGAGCTGCGTGTGGTTTTTAGTTGCAACATTGTTTCCTGTAAGGAATTATCAGCAAAGTAAAAATGAGTTTTGAGTGCAAAGTTTCRCTGACATTATAATGTAATATACTATAACAGACCAAATGAACAAACTGCATCAAAAAGGCAAAAAAATAAAGTGAAATCATTTTACCTTATCAATATGAAGCATTTCTTGTAGAACATGTTGATTTGATYGAATCAGCATTTTCTAACAGAAAATTATTCTGTTGGGAGAACTTTTAAGCAGTTTCTCTGTAGACACTCTTCCAAAAAAACAGTCTGAAATTTTTTTATTTTTTTAAATGTAATAAATATTTCTCATTTTATCCAGTTGGTCTGTACATCAATAAGATGTCTATCTGAATATTTGGAAATATTTCTAATTGGAGCAGAATATATATTCTAAAATAATTATTTGCAGATGGTAGACCAGAGAGAAAATTAGTTTTGTACTAAATYACTTGAGATGGCAGTGTGAAACATTCTGGAAACTGCTGGAAAATATTGAATTGAGAAAAATGAATTGAGTCAGACAATCTATGCCTTATGTCAGGCTAGAGTACAAGTGGAATAAACTTTTTTCTTCAAAATCACTTACACATTGTGCTTCTGAAACATACTTAGCAGCAGTGGCACTCATTTTTAGCAAGCAACTGTAACTCTTAGCTCTCTTCCCAACAGAGGTCTTGGCAATCTTACCACCAGCCCAGCCATGAACTTTCCTTTCCTTCCTTTATCTGTAAATCTGTTTATGGCTGAGGATATTGCTAGGATTATTCCTTGGCTTTACTCTGCTTTTGTGAAATTTGTACTCATGCCTTAATCCTTWCTTGCCTTAATCCATCTCTATAATTCTCTCTTTTATGGCCTTTTTAAACTCCAATGTTGAAAATCTGGCCCTAGGAAATCAGTTGGAGTTTTGCCTTTGACCTCAATGGAACTGGGGCTCTAGCTTTCTTCCCCTGTAAATTATGTTGTTCTGAATGCTGAGATCTCATGTARCACTCAATATGAGAGAGGTATTGGGCTTCTCAAATGTCATCCATGGGTTTTATGTGAAAATGATGGACAGTCCTTACCCAAYGAGGCTTCCAAAGCAGTATCCTATAGCAAAAGGAGAATCAGAGATAACATTGGYCCRTTGCTTGATGAGGTCGGTCACCTCACAAATAGGGACATAGACAAAGCGGAGAAGTTGTATGTCTTCTTTGCCTCTGTCTTCAACACCRGGGAWKGGCCCTGGGACCCCCAGAGCCCTGTGTTGGAAGGCCGTGATTGGAGGGATGATAAACTCCCAGCCAACTCTGAACTTGTTCAAGACTTGCTGCTCCAGTCGGATGCGCATAAATCTATGGGGCCCGATGACATTCATCCCAGGATACTGAAAGAGCTGGCCGATGTCATCACGGGACCTCTCTCCATTTACTTTTCAATGATCTTGGGAGCCTGGAGAGGTCCCAGTCAACTGGAAGCTGGCAAATGTTGTCCCCATTTTCAAGAAGGGTAAGAAGGAAGACTGTGGTAATTACAGGCCTGTCAGTCTCACTTCAGTGCCTGGTAAAATTATGGAGGCGGTTATTCTGGGGGTTATTGAAAAACACTTGAGAGACAATGMAGTCATTGGTCATAGCCAGCATGGGTTCACGAGGGGAAGGWYTTGYTTAACCAACTTAATTTCCTTTTATGACAAKGTCACCCATCTAGTTGACCAAGGGAAGTCAGTAGATGTGGGGGTTTTTGGATTTCAGCAAAACTTTTGATGCTGTCTCTCACAGTATCCTCTGAAYAAAATGTCCAGCACACAGCTAGACAAGTCCATAATGTGTTGGGTGAGCAATTGGCTGATGGGTCGGGCTCAAAGGGTTATAGTAAATGGGGTTACATCAGGTTGGCGGCCAGTCACAGTGGGGTTCCCCAGGGCTCGATTTTAGGGCCAGTGTTCTTTAATGTTTTTATAAATGATCTGGATGCAGGAATCGAATGTACATTAAGTAAGTTTGCCGACAATACTGTGGACTCCCTTGAGGGTAGAGAGGCCTTACAGAGAGATCTGGATAGACTAGAGAGCTGGGCAATCACCAACCGTATGAAATTTAACAAGAGCAAGTGCCGGATTCTGCACCTGGAACAGGGTAATTCTGGTTACAATATGGGGATCAAGAGGCTGGACAGCAGCTCTGCAGAAAGAGATCTGGGGGTTTGGGTTGATGGCAAGTTGAACATGAGTAAACAGGCTGCCCTGGCAGCAAAAACRGCCAACCATGTGCATCAAGCACAGCATAGCTAGCTGATCGAGGGAGGTGACTGTCCTTTCTACACTGCACTGGTGTGGCCCCACCTYGAGTACTGTGTGCAGTTTTGGGCAYCTCATTATAGGAAGGTGCCCAAACTATTAAGAGTGTGTCCAGAGGAGAGYGACCAAGATGGCRAAAGGTCTCCAGGGCAAGACTTACAAGGAGTGGCTGAGGTCAATTGGTTTGTTCAGCTTGGAGAAGAGAAGGCTGAGGGGTCACCTCATTGCAGTGTACAACTTCCTCAAGGGGRGCAGTGGAGGGACAGGTGCTGATCTCCTCTCTCTGATGACYAGTGGTAGGACACAAGGAAATGGAATGAAGCTGTGTCAGGGGAAGTTCAGACKGGACATTAGGAAAAGGTTCTTCACTGAGAGAGTGGTAGGTCACTGGAACAAGCTCCCCAGGGAAGAGGTCACRGCACCAAGCCTGTCAGAGTTCAAAGAGCATCTCGAYGACTCTCTTAGTCATATGGTTTAGTTTTAGATAGCCCTGCAAGGAGCAAGGAGTTGAACCTGATGATCCTTATAGGTCCCTTCCAACTTGATATATTCTATGATTCTATGAAATTCTAACAAAGAAATTCTCAAATATCACATCAATGAATTGCTCTCAAAGGCTAGCCTTCTTATTTGAGTTCATTTGTGAGGATTTGTTTTTGCTTGCAAAGATATCAGGTGGTATATTGAATTAACTGAGATAGCTGAGAAAGACTTGGAGAGGGAGCAGACAGAAGCTGTTCTTCCCTCAACTGCAGTATAAARGCTATATCTTAAACATGTAGTCAAAGGACTATAGACAGTCAGAATGGTAGCCAAATGTTCTATGACCTCTTTATCTTTTCCATCAYTACTTAAAAATGACGTTAGGGATTTAATTAGCACTGAAACCCAGCATTTATGAATTATAATACTAATAGCTTAAAGAAGATCTATATTCTTTGACAAACAAGTATTGCGTATGATTGTCCTGAAAATAAAACATCTGCAAAGATAAAGTATCAAATAAATATCGTCTAAAAGGCATTAATTATATTCAGGGCTCATCTACCTTGGCTACTTTTTTTGGTGGCGGGAGATATCCCCACTGGGCTGTGGTGCTGGTTGCCTTCATGCCAGTAGTGTAAAGAATGCCATGTCAACCTTATCCTCTGTAACAACACCTTTCTTTCTTCAGTAAGGAGAATGTATCTTTCCTTGACTTCAGTAAGCATCTTCTGAACAGCTGACTAATTTGCCTGTAGCATATTTCTGTACTCTATTCAACTTCTGCAGTAATTTTTAATGGAATAATTACTTAATGAGGGGAATGTTTCTTCTATAGCTTCTTTTTTTTTTTTTTTGCTAAAACAGTTAACATGAATATTACAAAAGCAGTTGTTTAACCTCTAATTGAAGAATTAGCCAGTATTACTACTTACGTATAAAGCAGCTGTGGGCAGGTCAGCTGTACATTAGTTGGGATTTCATCTTCAGGCTTCTATAAGAAAGCTTAGGTTGCTGTGGACTAACTTGGAGATAGAAATCTGATGACATGTGAAATTCATAGAATCATAGAACAGCCCAGGTTGGAAGGAACCTCGAAAAATCATCTCGTCCGACATTTTGTGGGAAAGGGAGCCTAGATGAGATTATCTAGAACCCTGTCCAATCACATCTTGAAAACCTCCAGTAATGGAGACTCTACCATGTCCCTGGGGAGGTTGTTCCACCGACTGATGAGGTCCCCGCTGAGCCTTCTCTTCTCCAGGGAGAAAAGACCTAAATTCTTCTGAGTAAGAATAATATCCTAATCACGTTTACTGTTTTCTAGAAGACCACTATATCAGTATGTAACATTGTATCATGAAAAATTCTGTTTGTAAAGGTGTTACTTCATATGGTAGGTGTTCTTTATAAGTGTCTAAGTCTTTACTTGATCCCATTGACAGAATTAAAGGTGTTTGACTATGCCCTCATCCCAGAATCTGAGAACACCTCCTTGATGATACTTCCAGTGCCAGAGTTTACTTTTCACTTTTCCATGGAAGCTACTGCCATTGTGATAGAACAGCAAGACATTGCTCCATTTTGATTAAAAGGTATTGAGCATATATTTCCCATGTTTCATTGAACACAGCACAGCCCACCTTTTTAGCTCTTCTACTTGTTTATTTCAGTAGCATTGCCTGTTGTGGAAAAAAAATAGATATCTATAATAAATAAAATTGTGAATTCATAYGCAAATGCAATAGAGAGGGATGAAAATAATCATCAACTGCTTTGTTTGATTGCAGTCTATTTTTTTAGTGAATATTCAAGAAKTAAAGACAGTTGTTCAATCTCTCTGTATCTTTAACACAAATTTTGGTGAAAATGCCTTTAAAGACCACGTATTAGGTACTTCAGGCTTGGCAGTTTGTGTGACTTACGTGAAACATAAAGAATGGATTTCCTAATACAAGTTAGTAACTGCATCCTATACATATTCACATATAATTTCTAGTCCTATATTTTTAAGAGTATGCCTTCAAACCATGATCAGAAATATTTGTCTTGAGGTACTGAAGGGAACAAAAGTCCAACTGGAATTAATATTGTGCTGAGTTTCTTCTGCAGCATGGCCCCCCTCGCCAAGGGGGGAAGTTGTAGTCTCTACAGTATTTCCTTGGTAGAAAAGATCCTAGTGTATACTAGGGGGGGAGGAGGAGTGAAGAAACAAGGGATGACAGGACTTCCATGAAATATACCAGTTAAAAGAAAAAAAAYAGCCTCATGATGAATGAAAAAGTTTACCCTCACTTAGGGCCCTCCACCAATGAACTTGTTACCAAATGAGCAAGTCTGAAAAATAGTTTCATTGTTATTTCTTTTTTTTTAAACTTAATATAATCCATCTGTTCAAGCTAGCAATATCAGGACACCCCCCCGCCCTGATTAGATAGAATTCCAGATGTTTAATATATGAAGTGTGTGTTTTATCAGCTCACTATTTATAAATTTGTAAGATTTGTCAATTAAATAGCCAAGACTAAGCCCCAGTGAAAAAAGCTCTTCTTGCAAATTTAGTCCGTAAGAAAATACATACCTATTTCAACTCTGCAAGCCAATTAAATTGGTATGAAATAATTCAGTTCCTTTGTACAAATTTTATATATGTTTTCTTTCTTGTTTTGGGGAAAATCTCTGYTTTAAAGTTGAGTTTTGGTACAAGGAGTACATTATATATTTCTTATTGAGTATGGTTATACAGACCTGTAATTTTCAAAGGTATAACTCCCATACCAGAGACAGTGAAGTATTCAGTCAAAGAAAATTGCAGCAACATATAGCTTTGATGAGTCTTAACAGCGAATAAGTGAACAATAAGTTCCATAGCACCAGTTTAAACATCAGAATAAAAAATTTAAGCTTAATAACATGTGTTCATGCAAGAGCAAGACAATGYCTAGCTTTCCTTAGCAAGCATTGATTTTATTTATAAATAAATAGAAGAAGTAGAAAAGTCCTGATGATGGTCTAACTCCTGAACTGAGGTGTAAAGAGGAATGTAAAAAGCTATCTTGTGCTATGTGCTACGTGCTACGTGTAACTATGCTACCACCTCTGATGGAGATTTCTAAATGAAGATTTTTTAAATACTCCCCCGAATCCCAAAACTCTTAAGAAAACAAAATATTTTAATTTGTTTATCTTTTTATGTCTGGAGGATACTTCTGAGATCACTTTACCATGAGAAGTCAGTAGGAGTAAAGAACAGCAAGTGTAAGATGGTTGTAAATAATATATCAAAACACAGAGGTGCCTCCAATGTGTCACCTGCCACTTACCTTGACTCACTGTCATGTTCATGTGGAGACAGATCTTGCAGCTATGTAAACATGGSTCACAGCCTACTTACGAAGAAATGCAAAGAATTTTTTTCCCACATGGCTATGAATAGCGTTGTTAAAAAWTTTATTTTTATTTCATTGTTGTCATTATTAACTAAAAGGTATGAGTATTTTTGAAATGGCCTGTAATAGTGAGCTGAAACCATTTTCAGAAGATGAAACGCATTAAATCCACACTGTCTCTTGGTCCCATCCTTTGCTGTATGCACGGCAAGTTTTGCCAGCTCGGTTGGCCCACAATCTAGGGACTGTTAGATTTGTTAATTACTATCAACATTTGGTACAATTTTGTTTCTCCACACTTGACATACCTATWGATTGGCAGCACAATGAAAGTATATTCAAGGACTGAAATACAGCCAGAATAAATAATGGTATGATGTAGTTTCTTGTTAGGGTACACCTGAGAAAGGTCCTGTTTTCTACTCAGCAGTGTAATATAACAACATCCAAGAAGTCTTTGGAGAATTTTCCTCCAGTGCTTTTACTCTATAAGGTTATAAGTGGGCTCAAATGATAAACATGTTACAAGAAGGATTTTCCCCTTTGCTGCTTGAATACCCAGCATAGCACATTCTCACTATCATGCACACATATAACACTAGGATCTAGTCCAAAACTTAATGAAGYTGATGAAAACATTTCATTTGACTTCAAAGCAGTTGGGTTTGGATGTATTTGTCTGAGGAAAGACAATTTTGTTCTTTCCTTGACTTATGATCTCATCTCAGTTTGACTCTGTGTACAGTCTGTTGAGTTCTTTATTTACCTTTCATTTTAAGAGTGCTTTTCCTCCTTCTAGGTTGAGGGGATTTAATTAAAAAAACACGATTCAATAAGATCTTTGAAAACCAGCTGTTTTTTCTGAAGAATTCTTTGAGATTGAGAGGCTGAAATAATAAAATATGTTTGCTGTTAGCCTAAAAGAGAGATCACATTCTAAAAATATTCCTTTGGTCTCCTAATGCAAACATGTGACTCYATTATTCACATAGGTGTTTGTCTTAAAATGATAGCACCGGGAATATTGAAATGATAACCCATCTGGCATGACGATGTTTCATCCCCCTATGAATTCCTGCTGTTTCTGAATTTTTTGTATTTATCAAAAAACTACCTTCAGACATCTGTCCACAGCTTGGTGTTAGGAATTATGAGTAACGCAYACATCAGCTTCTGCTGAACCTTTATAATGAGATTGGATCCTCCAGCTTAGAGGTTAGCTTGCTGGCCTCAGCATGTTTGGCTAGGAAAGGTTTTTTTCCCCTTGGTCCAGTCTCCCAGAGATTGAGGGGAAGCAGCACCTGAGCCCTCACCTGTACTCCTCAGGAGTCTTCCCTTCACACACTCCACCCTTTCCTTTATCCCCAGCAGTAACCTTTGTGCTATATGGAATCAATACATTTGTATTTAGTGCTGAGAATAAAACACTCAAGAGCAATGTCTTTTAAAGCAGGACACAGATGCATGTGCATTTAGTCTCATCTAATTATGTGCTTTAACCACAAATTATTTTGATAGGCAGRACAGAATCAGTTTGCATTTCCCAGAAGCTCTTGAGTGTTGAAAGCTTCTCGATTTGTTTTTCTCTCCTTTCCCGTACAAGTCAGTAGGATTGCTCCACTAGGGAGCAAGCTAGTATGATGGCATTCCTTAAATGTGATCATTTTTACAGTTGTTGGAAAAGGCTTCCACCCTCCGTCTTTGGCTGCTAGGCTACCTCTGCTATCCAAACAACCCCGTTGGGTTAAATATTGCACTGTTTATGTGGGTAGCAGATCCCTACACTGTACTGATACTAAGTGCTAAGAGCTCAGCTTGTGGTTTTTTCCCATCAAAAATTTCCCAAATGGAAACTGATTTCTAACTTATAACGGAAATGATGTAATTTACATCAGTTCAAATATATCATCCATCTGTTACAGTGTTTATACTGAAATATCCTGTATCGGAACACAGCCTATCTTATTTAYGGTGAGACATATTGTGACAGTCCATAGACACTGAGATTTGGGTCCCTGTGCAATCTGTGGAGTGCCCTGGGATAGGAAACTTGATTATACACTATATGCAATAATAAAAAATTACATAATTTAATAATAGCTTTAATGTGAAGACTATTTTTAGTGGAATTTACATATRTGGCTGGAGAGTGGAAAAGTTTTTTGAAGGCATGTATTCAACAAATAGCCAAACACAAAGTTGGACAGTAAAGCAGGCATTCTAGCYTGGGACATGTAAAAATAAAAAGTATTCATTTCACTTAGCGCTAAGCATTCAGCATGATTTTCCTTCCTGATTTGTAATATTCAGGAACGTTCAGCCACAAATAAACCAGGTATTTATACAGCAATAGATGAATAGGAAATTTTCCTGTTCTCTGAAGAGAGAAATCTAAACCCTGCTTTAAAACATATCTGGATAGTCTCAATGTTTGTGAGAAGAAGCAGGCTCCATAGAAATGATTGGTGAAGAAAAGGCTACATGTTTTTAGGACTGCTGTAAAAGGTGTTCTTCCTCCTGCTCCATTACAGAGCTGTACCCCATAGTAGTTTCTGCTGCGTCTCATGTCTGTACAATCAATGGTTTTGCCTTAAGCAAAATTCTGTTGTCTGTGCACTTAAATTTGCTCCTGCTAAGATTCTTTGCTGTTTAAGATCAAAATAGCCCAATTGTCATGGAAATCTTCATATATGTGGTCTACATTGATCTATGCCAGCTGAGGAYCTGGCTTTGTCTAGATGAGAATGGGAAGGAAAAGACTTTTTATGAATGTATTTTGAATTCAGGGATTTATTTCTTTTTCAACCACACACACATCTTTTGGTGGAAGCCTTGGTTTGGATGAATACTTTAGGGAGCAACATCAGAAGGTACCAGCATTACAGGAACATATACCTGTGTATTCACATGGGGCTTACTCTCTACGTGAGCTGGAAGACATCTAACTAGGGCACCAAGATGCTGTAAGTGAGATAATAGCTAGGAACCCACTCTCTTTTTTGTTTGGGCCAGCTTGCTGCTGATAATGAAGAGAGAGATRAGCTGGATGATTTAGCAGCTATATAGCTAGAACAATCATCAGTTCTTCCCCAAAGCAGCCACAGCCATCTGTACTTCTGCTCTACTATGGTGGCAGCAGTTGCATTTAGTCTGCCTTTCCAGGGCTCTTCTTTTCACTCTTTCTTCCACTGCCACACCTTCCCTAGCAGGAGGACTCAACTCCCAGCTGCTTAATCTTGAACCTGAGAAGTGACACATCTTCTGTACYACCCTGTAAGATCAAGGAGCATGCTGGTTCATAAAGACCATCATGGTTGATGCAAGGTGTGCACCACTGCAGGCTACAGCTGCATGCCAACCCCACCTGTCTTGGAGGGAGATTGTGTGAAAGTCCCTGATGCCAACAGACATGGTTAAATACTGAAARTAGTTTTACATTTGAATAAACAGGTAACTGAAGAAAGTGGAAGGCAAATACATCCTCTGTGGATAAGAAAGAGAATTACATGTTTCTTTAGGTCTGTATTTTAACTGTACATTTGTAGTTGACTGAGTGCAGCAGTAGACACTTTGATCAGATGAACAATGTCATCACCACTACTTTGTCTCTGTTTTGAATATCAGGGTACACTTGCAATTATAGATCCGTAATGTTTGTCCACATTTGAAGGAAAAGTTGACTAAACAATTTTCATGTGGTCTCTTTGTGCTACTGTATCTGGAAAACACAGAAAAACACAATGATTTTTCTAAACCCATTGCAATACTGAGTGTCACAACAGTATTTATCTTACAATCCTGCCTCAGCAAATTCTGCTAGAAGTCCTGACAGTTTGAGAAGGTTAGTTATTTGCAGACCTGTCACTCAAAGATTACACYCTGTGTCTACAATGTGAGTGAACCTCAGAAGATACCATGGGTCTCAAAGATTTGGGTAAGTGCTGGGAATATTAAACCACAAAAACTTTGTTACCTATTTGCATGCTGCAATTTCAATTTAAGAGCTGACMTTTTGACCTCCTGCTTTCCTGCCACCTTCCAGCCCTTCTTAATCTTCGGGTYTTAAGCACTTAGCTCTCTTAAGCACTTTCTCATCTGTATTTGTACAAAAGAACATCTATACATTGTGTCTCCATCTATGGCTTCATTATGCAGTCTCTTCATCTGGGCTTGGCATTTTTTCTAAGGTATGGGAAGAGCTGTGAGGCAGCTCAGGAAATGCATATCACAGGAGCCAAATTGCAAACTCTAGTCATTTAAYTAGGAGAGCAGCTGATAGTAGGGCATGTGGTTGGTAAGACTGCAAGAAGGCTGAGATGAGGGTGATTTTACRAAGATGTTTTATCACTTCAAAGTGCTGCACAGAGGAACTGAGAGAAAGGAGAGGAAAATAGTGAGAGGAAAATCGGGTCCAATGGTCTGGGGTTTTTTTTGTTTGTTTTGCTTCTATTGCTTATTCTCACACTGGATTTTTTTTCAAGAGAAAGGCTGTTTAAATATAGCTCCTTTCCACTCACAGTGTATATCTGTCATCTGCTGAAAGCTTGTACATTGCCATTCACTGTGCTTTGGTCAGGCTGAGGGACAGCAGTGTGCTTCCCAGGAGAGAGGTACTGCAGTGGGAAAGGAGCACAGATTGAGCACAGCCCCCTTCCTTTCAGCCATTCATATGTATCAGAAAAGGGGCAGCCTCTGACCTCTGGAAAGAGCTGCCCTTTCTATCAAGGGAACAAAGAARCGAGCACTCTCCTCCTTATCTCATAAGATGAATTACAAATTGGGGAGATGAAATCACTCTACATTTTGTACCCGTCTAGAGCTTGTAGAAAGCCAATGAGAAATATTGTGTTTTATTTCACCAGGCAAGATCCTCTTCAGGTGTAAACTGATATAGGTCATTGAAGTTAAACTGATGTGCCCTAGTAAAGAATCTGGTGTGGAGCGATAATGCACTAGAAACACTTTAGGGTAGCGTCTCTCCCTTACAGTTAATGACTACCAGGGGAAASACATGCGTTTCAGAAGAACAGGTTTTCAAACTCAAGTATTTATGCTCCACTCTGACTGTTTTTTCAAAATCCGTAGATCTCAAACAGAACCACAGAAATCATTTGAAGAATTGGAATATTTAATTAGATTATCCCTGCACTTTAAATATATGGTCAGTCTTCTTGCTTAATGGCATTGACRAAGCTTCAAAGATGGAAGAGAAGGTAACAGTAACTGTCGAAGAACAGGGAGCCAGGATTACTCTTTTACTAGTAAGAAACACAAAAAAAAGCCTGAAATGTACAATACAACACAAAGCACATAATGAGCAGAAGTCTGTAAACACAAAAAGAAAAGGGAGGTCACTTTTAAAGAGCTTATTTAAGAGCTTATTTCAATTTTGTTCRGAATGTATTTGAATAGAAGAAAGATTTATATTTGTTGTAAAAGAGAACAGGAARCATTTCCAAGATGTTTAGCTATAAAAGATCTTCACAGGGAGTATGTAAAATATTGACACAGGTGAGTGCTAGTGTGGCTTTGGGCATGACATTTAAAACAGGCCATGAAAATTGAATMTCTTAGAGATCCTGGAAAAAATAACTTCACTGTGCTCAACAGGTGAAAGGATTACTTTCCTGCTCATAAGTAARAATATGAAGGTTCAGCTACAGTTTTGATAAAGTATCAAATTGACAAGAAAACAAAACCCCAGATATCTCCAAAGCACCCACCTGTCCTGGCCCATTAGATGGTGGTGCTTTTCACCCACAAACTGGTGAGCCAGAAGAGCTTTTCCATGCTCGCTATGTTCATATGAAGAGCAAGGAATTAATTCTGGAGCAATACCTTGAAGCTGAGGCCAGATATCTGAATATATGGAAGCCCTAAACCATCTGTTTTTTCGCATTAAGTCAGCCAAAATCTTAAAAGTCCTAAACCAAGCTGCTTCAAATGGAGAATTTAATGATGGATTTAGGGACTTTTAGATACAGACCTTAAAACTTGACCAATTATTTGGGAATGAAGTTAGTGGAAAATCATATGCGATTCTCAAGGCCCTGTGGGACCCTGCTCTACTTAAATTCATAGCCCTGAACCTTTTCCTGATGGTCAGAACAAGCACCCACAGGAAAAATATATAGAAGATCCTCACAGATTATTAACCCAAAGAAGGCACTGAATTATAGCACTTCAAGGTAGAGGCAGCTGTGAACAGTCTCTCACAGTCAGTGAATCATAGTGAAATATTTCCTTTTTGGTTGGATCATCACAAACCAAAATATTTCAAACAGAGTGTTTTTTATAGGTCAATGCCAGTTCATACTAGTTGGTGGAGATCCCAACTACGGGAGGGCATCATGGACATGAGGTGAGGTGCTTCCTTTTCTCAATGTCTCTTATAGCATGTGTCTTTTTGTTTACTGTCTGATGCATTTGACACTCGGCAAGGTTAGGAAYCATTTCCACATCATAATCACATGGCAGTGGCAGGAAGGATGTCTTTTTCCTTGTGRAAGAGGAGGAAGAAGAGGCTGATTTTCCACACGTGCTTTTCCATTAATATATAGTAAGCACAAGTGAATAGCTTTTTCAGTCCTTCCTCTTTTCCTTCTATGTATACTTTTTTCTGTGTATCTCATGGGAAGAAAGAGCCTGTGAAAATGAATAGAACTTAACTCAAAACAAAGCTAGCTCTTCCKTTTCCCACAGCAATGCTTGCTACCACAGTCTTTCATCAAAACAAAAGGATCTTTCCTCAATCCATTCATATCTTCAGTATGTTTTCTGAGTATTGTCATCCAAATGGGGTTGTAAGAAAGAAACTCTGTTGAGTTTCTAACATTGCCTCTTTTTACTGATGTGTCATGAACATGGAAAGAATTTTTCATCTCTTTGTTTTTGAAAAAGCTGGACTCAGTCTCTTTTCAAAATTTACAACCCCCAAATTAACTGTCTAAAGATTTGAAAGAAAAGTGGGTTCTAATAATACCCTGAGAGCTCAATATCTAATCACTCGAACAGTGGGGAAGGTGAAGGATCCATTAATAARAGCTTCTATTTTGCATTACTTTGATCAAAACAAACCATTTAAACTGACAGCTTGTGTTTCACAAGGTGGACTGGGGGCTGCTCTGTTACAGCGTAAAACGTGAGTTGCTTATACTTCGAGATCAGTGAAAACTCTCTGCTTGTGTGGACACAGAGCAGCTCAGTACAGRATGTGGGAGACTGGAGTTTTACCAGTGTACTTGCAGCAAAGTGGCCTGGATTTGACTATAGGGGGCCTTCACATCCATTGTGGAAATAGCCTTGGATGGTGCCATTTACAGGGATGTAAAGATGCTTTTTGAGAAGGTGAAAGGCTGATGTGTTAAGACTGACAGACATACCTGTCTTGGCCCCTCTAAAAGAAAGTAGGATTTATTGTGGAATAGAAGCAAAGGGTAAGCTCCTTTGCTCCCTCTAATTCTCTTCTTGGTTATCAAACAGCAGATGTGATAACACAGGGATTTGAGATCCAGTCGATATCATAGCTGTATCCAGGCAGGCAGCTGACCCATGGGATTTTGAGAGGTGTCTTGTTCTGTATATACAAATATACCTCACCTGGATACGCATTGCTTCCTTTTTTGTTATTATGCTCTTTTGTAATTATKATTATGTTATGCTCTTCCTCTTATAACAGAGTGCAGAGCTCCATCCTACAAGCTACTGAGCACTTCCAGCAATGCTCTGGCAGCTTCCAGTTGACTGTGGCATCTGAGGACTACATACCTTGGAGAAACGAGTCCTGTTTAAAACAACATTGACTTTTTCACTTCTTTCTTGAGAATACTGTGTCTATCTACCTACTCATGCTAATTAAGGAATACAGAAACAGCAATGAAAGGCAAAAAAACCCCACCAAACCCTATGAAGGTGGGACTTGACAGCGTCCAAACTGGATCATTTCTCAAAGCAACTGTGGCAGTAACAGTTTAATATTAACGATGAGATTGTCCTAACTATAAAGCCACTGTAGAGTGCAGCAGACAAATGYCAGGCTGCTAGAATGTACCTGATTCATTTATGAGATTGCTATAGTTCTGCCAAGTGCCAAGCAAAGTTTTCTGCTTGCACAGACTGTTGCCAGAGTTGTGCTGCTCTGCAGGGTTAGCCAACTGCTAAATAACTAGTGGGCTGTGGTGTGTTTACAAAATGCCTCCTGATAAATTTCCATTTTTGTAGACAATCCAAGGAGTTAATACACTCATCTTGCTTTGTATCAGTAGCTGTAAGCTTCTAGCTGATGTCATGCCTCCCTGAGCAGCCTTGGGTACAGGGGACATGAACACACAGTACTGGGCTGTCTCCCAATCCTCTTCTATATCATACAGTATCATACAGGCAGTAAATTTGCTAGCAGACTGATTGTTGACTAAAAATTTTTCAGTAATGATAATTTTTATTTTAGGTTTTTTTTTTTTTTCACACACGTTTGTTGAATTTTTCCTTTGCATTCCTCTCCACTATTAAAGGAAAAAAACCCACTATGCTTGTGCACTGATGCTTTGGCTAGATAGTATTTCTCTATATCCTCTTTGATCTTATATCTGCAAAGGTGAGTACTACTGCTGTAGAGTCCACTACAATTTGCTGATAGCAATGAGAAGGAGCTGCATAGACTCATGGGGTTTGCAGGCGCTATAGGATCCATCAGCTGCTGGATGTTACTAGTAGGAACTTCATGCAGCACTAGCTGGCATCTGGGTTAATGGAAGCCTTTGCTATGGCAGATGTGCTCCTGGGTGCTTTGAACCTATCTCTAGCTTGTTCTCTTGCCAACCTCTCTGAGGCTGGCCAGCAGATAAAATGCAATTGGTTGGGGATTTCCTCTCCCTAATGAATGCTGAAGTAAATTCTACAAACTCAGTCTGATTTGACTTATAACAGAGAATCATTATGTGATTTTTAATGGGAGTTCCTGTGCACAGATTTTGTCCAGGAGTCCAGACTAAAAAAGGTTTATTTTTCTGTACCACAACCTCTTCTGGTTACATGTGAGTGCTTCCTTTGGCTGTATTGGATTTCTAACAAATTTATTTCCAAACTCTACATGACAAGTGCAAAAAACTTAGGTGTCACTTTTTCCAAAGGAGTTGCAATCTGGATTGCAGTCTCCACAATCTCAGATAAAGCACATTAAATAGGGATATGCATGCATAGGGGGAGCAGTTGCCACTTTGTATATTCAGAGCAAGTGCTTACTATTCCGGACTCATAAAAGAAACAAGGTTATTTTTCAGATATAAGTCATGGAAACTCTCTTGTCTACATAGCCTTTTGAACACCTCTCAGGTATGCACTTTGGAAGAAAGGTACAAAATGCCCACTGAAAGGTATTAGGAATTTGTCATCCAAGTACTTCCAAACACTTTTAAAACTCCATCTCTTTTTTCTTGCCACACTTTAGTCCTAAGTACCCACTGGTTTAGATGAATGGTCATTATGAAAAGACATACAAGAATGTGGGATTAGGTCCCCAGCAGCAGGAGGCTAGAAGAAGAGACAAATTCAGCAGGTAGCTTACTTGGATAATATATTTAGTATAAATGGAAATAAGGTGGTGGCTATTTTGAAGAGGAGATGTTTTCTAAGAGGCAGTAGCAAGTAAAAATTTTTTCCTTGTTATTTTTCTCTGTTTTCTCTGTTATTTTTTCCTGTTATTTTCTTTGCTGCTCTCAGCAGTCAGTGCCATTTTTTAAAAATTTAAGGTAATCAGGTAGAAGCAGACTTTTATAACTAATAATAAGGTTGAATCAAAAGAAGAGCTACAGTACACTTTTGCAACTCAGCACACTTTAATATATAATAATAATAATGGGGTGGTTTATAAAAAGACTTTTTAGTCAGAACCCTACAGCAGGGTTTGCTTTTCTTTTTTTKGGGCATACACAATATTTTGTGTATGATGTATTACTTTTCTCCTAACACATAATCTTTATACGCCCCTAATTCCTGCAAAATACAAGTCTTTATGACCTGTGGAGCTTTAACTGCTCTGGAATCCTTCTACATATTATAAGGTTTAGAGCGTAATACTGTGTATAATATATTTCTGCTTAGATGATAGTGCTTGTTAAACAGTAATGAGGGCAGAGGTTGCTGGTTGGAGACGCAACAGTCGGTCTGGATGGCTCAGGATTTACTGTTGATGAACTGCCTCAGTTCAGCTGAAAAAAAATGATGAAAATAAACGAAGGATAATTTGGGTTAAATCCTTTAGATAGTGTTATGCAGGACACCAGGTTAAATTATCCACTGGAATTTAACATATGTCTGTCTGATAAGTTCAGGTTGATGAAAAAATGCAAAATAAGTCTTTTCTCTCAGTGTTTTTTTGTGAGAGTGAATAATTTTACAGATAGATAGACTTTTGAAAGACACCAACATCTTAGCTGGGGTACTTGTGCAGCTTAGAGCAGGCGGTCATAATTCTGAAGTTAATGAGCACAGACAGGCATTAGCTAGAAGCAAATGTTGTTTCAACCATTTTGCAAGTGGGAAGCTGAGGCACAGAAAAAACAGTATACTATAGTAGTATATATAATACTAAACTACAGTGCTACAGTACTATACTGCATTATAAAGCTAGAACTATGCACTGCAGTTCATAGTTTCAAATGAAACTATTCCAGTTTCAGTTTTTCAAAATTTAGGAACTCTGTCAAAATATGCAGCRAAGTTTGTCTTGCAATATTTGCTCTTATTAAAAACAAGTTGTGCAGTTGTCAGTGCTGATATCCACTAGGTCTGCTGTGATTTGATTCCTTCAGTACAAGTGCCATTAACGTACTAAGGACAAAATTCAGWATTATGAGATGATAATTGCTATGCTTTTTCTTCTCTGTTCTCCTTTATTGTTGTTTTTAAGTCTTGGAACGTTTAGAAGGCACAGGAAAGAAAAGCCATGACATTAATTGCAATTGTAATTCAAAAATGCAATTTTTTTGGTTGTGAATTCATGGATATACTACCAAAAATAAGAGAATGACAGTCATATTTCAATATGACATGTAGGGATCAGCARTTTATGATCCTTCTTTGGTAGTCCTTTCTCTTCTTTTTTTGAAGGAATCCCTAATTTTCTACTGGGCTTAAAAAAATGCTCAATGCTTCATAAACTCTGTACAGACTTGCATTTGAAGGGAAAGTTAAGTACCTGAAACAAAATGACAAATGTATTGGTCACACTTATGCATTCTGTATACTAGCAGGGAGAAAAAGATTATTTCCTAGGTTTACAATTAAAATTAATGAGGTGCTATAAACCAAAACGCATGCTTCAGGGTGACAAGTGGTAGATTATAACCTATTTTTATGTGTGTATTTAGATTATAATGAATCCATTAGATTACTTTTATATTCATGTTATTAATAATTTCTCTGCTTTCCTCAGCATTTTTAACTCGCTGAATAGATTCAGTACCTTGAACAGAGCAAATACTAATTCCTGAGGAAGGAGGAATCAATATTTTGCCTTCCATTTAATTGAAAATAAAACAAAAGCWTACAGATCATAACTTTGAGGGTACCCTTGTAAAATCCTGAAGCAGATTTGTCTTCATTGAGGGCTTGTCTGTCCAATAAGCTACCACGTAAAGAGTTCAGTGAGTTTGCAGCGTGTTTGCTGCTTCCTACTAATTTCCTCTGGACGCAGCCTTGRGTCACAGGAAGTCTGAAGTTGCTCACTATTTCCAAGACAAACTTGATTGCATACACATGGTGAAGGCAAGACAGGTAGTGTGCTAGCAATCCTCATTCTATTGCACTGTGAGCTGACTGACCACTAGCCGTGAGTAYCTTTTAGCAAAGTTTCTATAAATTATCGTGTGGTTTCATTGATGGGTGATACTGGGTGCTTTAGCCTGATTTTCAAGGAAAAAAATGACAACAATTGAAATAATCTTCAAAAGGTCCCAAAATAATAAACGGCYCTTGGCCTTACCTCAGTTATAGGCCATTTAGAGAATGTCTTCAATTTTTCTTGGACAATATTACAGAATCACAGAATAGTGGAGCTTGGAAGGGACCTCTGGAGATTATCTCCACTCCAAYCCCCCTGCTTAAGCGGAGTCAGCTAGAGTAGGTTGCCCAGGACTATATCCAGCTGGGTTTTGAATATCTCCAACCAGGGAGAGTCCACAACCTCTCTGGGCAACCTGTGCCAGTGTGTGGTCACCCTCATGGTAAAAAATGTTTTCTTATGTTCAGATGGAATTTCATGTGGTTCAGCTTGTTTCTTCTCCTGTCACTAGGTGCCCCTAACAAGAGGCTGGCTCCATTCTTTGCTCAGCCATATACTTATATATACTCCATATACTTACATATATACTTCAGTCAGCCATATTCTACAGTGATCCTGAGGTTCCGATCCATTAGCTACCACTTTGAAAGATGATTATTACCTGTCTATTAAAGGTCAGGATGAGACACTGGAGTAGAGAGAGACAGAGCTGTTAGTCCTCCAGCAGCAGTCTACAACCCTAGAATCTGACATCATGCAGGGRCCAGCTGCTTCAAAAAGCCCTAGGAAGGGAGTCCACTGTCCTCCTTCAATCCATCCCTGCTAAAGTCAACATGTGCAGAAGAGAACACTTCACTGAAAATTATCTTGAAGATTTTTTTTTAAAGCTGTGGTGTTAGCTTATGCAACAATTCATCATGCTCTTCATACAAAGCGCCAATTAATCAGTGACCAAAACAGAGAGCAGTGGATTACTTTCTTTAAAGATGCTTAAGCACTTTGCTGTTTCTTCCACCATTGCATCACCTTCATGTTCCCCTTGAATAAATTTGGTAGCACACTCCGCCTCTAGTTTGTCCTGGTTTTCTAGCTGAGGTGAGGATAAAAGCCAGTATCTCACAGTCCTCAGGGCTGTAGCACAAGGGATGGGATTTATCACCTACCAATACTTACATCAGAGGTATTTGTATTGACTGCTTTTGTAGCTGGTAGAGAGAACAGTTCTTGAGTCCTATTGATCCGACTTCTTTTAGACATCTATTTCGAGATAGGATGCATGTCGCCCTGGAAGTACCTGTTTCTCTCTGTTTGTAAAAGAAAGGTGTAGACAGCTATTTCGGAGGTAGAGAGCTATTTCAGATGTAGACATATGGAAGAGGCATTTTACTTTAGGTAGATGAATCCTGACCAACGCTTTCTGCTATGAAGTTGAAGTGGTAACCCTGGTAAAGGAGGAATACTATGAACTCATTTGACTTCCGCGCAGAATGAAGTCAGTGTAAGTAACAGCCATCCAAACAGTGTGCCAGGAAGAATCATCAAATGTTATACCACCTCTTCTTCGTTTAATGCCAGAACAAGCACTGCAGAAAGTGGAATTAACAGCTATGAAGCTGCTTCTACAGGTTTCTAAGGAGATAATGAAACAAACACAAAAATTTGTGATTTGTTTAAAAATGTATATATACATGTATGTTTCTCCAGTCCTGGGCCAGCCACATGACTTTTGGATGCTTTGAATCCCAGCAGCTGCAAAGAAAACGGTGCTATAACGTAGAAAATGCCTGCCGCTCCTAGTATGCCTGTAACATCATCTAAGTGGAAGTGGGTACCAGAGGAACACCTATTACGAGCGCACCTAGCAGGTATATAGCTGACCTCAGCTCACACACCTGCATGCTTGCCTGTTGGGCTGGATGAGGCACTGTTGCTTAATTGAAACATTTTTACACTAAGGTAAATTTTGGTGAAGATGCTGGTCCTTGTTGTTTTAATTATTAAGGTAGGACACTTGTCTGCTACCACATTTAGTCCAATTGGAGTGCATACAAGGCAAATGTGTGTTTATGAGTGTTTTTCTCTCACAGATGCCAAAACTCTTCCTAAATGAAGGACTTGCAGGACTGTTCAACGTCTTGGCACACCAACTGGGTGCACCATGATGACAGCCTGCTTTAATCTATACAACGTGTTGTTGAGTTTATTTGGACTTTTTAAGAAAAACTGTGCATTATCTGCTTTCTCACTTTGCTTTATTTGATTATAGTACATCATGGAGCCTGGGCAACCATAAAAGTCATACTAAGTAATAAAAACAGGGGCATGATCTATCCATAATACACACACTCAACCTGTATCAGATAGATATCAGAAAATAATCATTTCTCATTCATAGCTCATCACTGTAAAGGATTTAATACCTGTTGCTTCAGTGGGATTAGGCTGCTTTTCTGCAACAGGASCTCATGTATTACGTAAAATGAAAAAACATAGAACCTCTTCAGGTGTAAAATAGTTTAAAATCAATGAAAACAGGGTAGTGCAGTGTCRTACATGGCAAAAGGAAGGAAGCTCTGTGTTTGTAGCATCCTAAATTTTAACTATTCCCAAAATAGTATTACAGAAGGCTAACTGGCACTCCTGTGTAATCACTGTACTAAATTATGTCTAAAAGATAAATGGATCCTGCTAAGACTTGTTAATACCCATAGTGCTAGAGAGTTTAAGTATTAATATATGGGAATTAAAACCAATAATAATTGTATTCTAATTGGTCTTATTTCATATTAAGTCTTACCATCTGTCTCYTGCTCCAGATCATGAGAGTAGAATGATATTGAAAAGCACAGTAACATGATCTTAAATAATCTTTTTTTCCATCTTCTGCAGCTCTCTCTATTTCAGTACATAACACTTATGTTTTCTACTAGCAGACACTGGAATCGTTTTTACTTTCATAAAGGAAAAACTAAAGCTCTTACAAGATTTATAAATATCTTGGGTGACTGACTCATAGCAAACTGATCAGTCATAACACAGCTCATACAATAGTTACTTGGATAAATTGTTCATTTATTTTTSACAGTAAAGGAAGAAAACAAGATTAGCATTCCAACAAGTTCTGTCTAACTTGCTRCTGTGATAGTTTTTGCCCTTTTACCATTGTGCGTCTTTTACCGTCGTAAGTTGCTGCCTTCAAACTCTTACGTAAGTTGTTTGACCAGGTTCGCTTTAATTTGTTTTCTCTTGGTATCTGCTAAAAGTTTTTATGGGGTATTTTATTCTTTGCTGTGATGGTTGACAGGATTGCTTATAGCAATGAGGAGGAACATTTTTATATCAGGTACATTGGATTAGATTTTGATCATATTTACAGAGATGTGAAAAATGAAATTATGTCTAAGAGTGGATGGGAGATCAGCATCTCACCTGTAAGTGTAAGTCAGCAGCAGAATACAAAAAATACTGATATTTAACATTGACAAAACCAGCTTTAAGTATATGTCCACCAGATTATGTTTCTACTCTGTAGGTAACAAAGCTAAAGTTCTTAGCTCAACATAAAACTTTGCAAGGCACAGGGAAATTAAACTCAGTTCCCTGCAGTGCTACATCAATTCAAAAAACATCACTTCCAAATAAAACATATTAGATAACACACTTTCTAAATCATATATAAATGCCAAAATAAGTACAGAAAGGCACCATCTTATAATTTTATTGACAATAATAATTTAATTCTCAATTATGCCATGCTGGAATACTGGTCCCTTGAACGGGTGTAGGAATGTGTAAAACGGTTGTGTACCAGCCATTTTCATAGCAGGTTATGTTTTGTTTTATTTTCACAAACCAACCAATYCTTCTCATCATCATTAGAAGGGTTCACTTGAGATAGGCCCTAGATGTGCTTCTCTTTCACTTCCTCATATTACTATAAATGCTGTCTTTGATGTTCAAGCTTAGCAATGAATGTGAGGTGAAACATTTAAAAAATGTCTCTGAGTGAGATTTTTATCAGTACTTAAGAATTTAAAGATCCATTTAGGAACGTTGAATGATTTTCAAAAGAATGGAGATTCCCAACTCCTACAAGTCGAATCCTTAAGGGACTTCAGGGCACACATTCCTATGACCTTTACGAACCATACACTCTTAGGTAATTAAGAACTTTGAAAATCTTGCTCCTAGCTTYGCATTTGATTCACTAAGAATTTTCTCATAGAAGTGAACTCTTCAGAGCATGGACAGCTTCTACACATGGATGCTATTGTTAAACACGCACAGCACAGGGAGTGCAGTTGCTTTAACTAGGAGTATATACCCCCATGCCACTGAAAGCAGCAGCTCCATCTGGCTCTTGTCCTGGGCTGTTCATTCCCACCAGTTCCCTATGCCAGTACTGGTGATGGTTAGTCTCCAGCTGGATCAGTTCCCATTAGCCCTGCTGTAAGGCCAAGGGGCAGGGCTTAGCTGCTGCGGTAGGCAGGGGAAGGCACCTATGCTCTCTTCAGTAGCAGTGTGGACTTCTGCCAGGTTAAAGCAAGCATTTAACCATAGTCTAAAAAAGTACCATGCTCTGATGAAGATAAAGCTTCCAGTGCTGTTCATACTTAATACAGGCAACTTTCTGGGTCTTGCATCAGTTTTACATTATTATTGCTTTTACAAAAATTACCTCTACTATCTAGCCTTTGAGCATTGAGAGACGAACGGGTTAGTAACATGGAAAGCAATCATTTCAGTCTGGGAATTAATTTTGAAACTGTAAATTAAGATTCAGTTTAATATTCCAAGTCATCTGACCTGCAAATTAACCAGAAGAGTAAAGTTATACAGCAAGAGAGACTTTTAAAAGATATGTCAGCTGGTTCTTGACATATGGTGCAAAAGACTTACTGTACAAGAATGTCAGCAGTACTTGAAGGTTAATGGAAGTGGGATTTGCAGAGACATGACTGATTCTTCTGGAACAGGTGAGGAAAAAAAGATGATTTGGACAAAGACCTTTAAAGCCCTTTTGCATTTGCATCTTTCCATCTGAAGGGAAGAAAACTGCTAGTATCTGTTTTAACTTAAATCACTCTAATTTCTTGGCGGGATCCAAAACTTGTCAAAGAAAAAATTTTCAGACTAAGAATGAGCTATCAGAATGGGTGAAATACTCAGTGTGAAGCTTATGAAAATGTCTCTATCATAGCATAAGAGAATGCCTTATAGTATCAACAGAGTTAAGGTTAAATGTTTTGGTTTTACTGTGTGTTGCCTTTTCACACACGCATATGCAAATGCCTACATATGCGCACACTTCTGACTCACCTTTATCACATCTAGTTGAACTGTAGGTCCTTTTCTCTTTTTTTTTCTTTCTAAATTTAATAGGACGAATTAAAATACCTTTACACAAGGAAAGCAACTCACAGAAAAGAATTATTCTGTTATCAGGCCACCTGTGATTTAAATTCCTCACTTAGATTAAAATAAAAATAAATAATGGTCCTGTTCGATGTTAAATGTAAGACACATTCTCCTTGCRTATATGAATTCACACTAAGCCAACAATTAAATTAAAACATAATAATAGGATTAGTAATTTTGCTGGCTGACAGCAAGACTGAGAAATCTAGAAAATAATCTTTTTTTCTGGATAATAACCTCAAGCAAACCCCTATAACAATAGCTGTAGTAAGCATTAGTCTTCTTACTGTTTTTTAATTCSTAAGCCTTTGACCTAGACCCTGCTGCCCCAGCATTACTGAGCAGGTTGCAGATGCCTCTGCCGAGTGGTGTTGGCCAGAACTCTACATACATGAAACCCTCTTTGATTTGGTGGGGCAGAACCAAACCCRTTTAATGATGGGGGCCTGTTGACCAAAGTTGCAAACTGCCCTAAGATATGTAATGGACACTACCCAGCTTAGAAGACGACTTCCTTATTATTCTGTGTCTCAGCTTAGTAGGATGTGGCCCTGGGGACTTAACTTGGCTTGTGATTAGGGCTATAACTGCTTCAATAAGGCCCGGCTATAAAAGACAATGAATGTTAAGCCACAGGGAATAGAAGAAAGCTTTTCCCATAAAGAAGATATCCCATAACTRTTTCCTTTTGTATGTTCATGTCTTCCCGTACTACACATTAAATTAGGAGATGGCAGGCCATCTACTCTGTATCCTGAACTCATTTGGCAGAGTCTACCTCTGCATCTGTGTTCTTCTTCTCTTGTGGCCCTTTTCTTACGGCCTGATGCAGGTAATTTTCACTCATTTCAAGAGAGAAGCAAGGCCAGGGGTCAGAACTGGTTCATTCTTGCCCAGACATTTTGCTTGTGTGATATTGGGAAATCATTCACCAGAGCCTTTTCCTTCTGTGGTTGTCAGGACAACTTGTTATGGGAAGGATCCAAGATGGAAATGCCACTAGACTCGTATCGTTACYCACAAGAAATGTATTGATGAAAATGAAAGGATTGTCAGAGGAGCTGTGAGCTTYGGAAAGCCAACTGTAGAGTGTGCAAAGTCAAGAACTCAGCATTTATCAAAATAATGGTTACAGATAGTCTGGTAGACTAAGGTGTTAAAACATAAATTCATTCTGGAAACAATGCATTTATCAGCAATGAGAATAATTCATTACTAGAATGGTATGTCTGGGATTGTGGTGTTTTTCTCTAACAATGCTTTCAGTTTCAGCAAAACTGGTTTGGAGTTCCTGGGTCACAGCAGGCGACAGAATACACAATCCCAGCTGATCCTTCTAGCTTGCTATGCATGAATGCAACTCTCTTCCCTAGGTAGGCCATGACTTTCTATTGAAGAATATGACCTCTCTTATCTCTGTGATGACCTACAGGGTGTCATTTGGGGAGTGTTTAAATGAACATTGCTCTCCTCTAGGCTAAAGCATTCCTGTGGCCTTTTTCCCATTTATGTTCTGGTTCATGTAAAGTAAAGTAAAATGGATAAAATAAAATTAATTTCATCATCACTTAGTAGATGGTGGCAATTCTAAATCAGTCTCTTTGTCTTTCATATATATAACATTATTCACTTACAAGCTTTGTCAACACCTTAACACTGCAAGTTAAAAGTAGCTTGGTGTTTGTTGTTAGATTATTTTTTTTAAATCTGTAAATCCTAAAATTAACATGAAGCTGTGTTATCCTCAACATTAATTTGTCTGCCAAGGAGGACAGCATCACATAACCTGATTTGATGCCCAGCAAAATAATGCAATTTGACGGAATGCACAGTTCAGGGGATTGATTGACTGATCTCAGTTGATGTAACTGTTGGGCAAGCAGCCTGAATTTTGACAGAATATTTGATGAGATAAAGGACTGACTAAAAGAGGGTAAGTACAATTGCACGAAAATCATATCTCTAGCTTATCTAGTAATCTCYCAGCCCTAACTATAGACTGGAGAGTTTATAAGGCTTCGTGTGCCTTTCTGATTGTTTTTCAGGCTGTGGTTTTCAACATATTTTCTGCCTGCCTTGTCTGTTTGGTGTAGAGTCACGGAAACCCTGCAGTGTTTTCCATCTGCTTTATCTGTTTTTCAGGGCTTACAAAACTCTTTCTGATTTGATTTTTCTTCGGAGTTTAACCTCATACAGCTCCCTGTTTCTCCAGTTTCCCACTGCTGTAGCTATATGCTATTCAGACAGAAGGCTGGGCTTCTGATGAAGAAAAATATTTCCATGGTATAAAYAGAAGTGGTATTGGTGATGCATACACATATGCATACATTCCTGTCTAACAGGAATACAACCTGCTGCTCCATGAYATTCTTTTTCTCAATCCCTGGGCAAAATGTTTTGGGTACATTGATTTCACACCACTTTCATTCCTGTTCCTAATTCACGCCTGCATACACTAGAAAAAAATCAAGCCCTTGGCCCCTTGGGAGGCTTTTCTTCCTGCTTTTTCTTGGCAGAATATGTCAGCTTACACCTTTCTTATGTTTTCCATCTCTGCATTCATGGTGCTGCTCATTCATATATTCTCTTTCGGGCCTAATCCAAACAGCACTTTTGTGATTCTTTGCARTGTAGGTTGCATGTTATGCTTAAAACTAAACTGCATTATTTAGTAAGTTGGATTTTTGTTTGTTTTGATTTCAGTTTTAGTTTTTGTTTTGAGAAACTTAACAATTCTTTGAAATATGGTATCCACATGTCTACTTACCAGCTGCTTCTGATTAGTTGTCTGTCTTCATAAGTGTGAATATGCATGTATGCAAACTATGTTTTTCTCCATTTTATCACTGCTGCAAGAAGATCCATTTATCTATCCATTTTAAATCAAACTAGACCTTCCTGTGGATTCCATAGACCCAAGTCTTCATTAATAATGGAGCAAGTGGGCCACACTAATGGGATCGTTGCTCCCAATGTCAGTAGTSAAATATTTTTCATACTAATTGCAATGGTTCAAAAAGCTAAAAAAATCCTTACAGCATAAAGTTTAGCAAGGTTTTCAGTCTCAAAATKAGCCTAACTTTTTGCAGGTATTTGCCATGTGCCTGTGGGCCAAGGAAACACAACGAAAWATTAGGAAATGTAGTTTCACGTTGCCAGCATAAGATATACTGAATATTGCGTCTATAAGTTTCTTACACATTTTCATTTTAAAACTTCCATTTAAATGAAAATTCTGCCAATTAAACAGTATCTGCATATACATTATTAGACTATAATTATTGCTTTCCATCTTGCCAGAYCTGGCATATAATAAGGCTAGGGGTCATTTTGCTAGTCCCCTGAAAGTGCAATTGAAATCAATAGTCTTCTGCTGTATTTGTGAGCGACACACATGTTTTAGGAAAGATCTGAGGACAGAGTTAAGCAAATGCTCTAAAAAATATTGTGTCATTGTACTTAAAAGAACATTTCCACAGAAAAAAAAGACCCCTCCAGAAGTCATCTCATCTAAATGTAACCCTCTAAATGTTAGCCTTTAACCTAGGGTAGTTATTGAGACTTTCTGCACTATCCATGGAGGAAACTTTGTACTGCATTGGGTCACCTTTCCACTACTAAGAGAAGTGTCCAAGACCAGGGGAAAAGTGTTTCTCTCTTCCCAACRGCTGTAACAAGAAGGAAGGTAACTAGTGTAAGTGAGAAGCTCTAACACTCAGATATTAGGTGAGATGAATCCCACCTTTATTGTCTGTTTTCCCTTCCTGCTGTCTCCCAGGGTCAGGCCATGTTTTTTTCTGGCCAAGATRGAAGTGTAAAGCCACATTTAGTCTGTCTCAAGGATGGCAAGGGGCTCTCAGATCTATCATTCCATGTTATGTTAGAAGCCATGGCAGGATACTTTTGCAAAGGAATATTTATGAGAAAATCCTTGGATAGATTTTGTCCTGTTGTCTGAGAGGTGATTCACTGCCCAGTCCCTTGTCTGTGCCCGTTCTTTACCCAGGCAGCTGTCAATGTGAAGCATGGCTATTATCATCCTTTTTCTGACTCTGTGCCCTTCCAAAGAAAACAACAGCCAACAAAGCCAACTCTCCAGGCTGCTTTCACCCACAATGCTTGTAATCCACACAGGAGAGGAAGGAGTATCTTTATTCCTTTGCAGGACCTTGTATAGACACATGAGGCTTTCTACATACTTATCCATGTATGATATAGCCTGTTCCTTCTAGGGGGTAGCTGCTCACAGTGCCCTTTATTTTGTCTACTACTCACCATCAGCAGGAATATAAAATTTCCTGGGCTAATCAGAAATATTTTTTATCATTTGCATTTTTCTGCAGTTAAACTCGTAGCCCTTTGGTTCAGATAAAGTTTTATCACTGTGACTTAAAAAGTGGTCCTGGGTCATTTGGCTGATCTGAGTAACTAGCCACATGTGTGTTCCTAGCTCATAGCAAATACAAGATACTGCACTGAAGGCTAAACCTAATGCCCTTGCTTTTTCTGGGGACCGAGTGTGCACACATAATCAGTTACCACCAGGCTCTGTGGGACTTGGTAACATGAACTGCATTGGGATCCTTCATTTCACATGACTGTTTTTTCACATTACACTGCACATATACATCTCTGAATAGATTTTTGGCTACGTGTGTGTCTGTGTGTAATAAATGGATATAGAAATGCTCTTCAGTTTATGGTTGTGTGCACTTATGTATATMCAAAGAGACAGGACTCTTAAAAGTGTGACCTATATATTTGCAATAGAAAGTGAAGGGCAAGGTACATTTTTGACATACCAACCTTCAGCATATTAAAATAATGATTTGCAGCCTTGAGGKTTTCTTTGTCCTTGCATTGCAGTTAGTCTTGACTGCTTTGCAAATGTGGTGGCCATTGTAATGGTAGGTGACACTTCCTGAATGACTTTTCTAGTTTAAGAAGTGAGTAAATCTTTTGACAACGCGCATTCCCCAACTCTCAGTTSTTAAAGCCATGTGCTATACTATGTAACAGCATCTCCGTATATTGCTTTCCACCTTCTGTTTTTATCCTCCTTTTCTGAGTCCAGTAAAAACTGAAGGCTGCTCCTGAAATTAGGTCTCTACTGCTAATTTAAAAAGCTATGTACTCTGCGCAAAAAACATTTAGCTCTGGACTATTGAACATGCTGTTATGACAACCAATTGGAAGCAGATACCTGTGCTGGATATTATCCACACAGTAAAGGTGTGCTAATTGAATCAAAACTGATTTAAAAATTAAGCYGATTAGGTCAGTCCAACCCTCAGTGTAGATACATTTTTGTCCATTCACACTTCATCCCTATTAGTTAAGCTTACTGTGATAAGTTAATTTATACATTCGTCTTAATTAAAGCAGAACAACTTTTGGATGTATCTCAACACCAAGTTTATTGTCTCTTTGGTCTGAATTTATAAGAGTTTTGACCTGAACATGAATTAGAGACGTTAACACCATGGGCCTATGTTCTGTCCCACATACACAACCCTTGAAGTACACTCCCACTCTTTTCTGGAAACTTCTAAACRGCAAAATTCTTTGATGTTAATTTGGATTAACATGTACCAGATAACTTTGCAAGAATATTCTTGTCCATCCCAGACAGACACGATTTTAAAAATATTTATGCTGTGAGAAAGGAGGATATTGAGGAAACATTTCTGTCAATATAACTAAGTTCAGTGGCAATGAAGAAATGAAAGAAAATTAAAGTAATGTTGGGAATTACCAGGAAAGAAATAGAGCAGAAAAATGGAAGACATCATTATGCCATTGTAAATGATCGATTTACATTGTAAATATGGTGTGTGGTTCCTTCCCCTTCTCCTTTCCCACGAATGATATGGTAGAACTGGAAAAAATACATTAAAAAAAAGTGGTCAGAAGTCTGGAAGAGTCACAGTAGTCTGCCAGATACATAGGCTGGGACTCCTCAGCTTTGAAAAGAGATGAACCTGGGTGACATGACTGGAGTCTCTAAAATCAGGCATGCCAGGTGAATACAAAGTGACTGTGCATTGTTCTTCTATCATGAGAACATAGTTGCATCAAGTTAAACTTGGRGAGGTGGAGATGGTGAGAACARACACTTCACCCACTCAATCCACTGGATATTGAGGATGCTAAAATTTTACCTGGTTTCTAAAAGCAGCTTGTGAATTTTGCAGAGGAAAAATACATCAGGGACTCTTATGTACAAAGACAYGTCTGTCTGGAAGTCATTTAATTGCAAATCGTTGAAGACTGGGAGGGTTTTCTGGGAAACTATTGCCATATACTTGCTTAGTTCTTATACTCTTCCCTATTAGCTGTTATCAGAAACTGATTATGGAACAAGAAGGTTGTTTGGCTTGACCCATTCTGGCTATTCTTTTCCACTGCTTCCCACTGTCCAAAGAAATTTAATTTAGCTGTGATCACTGGTTGTAGTCAAGGTAGGATAACAAACAATATGTTCTAGCTGTCATTAAGTTAGGATAACCACCAGCCCTGACAGCCTGCCCTAGTTGCTCATTGCCACCCTTTCACCAGTGTTTATGATGCCCCTTACCCTGGGTAATTGAGCACAAATGCAAGTGTAGTCATTGCCTACCCTCTCTCAAAGTGATCCGGATATAAAGGAAGTAATTTTCTGGCTACCTTGGATCACTTGTGCTGAACTGAGTTAGGAGAGGGAGTAAAGGTACAGCTTTGCTGCCTGGTTCTGAGTGAGCAGTGGGGTTGTTTAGCAGGCTAATAYGCAAACTAATGCAAATTAAACTCTCTGAGTTGAACAGCCTTCTGCTCCCAGCTGCCTGCTCTGTCTCTTCCTTGAAGATAACATCCCCTGTGGCAGGGCTGACTAATGCACATAGAGAACAGCTCCTGGAACATCACATTCCATACATTAGACTGGGATCCATTATTGGTTACCTTTGAGTTGAGCTTATGTTGACTTAGGATATGCTGTAGAAATAGACCCATAAACGGGTTTAAACCACAGCTGAGCTGAGAAATTACTCATGAATGTAGCAACAGTATGTAACAACAGCCTTTGCTCAGATAGCTTTAGACAGAAAACCACACTGTGTAAGAGATGATAGAGTAAAACTTGGAGGAATGTGACTTACCTTTAACTAGTCTAGGGTAAGAGTTGGGATCCCAAATTAATTGAAACAAAGATGGTTTATTAACAGTAAGGCTTTTTGCTAACTGCTGGAGCTTGCATGGGGGAAATGAAAATAAAGATTCACAGTCTTGAGAGAGATGATCTTCCATACCAGACAATTTCTTTAAAAAGTCATTCCTTTAAAAAGTCAAAGGTTTAAACCTGTAGGTCAGGATGCCTTATAAAATGGAAAAGTCAACATTTTTTTCTAAAAAAGAACAACTTTTAAATATTTGTTTCTAAACTAAAACCTTTATTTTTTTTGTTTTCTAACAAAAAAAMCATAATTAATTGTCGTGGTTTAACCCTRGCCATCAACTAAACACCACGCAGCCGCTCGCTCGCCCCCTGCCCCCGGTAGGATGGGGRAGAGAATCRGGAGGGCACACGGAGGAAAACCTGCGGGTTGAGATAAAAACAGTTTGATAATGGAAATAAAACAAAGTAGAACAGTGWTAATAACAATGATAACAACAACAATAACAATATACAAAGCAGGCAATGCACAATGCAACTGCTCACCCACCGCACGTCCCATACGAAACAGCATGTCCCAAATGAACTTACGTGTCCCAAATGAACTTACGTGTCCCAAATGATCTCACGTGTCCTGAACACACTGGCGTGTCCTGAACACCAAAGCCCCCCCCCCCCATCCTAGTTTCATACTGAGCATGATGTCACATGGTAGGGAATACCCCATTGGCCAGCTGGATCAACTGCCCCGGCTATGCTCCCCCCAGCTCCCCCTGCACCTGGCAGAGCATGGGAGGCTGAAAAGTCCTGGTGCAAGCACCACCCAGCAACAACCAAAGCATCAGCGGGCCATCAACATTCCCAAAACACAGCACMCCCTCCAGCTACTGGGAAGAAAGTTAACTCTGTCCCAGAGAGAACCAGGACATTAATAAAAATACATGTTTTTAAAAAGAATGGAAACATACATGGTTTATTATGAAGCTTTGAACTAGTCCCATTCACCATATCACTATTTGTTTTTTCTGAATGCTATCTTAGAAACATAGGCTCAATTTAACAGGCAGGATGCAAGGCAATGTCTGCATGCTTTTGGGGTTGTGCCATTTGTGTTATTCTTTCCCTTGCGATATGTTTGGATAAAGTCCTATAGGCCTTCTGTGGCCTCTAAAATAGCCATTTCACATACTGTCAAGCTTACAGGGGCAATGAAACCTTTCTGGGTTGTGTTTTATTTCTGTATTTTTCCTAAAGAGATACATGAATGAGGGAAGATAGATGTGGCAAAATCATTATTCATGGTAGGTGGAGTGATACATCAGAAAATGTTGGCAAGTACGCAAAGCATTGGCTAATCTGGCAGCATTTCCATCTCTCGTTGGAGGCAGTTAAAAGGGATGTGTAATTACTGAGATGGTCGCAGAGCATTAGCAGCCTCCAGAATGGATGTTACAGTTATCCCAACAGCGCATGGTGGTAACAGTCTATACATTCCACTATGGAGCATATTCTTTAAATATAGATCATCTCATTAAGTACTTTTGAAACAACCAGGATATACACTGAGGCTTCTTCCACTGTATGACAGTGTCAAGTCCACAGGAGAGCAGAGAAATACTGAGAGGGGGAAATGGTGTCCTTTGTTCTTAGCAGAGCAAGGAAAAAGGGAACTGGATGACGGGGGGATGGAGACATGATAATGGTAACTTGAGTAGATATAAGCTGGTGCAAAGATTAAGGAAATAAACAGCCTGCCTCCATGCCCAGAGAAATTGGAAAAGTAATGAAATTAAATTCCAGCAATCTTTACTGTGAGGAGACCTCTTACCTAAGAGGGGCTAAGCACTGGAATAGTCTGCAGGAGAAGCAAGGGATCTCCAACAGTGAAGGTCTGATAGAGGTCAAATTAGGCCAAGCAAACACCTGCCAGACATGCATAGATATAGCTTATCTTTCCCTTGGACACAGTGGTGGGCTAGCTGACCTCCTGAGGTCCCTTCCAACTCTACTGATAATAGTTCTGCGAAGACTGGTCACAGACACACCGCATTTTAAAACTATTGCTAGCATTTTTGAAAAGTTTGCCCAGTTTTTTCCATAATTCATGCATGATTGAAGTGTTAAACAATATACAATTTGACCAGCTGGGTGTGGAAACTTGACTTTTTCATCCAGCTTGCTGAATCTCTTGTGTCTGGGTAGCATGCTTCATCCTCTTACCAGCATGAAAGGTGACTTGCAGTAGAGCTTGCTTGGGAAGCAAAGCCCAGAGTCAAGCATTCACCACAGGTTGCATTTTTATTCTATGTAGGGGAAGAAATTACTTCATTCTTTTTAAGGAAGACCTTTCTTTGCACCAGAAGCCTTGAATGTACAGTGATACTATAAGGCCCAGCTGTACYCCATCTTCCCATGTCCACTCTCTATATAAGCTTTCAGATGTGTGACTCTTGCTGTGCCTCTGTAACACTGAAGTCACAGTAGAAACAGGAGTGAGGCAAAGGCTAGAGGTAACGTCTTCTCCCTTTGAACAGCAGAGTGAGGTCTGTGACAATCTCTTTCTCTGTTGTTTTTGGTGTGTTCCCTCCCCCCCCCCCCCCCCCCCCCCCCCCCCCCCAAGGTCTGCAGCAAGTCTATAACCAAGATTTTTATGGAATATGGGTATGAAAGATATTGAGTCTGTGGAGAGATTCCAGGTGAAAGGTAGTAGTAGATAATGTAGTTTACATCCCAGTCTTTATTAAACAATTTATGGTGTATGAATTGTTCATTAAGTGATGGGGTTTCTATGATTAAAAGGAACAGCTGGTTGGAGAAAGCAAAAAGATGATACTATTAAGGTATATTTCTTTGCCAAGGACTTGAGATCTACTGGTCCTGGAAATGAATAGATGCAGTACCTCCAATAGGCTAGCAGCTGCTTGTCTTGCAAGGCATGAAGGCAGCAGGACATGGGAGGGAATAAGGAGATGGCTTGAAGGAAACAATTCAGAAGTGCTAATTGTTGTCTGAGCTTGCCCTGTGAGGAAGTTCCAGAGGCTAGAAGWAGCACATTAATTGGAAAGGCATCAGAACAAAAAATTAAACCAAATAATGAGCAAAACCACAACTGCAGAATAATGACGAAAGAAGACAAAAACTCTAGCAAATTACTAGAAAAGCCTGCCCCATTGCTAGCTGGGTTGCATTTGGCTCTGATGCATTCTTRTGCTAGAAGTGTTCTGGTACAGAGCGGGCATATCAAGTGGAGGTAACAGTGAGCTGTATCTGGCACACAGGTTGTCCCTGGCATATTGAACAAATTGTTTGAACAAGTCAAGTGAGTCTGTCATTGCTGTGTTCTATGCAGTGATCTCTGCCATGAGTTTAGGATTAAAGTACAAAGATRTACCTCATTTGTAAGTCTTGTTGGGGAAAGAAGTCCCGCAAAGTAAGATGTTATTAAACATACCCCCGTGAGGAGAAATTCCTTGCTCTCTCTTGCTCTCCCTAATCACTCGTGTGCAATATCCAGAACAGATGAATCTCATCTTTTGATTTCCAGCATCTTTCAGTCTGGGGTTGTGTTATCTCTGAGTCTTTTGATGGATAAATGATCATACCAAAAAACCCGTTGTCTTCAACAGAGTGTCAAATCTGACGCATGGCTGTCCTGTCATACTGGTAATTGGCATAATGCATCACCGTGTTTTTCACTGGTGTTTATTGTACTGTTTGGTGGAGATGTAACATGGCTGTTCTAACAAGAGTGAGTAGGCATAGAAATGATTGTGCATACTTAGTTAATAATGATTTTACCTGGAAAATAGGCTTTTACTTTGATTTGTGGCAATACTATAGTGTATCAGCTTCAGAACTACTTCAAATTTTCAAAGTCAAGTCTCTAAGAAGCTTAGGGTTTAAGATCTTCAATTAAGAAGTTTGCAATTTCCAGTTTGAAATGAATCTTAGTTTTTTAAAAAGACACACACACCCTTCATTTCCACTCGAAATAACTTAGAAGTTTGTCCCTTGAAATTAATTTTATTCTAATTTTATCCTTTGATACTCAATTTTAATTAAATTTTTATGCCAGTTTTACTGCCCTAGAGTCAATGTCAGAGTCTGAGTGCCCTGGAATAAAGCATTTTCACCCCCAAAGACCTCATTTCTTATGASATTTACTTTTCTATTGCTATTTTGTTGTCTTTCTTATGATGTAACTGTAATTTAAATAGTAGGACATATTAATCTTTATAGAATTTTCTGCAGTTTATGTCTTGGTAATGAAATGCAAACCCTTCCATTCTAATAAATGTACCTTAAAGAGTTTACAGTACCTTTAACAAACACTGGGATAAAACTCCAGAATTTCCGATTGAGAAAAAATGAAGTGCTTGCTAACAAAATGCCAAAAATAAGATACTTGATCAGAGTGAAATTCATATGGGCTCAGGGAACCCATAGCTGGCATAACTATCCCACAGTTCATGAGTAAGTGTTTCTTTGGCTGTAATGGTGCCACATATGGGAATGGATATCATCTGTTGTCCTTAGTTACATTGCCCTGAATGTCCTTTAGTCTTTTAAAAGTCAGCTTAACACATAGCGGTTAACTTACATGCTGTCAGCTTTCAACACCTCTGGGAATCTCTTAGGTCTACCAGGAGGGACCTAATGGTTTTAGATACAGAGATCTGAAGGACTATGTGAAACCAGAGAGTTTGTGTCACAGAGCAATCAGCAGTGTGTTGTCTATACAAAACCCAGGCTGGGTTTGTGTTGKKTTTTTTTTGAAAAGTTCCTGGTCCAAAAGAAGACATCTTGTGAAGTAAGCTACTGTTCTGAAAAGTACACTCTGCGCTGCTAGGGGTTAGAGAATACAGMCTTAGTATGGCCAACTCATTATCCATCTCCTCTATTGTTTCTGTAAAGCAAATTGGTTTTTTGAGTACATCCTGTGGAATTAATTAAGAAGACACTAAAGTCAAAATGCAGCACTGCTTCTTTTAGTTACATCTATGTGCTTTTTTAATAAAAATAAAGGAGTATTCAAATCTGCATTTTTATCTCACATCCTTGTTCCATGGTTTATTTTTTTTAAAAGAAATGTTGAACTTCAAAAAAAAGAGCCTTTCCCCCTAAAAATACTCAGCATCTGCAAATTGCAGTTGACCTTTATATTTTCCCCATCCTTAGTGCCCTGTCTGATGATGCATAAGAAATGCCTATGATGCTCAGTACCTGCTTCTGTCAGATACTGTATTCCTGGGAAAAAAATACTTTGGAGAAGATGTAGTTATATTTTCTTATTCATATATCTATTCAGAATCTAAAAACATTACAGGAGAAACCTTATTAATGGTGGAGCCAGGAGTAGTCTGCTGTGCTTCATATACAGCTTTGAGTTTCATATTCAAAACGCTGAAGACTGCAGGAKAAATGCCTTAATCTCACCCTGACTTTTTGGCAGTCAAATCCTTGTTTATTTTAAACCTCTTAAATGTCAGTAAGGTTTCATAGAATCACAGAACAGCACAGGTTGGAAGGGACCTCGAAAGATCATCTGTCAATCTAGATGAGACTATCTAGCACCCTGCACAACTGCATCTTGAAAAACTCCAAATTTGTCTTTTTTTAAAAAAAAACCTCCAGTTTGTCCATTGTTGCAAGCCCCAGCTGAAGAGGTTTTGGGTAAGTCTAATAGATGACTATCATGGATGTGTGCTAAGTATTTTAAAAGACAGAAAAGACAGAAGATATGATGGCCTTTTCACTGCTTGGATAGCACTGATCAGGTGAGAGGATATCCTGAAGCGTTAACCATTGTGAACACCCTGTTTAACCACACAACAGGGAGGCTTAGTATTAATACTCTGCAGAAAATCTAGCAGTAAACTATCTTACTAGTTTTACTGACTTTAAGGTGGCTAATCTGAATGGCATTTAAGTATTTAYTATGTAACCAAAAACCATGCAAAATTAAAAGTGTTAAAGAATTGGTTTTGTTTGGTCAGAAACAGAGAAAATGAAGGGTAGTAAACATAAATCTTAAATCAAGCAACAGTTTCTCAGTGCACAGTATGCAGTGAAGTTTGTTATAGTGGCTTTTGGAGGAATTAATTAGGTAATGTATTTAATGTGTCTAGAGTGCTTTGAAAAATATGAAGTGCTTTATAACTGCTASGAATGTTATTTCTTAATTTGTTAATTGTTTATTTATTTATTTTTAAGTGATGCAAATTCCAAAGCAGATATAAAAAAMCCTCAATATCTTACTACTTCAAGAATTCAGATTTTGTTTCAGAACTTCTTTTAAAATAGCTGGTCTTTTATTTGCAATACTTTTAATTTCAATCGTTTTGTGCAAATTGAAATACCTTATTTCTATCCTTTAAGGATTTCTGYTTGTGTGGTAATGAATTAGTGGGAGACTTTGATGCAGAAAATATGGAACACTCTTAGGGGCAGAATCACGTAGAGACGTGCATGCCAAAGCAGACAAGTTCTCTTACTTTTACTTTTGTGTATCACTCAGTAAGGATCCATACAGGCTGCACAAAAGTTCTCTGAAGGAACACAAGAACCCAGGACCTCCTTCTTTCTGGAAAGTAATTGACTTGTCTATTAGTCTATAAACTCATTGATTAATTCATTTTCTCTCATTCTCATTCACTTATTCTCTTTTTTTCTTTCTTCTAGAAACATTCACCATGGGCACAAGATGTGCAGAGGAAAGGAAGACTTTAGACTTGTAGCTAAGTACAACAGTACAGAACATGCATGTTGTTCCAGACATTGTTACACATTAGTGGCTGGTGCCCACTCTGAGATCATAGTGATGCGGACAGGTTTTGGAAACTCTCTTGGATTTTGTTGCCTCTTGGGTGATTTCAATTAGCAGCACAATTTAATTTTCAAGGGAATAAATGTAATTTGTGTCATCAAAACCCTTGTTGTTTTGAACCTCTTTGTTCATTTCACTAATTAGAGTATCAGCTGTTTCTAGTAACCTCTGAAAATTAATCCAGAGTAATATGAATTGTGATAAAAAAGCCGCTCCTGAATATTGCCTGGAGTTAGATATGCTCTTAAAATTCATGGTTTCTGAATTTTAATGGAAAGCTACAATTTTTCAATAAAAAGTAACTTTTCCAATGCACTTTGCCTCTGTCATTTTTCTTTCCCCCCTTTGCTCTTCTTTCTTTACTAATTTGCTTCTTCCCCCATCACCCTGGTGCYTTTTCCATTCTGCTCCATGTGTTTCAAACACTATTATAAAACCCAGCTGTCTGGCAAGCTCTTTCAAGCTCATTTTCTTGTGCACCACTGAACTGGTGTTGACAATAAATTGCTGATGGCTGGGGATGTAATCTGTGTGAATTAGTTAATAAACTGTGTTCATTTATTTYAAATTTTCTCACAATAACGAGGCTCAGAACATGCAAATTTTTTTGCACGTGTAACCCCGTGTTCCCCTTGATGTGGTTGTTGTTCCCCTCTGTTCTGTTGGCTGCACCTTTTGCCACATTTCGGTGCATCTAGATTATAGTCTTGCAGCATGTACAGCAGGCGGCACAAATAAACACAGACCCAGACCAGAATGTGTGCTGCTGTCATGCTGATAAAAGATTTCCAGTGTGTTTGCTGATTTCTCTAAAGCTTTTGTGCTCAGATGACAGTGGTAGAGCAGAGTCTGGCCTGAAGAAGCAAGAGCTGTCTCRTTCAAGCATCCTTGGGAATTTTGGGGTGGGGTGGAGTGGGAAAGACAAGGCGATACTTTGGGGTCAATCCCCATAAAATATGTCTACATTGTTATTTTTTCAGGAACATGGCTGATGAGCAGGTGGGCACGAAATGCACTCTTTATCCCATTATCAACTCTATATGCACCACTTATTACCATATATCTGTCAGCACAGCAAATGAAATTCAGATTACGCRTATAAATGATAGACTTTGGCTAGCTAGCATACTATTGCAGGGAAAAAGGGCTGTGTATGAACATTCACATCAAAAATGGACTTTTTTCCTCAATCATTTTGCATTGTRTTTTGTGCTTTTATCAACATATTTATAAGCGAAGTTCATTGTTTCTGTCGTTGCTATAACAGCTTTGTTGTAATGGATTGGGAAATAGCAATGATACACATCTGACTTTGTGTAACCAACTGATGGAGACTAAAAAAGGGTGGCATTTTACAATGAATCTCATGGGCCAATGCTGTTTCCATCAGATGAGGCATATTTTGATGGAAGGCTGGGACTTGTGCATATTAGGGCAGACAGGATATTATTCAACTAGTTTATACCAGATACGGCATCAGTATTTGAGAAATCTATTATATGATCTTCAGCCCTAGCTTTCAGAGCTGTCTCGGACTGTTGCCCACCATATCACACCACTGTCCATAGATTTGGTCCAAGCATGCTGGAGATAAGACTCCCCCACTCAGGGGCTGTCATGATCATTGCAGACTTGACTTGAATGAGCCTGGGAGTTACCAGCCCTGTAAACACCTGTGCTGTAGGCAGGCTCATGGTGGAAATAAGATCAAGAGGGAAACTGTCAACAGCATGCAGAAGCCATCAGGTATCTTTTTCCAGTCTTTTCCTAAAGAAAATCGTACCTTTTATTCTCCAGGTACAGCTCCAGCCTGGGCTGGGGCAGAGACCAGAAGGCTGTTGCTTTGCCTTAGAAAAAGATGAGAACAGATGCAGCCAAAATATTCACCTTCTCAAATGTCAGCAGTGCACTGTAATTTTTCCTCCTATTGCAGAATAGGATGTGGTTTATTCTGTGCACCAGAATGATTGAAGACACTCTAGAATGCCATCACTTTGCAAAGGATTTATGCCTTTTGTATGCATAAATTATCTGAATGGATATCTTGTAACTGACAGTGTTTTGGTTTATTATGTTGTGTGTTATCTCCATCACTAAAATAGGAGGCTCTCTATGCTAGGATTTTGCTTGCTTTTCATTTTGGGAGGCTGGGGCAGTGAGAGCTGTGCCTTATTCTGCATTTATTTTCATATTCATCTGGAATGCAGTTTGCTCCTCGCCACTCAAGGGAGGAGCTGTTTTACAGCACTGAGGTTAACGTTCAGTGGAGAACTATAGGAAAAGTGACCTGAAGTCTGAAAATGTAGCTTTCTATTGTTACATTACCCTTTTTTTTTCTTTTTTTCTTTTCTTTAAAGACCAGGTGTCTATGTATGATCCCTAGGGCTTCTACAGTGTTGGGTTGTTTGCTTTTTTGCTTTTATTACACTCTCTACAAACTAAAATGAAATTATTTTAGTCTCTGGTGTATTGTACCTGGAAAGATCTACATTGTGATTGAGATATTAACTTTCCACTGGGACTAGCTCAAAAGAATTTTACAGTAAAATTTGTGCGTACTATATTTTAAATCCAAATTCTTTCACACAAATGCATCTTATTTTTTAATCTCTAGCATCATGCTTTTTTAATAAATTCYCTCTTGTTGATATTTTATACATCAAACCAAAAGGATATGTTTTAAAGGATCTGAATAAAACAAAAAGTGGCCTGAAAAAACATCAGTGAGAATTTCAATAGAGGAGACTCTAAGCCTGTGTATGAATTTCAAATTGGATTTGTTTTCCCTATTTACAGAAAAGTCTGCATCTGTTTGTGTRTCTGCGTCCTGGTAGTAGATGGAACTGGAAGGGCAATGTGGAAAACACTGCAGATTATGTTTATTACATAGCCAGCCCCAGAGTCTTGAGAGCCTCTGTGGGTTCAGCACCGTCATGAATGCCTGAACCAGGAGGAACTCTTGTTTTCTCATCTAAAGCTTGCTTATAGCAGGAAACATACCTTCTTTGACATGTTGTTSCCTGCACCCATGTCATCTATTATTTTGTTGCCTATTTGTTTCTGGTGGTAAAGATTTCTCCTCTGGGCTGTGGGCTTGTTGCACCTCTTAATGCAATTTAGCCTAGCAGCCCTAGCTGTGGGGATCTTTGATGTCTTTGTTCTCAAGCAAGCCAGAGAGGAGAATGTCTTTGTGATCATGACACAAGCAGCAACCTGATGTGTCATCTTGGCTCCCTGTAGGTAGTCATTGAGACATGTGTAACCAAAGGGGTCAAAACAGCTATGCCTTCCTTGCCTCACTGAGGTCTTGTTGGCTATAAGAGTTTCATTGGTGAGGTGGTGGAATCCAYGTGCCTGTGCTCAGCTGCCTGGGAGTTAACAAGCACAACGCAGCTGGGGTAAAGCCAACGAAACCAGTTGGCTTTATCATGTTGTTTGTTTTTCTTTAAGTCTGGGGAAAAGGCAGCTCTATGGCCACRTGGCCTTACTGAAGCAAAATCTCCTTTTTCAAGCAAGACGTTGGACCATAGAGACAGGTTTGTTTCACTGACCTCCAGCTGGCTAACAGCTGGGCAGCTAGCTAGGCTTCCTCCATAATCACCAGAGAGAAAGAGGCACCTGCAGATGTGAATCCATTGCCCTTCTTGGTCTGTGTTAGGATGGAARAACACACTGTGGAGGTGCCAGGGGCTGCAGAGGCAGCTTGGAAAGATGCATTACACTAGATGCTTAACTTATAAATGCCTAGCTGTGGGTGAGGTGACTCCTCCCCATGTCATCAATCCATTTGCTTCTCGGTATACTTACTTGCACAAGCCATTTTCCAGCTTAGCAATTAGCTTAAAAAATGGGGTTTTTTTTCTGAAATGACCCCAGTGGGAATTATTCATTACCTTTATCTCTCACCTAGCCTGTCTTGGCTACCACTGAGTATTTTCAATCCGACCCCAATATGCCAAGCCACAAAGCCTTCAGCCCCATAGGGAAGAATTCAGAGTCTTTGACACCTCTGGCATGCTCAGAGCTAATCTGATGGGCACTCTGACCGTACAGATATGTTAGGGTCGTTAGTGTCATTGACATAAGCACTATTACCATGTGGTTGAAAAGGCACAATTGCTCAGGCTTGGGATCATGTTATCAACCTGTATCACCTGACTTAAGAGCTCTTTTCTTCAAAGCTAGAAGTTCACTTCTGGCTCCCTTACTTATTGTACGTATAATATTTTTAAAACATGAATGATGAAAATAAAATTAATTCACTTGTAAAACAAACCTTTACTGACAAGCAGCTGACCTTAACTGATCCACTGCTTTGTTTTATACTAACACGTAAATTGAGATCTCATAGTCACAGATTTATTATTTTTATAGTCTGCTTCATTTTCCACTGCTGACTGGGAATTTCTTTATATAGCAAGGTTTTTTTATTGAAAAGTGATGATGTGTTATATGGGAATGGGCAGGCTTTTTGAAAAAGCCCACATTTTTAGAAAGATTGGAAAGAATTTAGAGATTGATTAAACATCCTCTTTGACATTTTCAGAATGAAAACAGAAATATTTTTTTATGTTTCTACTGATTTTCCTCCTGATACTCGTTTTTGTTTCAAAAAATAAAAAAAGTCAAAACCAAAATGAACTGTTTCAAAACTAATATTCTGAAATTTTTAAGTTGCAACTTAACAATTAGCTTATGAAAAAATTTATAGTTCTTCCATTYCATCCTGAAGATGGAAAAAAAATTCATAACCTAAAAATTGTTTCTCATTTGGGAGAATCCTTTCTTCACCTGTTTGTTAAATTTCCACATTCATTATTATCCAAATATATTGTGTGGTAAAMAAGGTATTTCATAACAAAATATAATAATTTTTCCTTGTTTCCCTTATCTACATAATTTCTACACATGTTGCTCTGAAAAATTAAAACAAATACTTCCATTTTGAGATACTTTCTCATGCAGACTGCAAGATGACTATGGTTCACTGACTTCACTCAACCTCCTCTTTATTCTGGTCATTTTTGATTAGGAAACTCTTCACTTCTAATAACTAACTAAAGCTGATATGCTCTAATTGTTTAGTTAACTAGATTTTATTGCATTCTAGTGGGAATACTGTACTCTGGGTTATTGGTTTGCCTATCAAAGGAATAGCAGGTCATACAAATGTTCTGATTATTACACAATGTACAGGCCCAGTTCTGCTTTTGGGTATTGCAGTAGGTTGCAAGACTGAGTACCAAATGAAGCAATAGAGCACCAAGGGGAAATCAAATCAAGCAGTTTTACACTTCCAGTGACATGAAGAAAGGATTACTCATACTGAAAAGCAATTATTCTGTAATGAGGATCACAAATTATCATCATAATAATGAATCTTTGCTATAGCTTTTAATGATTCTAATTTATTACACATATTTGGCATATTATTGACAATCATTRCCTTAGATGATATTACTGGCCATCCTTGTAGTTTTGTGAAATAAGAAAGTGATTTAAAACCATGACAGCTAAAGGATCAAGGAGATCCCCATGGCTTTATGGAACAAACACACGAAAGAAACAAAAAGAGCTTTTCCTAAAGCTTCTAGAAGTGAATGGGTGTCCTTCAGGACAGGTCACACCTGAGCTTCTGCTGGGAAAAAGCAAAGGTGGATCAGCCTTAAAGTACTGAAAGTTTTGAGTATGCTCAGTGCAGATTAGACAGGGGTTATGCCATGTAACCCATGTTCTGGGTGTTGAACCAGATGCACATAACATGGAGAATTTCTGTGTCAGGGAGGAGCTTCACATGCATTCTCTCTTCTGGGGAGCACCATTCACTTGGAAGCTGTGGAGTTCACAGTAGCAAGAAAGAACAAAAACCATGGTACAGTGCCTGACTGAGGGCAGGCAACTATTCCCTCACTTGTGCTTTCGGGACTGTGAAGTCAAGGGCTGCATAAGACTGCCTGCCCTTCACCTGYCTTGGTGGTTCACAAGGGCAGGCAGGTTTATGAAGCACTTGCTCTTTGTGTAATTGTAGCTGCCCTGGGCTGGGGACTGGATGAGGAAGGGCATCTCAGCAGCAGACCTTGTGCACTTCGACAACCCACAGACTGTGAGAGGTTGGATGATCTTTTCTGCCTTTCCCGTGCACATTAATAAATGAGGACAGTTTGGCCACCACCGCAGTGGACTTGCCAGCCCCAAACTAGTTAGCCACTGAACAACAGGAGATGTGAGTAGTGAGTTTCCGTAGGGTATTTGTCACTGTCTGCAACACAAGTATGGGCTCCCAAAATTTTKTTCAGCAAAGCACAGTTCTATGGCAGAGGACCTCTGCCATGGCCCCATATTTGTCCCTCAGGGGTCCGTATTGGGACCAGTACTGTTTAATATCTTCGTCAACAACATAGACAGTGGGATTGAGTGCACCCTCAGCAAATTTGCAGATGATACCAAGCTGAGTGGTRTGGTTGACACATCTAAGGGATGGGGTGCCATTCAGRGGGACCTGGACAAGCTCAAGGAGTGGGCCCATGTGAATCTCATGAGGTTTAACAAGGTCAAGTGCAAGGTCTGCACCTGGGTTGGGGCAATCACCAGTAAGAGTACAGACTGGGGGATGAACAGATTGAGAGCAGCCAGTGGAGAAGGACTTGGAAGTACCGGTGGATGAAAAACTGGACATGAGCCGGCAATGTTAGCTTGCAGYCCAGAAAGCCAGTTGTATCCTGGGCTGCATCCGAAGAACTGTGGGCAGCAGGTTGAGGGAGGTGATTCTGCCCCTTTATTCTAACCCACCTGGAGTACTTCATCCAGCTCTGGAGTCCTCAGTACACAAAAGACATGGACCTGTTGGAGCAGGTCCAGAGGAGGGCCACAAAACTGATCAGGGGGATGGAACACCTCTCCTATGAAGAAAGGCTGAGAGAGTTGGCGTTATTCAGCCTTGAGAAAAGAAGGGTCCAGTGAGACCTTATTGCAACCTTTCAATACTTAAAGGGGGCTTATAAGAAAGATGGGGACAGATTTTTTAATAGGGCCTGTAGCAATAGTACAAAGGGGAATGGTTTTAAATTAAAAGAGGGTAGATTTGGACTAGATATAAGGAAGAAATTTTTTACAATGAGGGTGGTGAAACAGTGGAAGAGGTTGCCCRGAGAGGTTGTAAATGCCCCATCCCTGGAAACATTCAAGGTCAGGTTGGACAGGGCTCTGAACAACCCGATCTAGTTGAAGACGTCCCTGCTTATTGCAGGGGGGTTGGACTAGATGATTTGTAGCAAGAGTCATATGGGGAGCTCATGACAGGCAGAGTTAGSAACAGGACAACAACTGAGATGACAAACTATGCTCTGTGAAACTCTGCAGTGGTCTCTGAGTGGCTCTCTGAGGGAACTGACAGGCTTCTTGCTACTGTGAGCTCCCTCTGCCTCCCATTCACAGGTGGCAAGCTGATGAGAAGGGGAATAGCTGTAGTTAGCAATGCAGTAAAAGATTTATATCAAGAGATGGGATGCATCTATGGTGTGGGAAGGCATGGTGTAGAAGCACTGAGCAGTTTTAAGCAGCTGCAATTACATTATCTCAGCTTATTATTGCTGTTGTAAATAAAACAGCTGAACAGTAATAAAGTACAATGAGCTAGACTCATGTCAAACCCTGCATGAGTGAACACCATGGAGAAAAGCCATTTCCATTGTCCTTCACAGAGGCTGGAAAGAATAATGTCCCCATATTGAGTGGGAATAATGAGTATAGGAGTCAGCTCACCATGGAGCAGGGACGTGCTGCTGCCTCCTCATGGTTGGTGTAACCACCATGGGGATGTATGTCCCAATCCTTCAGAGAATGCATATCTGACAGGGAGCTCACTTCTTACTGGAGGCTCAGACCTTGCTGAATGTCTTGGCTGTTTTCAGGTTTTGGAAACAAAGGCAATATGGGCCTTATGTTTTCTGAGTTCTTATTTTTTATTAAATTCTGCCTCATTCAGATAAGTATTGACTTCAAGGGAAACAGGGCTTCATCCTGTCTTTGAAATAATTTCTCTCCTGTTCTGAACATCACCATCCTGACATTGGTTCCATCATTGAATTCAGTCATTAAAAGGATTCAAACCCAGATTCTTTTCTGTATTGAAATCTGCCTACAAGCATGTCCTTATAAATCGAAGCTGTTCTTCAGAGACACAATCAAATAAAAATTTAGAAAAACTATGAATAAAAATGCTTGTGCTTCAGACTTTGGCCTGAAATGTCAAATTTTTTATCTTTGCCATACATATATCTCCAAAATATTTTTTTTCYCAAACCTCAGTGTGGAGTTTTGTAATTTACTCAGAATAGATATTTAGCATATATTCTAATATGAATAAGACATGGAAAATGTACCAGGAAGAAAATATAGATAACATAAGAAGGACATTTTACGTACTCCCTGCACAACATTTTTAAGATATTACACTCCGCCATATCATCTCTGTAAGGTTCAAATGAGGGAACCCTTTGTCTTTTTTTGGCATTCTCATAGATCTTGCTGCCAAAAAGGGCAACTAACTTGAAAAATTTCTGTGGAAGGGTTTGATCTTGCTAAATCAATAGTTTCTAATAGAAGACCATTTTGTTAGAAAATGTTGATCTGACTCAGTGCTGGATATCAAAAGGAATGCTGTCAGGATGCAGAAGCTTGGCAAAACTGGGCTGTCATGTTATGTTTATGAGTTACTAGTGGTATCTGCCCCTTCTTCCTTTTACATGAACTGACTGTTTTCATCTGAATAAGACAGTAAAGGAAAATATGATAAGATGTATGACAGATCTTGGCAATCTGAAGGTCTTAAAGCGAGCTCACAGTCTGGTTTTGGCTTTGGTAACTATTTAAATTGGATACTTTATCATTGAGCCTACATTCATTGTGGTAGTACACTACAGGCTACTGCATTTTCTTTAGGAAGTACTAACATTGTACATATGGATGTGTCTTTTACCTATGTGGCAATATATAAATGTGCACTAATATTCTATCTTGAAAAAGAGCCATTATAATGAMTCTTACTACCCCTAATTAATAGCCACAGATATAATTTGTTCTTGAGTCCTGGATTAATATTGGCTGGTTTCATGCTGGTGTAATTCCAACTCAGAAACTCTGCCTTACACATAACAGACATGCTAGCTCTGGCAATTCTTATTAGCCTACCAGGTGTCTGATTTCACACAGCGTTTCTGAAAAACAGCCAGCAGCAAAAAGTAAATAATCTAACAGGGTACCAAAACACAGAATGAAGCCCTCATCTTCTCTCTACCGCAGTCCTCCTTAAGGACTAAACTTGGAGTGGTTGTGAAGACCTGCATCTCCCACGGACTTGGCTAGGAGTTGCAGGAGCAAAGCACCATTCAGGATCAGCAAACCTGGCCCGTTTGTCTGTATCATCTGCTGTTGTTCTGCTGATGTGGGGAATTTCTCTCTTCCCAGCACTTCTCTCAATGACAATAGAGCAAGACCTCAGATGCTTTTTGGGAGCACACTCATCTTGCTTGCTTTCTTCACCTTTTCCAATGGCATTAGGTATGCCATGGGCAGCAGTCAGCTGTACCACTAAATCCTTTCTTACAGAAATTCAGAGGCAACACTACTCTGCAGAGACATCACGGCAGCATGAAGAGAGCAAGTGATACATTTTACAAGCCGGTTGCACAGGCAGAGTGTTAAGCGCAGACAACATATTTCATAAATGAAATATATGTTTAATGACTGTAAAGCAGTTTCTGAAGATACTTAAAAGTCTTCTCTCTGAAAAATGTTAGTGTAATCCTAAGGGTGCTTGAAATAATATTTTTATAAAAATAGCAACAGGGTTATTTATAAATTGATTTGTAGAGTATTAGTTGTACTTTGTCACACTAGTGGAAGATGATGAGTTTCATGGCACAGATAGAAATGTTGCTGATCTCTGTCAGAGTTTACCCAGTACTACATCATGTTTACAGCTCAATTATTTAGACACAGAACCTCTAAGTATTCCTCATATGAACCCTTGTGTTGGAAAAATGGGACTCTGCAGTACATTTATAATTCATAGAATCATAGGATCTTAGAATAGTTTGGATTGGAACGGACCTTTAAAGGTTATCTAGTCCAATCCCCCTGTCATGGGCAGGGACATCTTCAACTAGATCAGGTTGCTCAGATGCCCGTCCAATCTGACCTTGAATGTTTCCAGGGATGAGGCATCTACAATCCCTCTGGGCAACCTGTGCCAGTGTTTCACCACCCTCATCATAAAAAATTTCTTCCTTATATCTAGTCTGAATCTACCCTCTTTTAGTTTAAAACCATTCCCCCTTGTCCTGTCGCAACAGGCCCTATTAAAACATCTGTCCCCATCTTTCCTATAAGCCCCCTTTAAGTATTGAAAGGTTGCAATAAGGTCTCCCTGGACCCTTCTCTTCCCCAGGCTAAACAACACCAACTCTCCCAGCCTTTTCTTATCAGAGAGGTGTTCCATCCCTCTTGCATGGCCTCTCATCTCTGTCGTGATGGGAGAGTACTGGGGTGGAGCTGGACATCTATGGGGGGATCAGACAGACCCCTGCTCTCAACCAATACCCTACAAAGCCTTTGGGTGCATCTGCACCCAAAGCTTAAGAATATCACAATACCTGATAATACCATGAAAGTGTTTTGAGAGTTGGGTTCCATGGCACCTCTGCCATGGAAAATTCAAATGATGCTGCACAACCATGCTTCTCCATACTCTCTTAGCTCATTTCCACTATCACTACAAACTCCAAAATTAAAATTGCAGGTTAAAAATCAAAAGTTGCTCAGGGAGCAGAAGGAATGAAGCCTGGTTTTCTGCAGGCTTCTAGGTATTTCACCTCTGTCTCCTAAACAACTTTCTTCACTACAACTACTCCAGCTTTCTCCTGAGGCAGTACAGCTCCTCATCAGTAAGAGACAGTGCTGATGGTTGCTCTACCAGCTGACTGCTGCTGCCAAAAAGTACAACACACTGTCTTTGTGGTTTCCCCTCCATGGCATTATTTACATAATCTCTTTCCTCTGCTGATCATGAAGCTTGTTCAGAACTTGGTTACATTTAAAACTGTAACTTCCTCCTTCAAATTTGGCCAGAAATGACAAATTAAAAAATATTATATCCATGTGAAGCCAGACTAATAAACAACTCCAATGACTACCTCTACTTTAATTCAGAAAAGAAGCAGAAGGTCTGTTGTAATTCAGGAACAGTCCCATGGAGTTGCATAGAAATAAAGGCTAATTCTCATGCTATAATACTGCTTCAGTATGTGCCAAGGTATCTCTTGCAATTCTAATGAAGACTCTTGCTGTCACAAGTTACAGAAAACTCTGTTATCTTGTGCCTTCAGGCTTCAAGCAGAGTAAGTATCCAATCTACACAGATTCTTGCAAAAAACAATATTAACATCGGAGTCAAAGCTTGATGATTCATGGGTAATTTAAAAATAGGAAAAAAGAAAAAGGAAGACCTCAGGAACATATGAGTCAGGTACAACTTAGTTTGTGTTGCATGATATATTTCGACATTTACTGCAATATATCTGATTACGCAGGTCTGAAAGCCAGCCTTCCTTACCCATATCTTCTCAAATACTGGCTCTTGTGCATGGGTCTCAATGTTTATTCCAGAAYAAACCCCTAAAAGGCCTTTGGATTCTCAATTCAGTGCATTAAAGTTAGTTGCTATCAGATGCTGGTAAAGTCACTGCTGTGATAATATGAATTGGTCAGTATGGTGTCTGTGTGTCTTGACACACATACAGGAACTGCTGCATCAAAGGCTGAGGTCTCTCTCCTGGAGTCAGGCAACCACAAATGGGTTCCTGCAAGAAAGGTGCATGCTGTAAACAACTCATCATTGTAAAAAGCAAGAGGACAGTGCAGCATTTTTGGGCAGTGTGCCCAGGGAAGTCAGAGAAAGGTCTGGCACATTGAATGTGCAGCTGATGCATACAACCCAGGCTATGGCATCTTACAGCAAGAAAGGTAGTGTATGTCACTTCACTGTCATGCCAGCCTTATGTCACAAAACTGTTCATTGGTGTTTCACCATGTGGCAGCAATTTGTAGCACTCGGGTTTGCAATGTGCCTGGGCTATTTGAYAGATAGCTTATCCATGGAGAGCTCAGGGGAAGGCTAAGCTGTCTGTGCCTTACACATTCAGCTAAGGGATATTTTATTTCTCATACAATGCTGGTCTTAGCTTTCTGCTGTATTCTGCGCCCGGTAAAGAAGCCGACTGCACGATGGAAAGGCAACAAGTTATATGTAGTAGTATGGTTCAAAAAATTAAAGGTGATCAATACCTGCTTGTTAGAGGAGGCGATATGTAAATTTGCCTTCCAGCACAACTGCAAGTAGTGCCGGCTATAGCAGGAAAGAGATACTCTGCATTAGCTGTTCTTTTCTTTAGCTGCAACAGAGGTATGCAGGCACCTCCTTGGGACAGTGACTTTTATCATTACTGTCATCAAAGCCATATCCAAATAATTTCACTGCCTGTTAATCTGTCATCATGCATTGGCAGCAAGATATATTATCTCAATGTTTACTATTTTCCCTGCTACTATTTTTTTGTGCTGCTGGCATTGTATGCTGTTCCCTTTTAAGAAAGCTCATTGAGGCTAATCCAGCAAAACTCCCACTGAAACGAAGGCTTTGTGTGACCAGAGAGAGCAGGAGCAGTGCCAGCATTTTCCCCTGTCAGACTCCGTTATAAGAAAAGGGAAAGGTGACTTACTGTAGTCCTAGATAGAGAGCAGCTCCAAAAATTACATGCTCCAAAAAATGGAGAAAATAAATTCAGTAAGAAGGAGAAAAGCTTGTCTGGTTGAAATCTTTCTTAGCTCCTTGTCCAGCATATATAATGATGTTTTCTAGCTTCCTTTGTTCGATTCATTCTATTTTGACAATGCTGCCTTGACAACTCCTTCAATTATTATTAAATTCCATGAGCAATGATATAGGATATAAGAAATATTCAGTTAACTCTTTTGTTACTTTTTTACTTTTCCCAATTTGTTTATTGAAGACATACTTTGTGATGCAAAATTCTTTGAACACCTGTTCCTTTAAATGAAGTCTTCTGCTAGTTAACACCCTTATTAGAGCTTTGTCTACATCTAACCCAGGCTAGTGATTTCTCTTTCCCATTCCTGTTGCTTCATCTTCTCTGCAGTAACCTTTATTTTTTAAATTTAATCAATTTTAGGTCATAGTTGAAATGACAGTGCAGTTTCACTTAAAAATACTCAGAGACAATAATGTCTAACACTGTTCTCTGTGATTTAACGAATAAATCAACACAAAAAGTAAATGGTAACCAGCAAATATACCTTCAATACAAGATTGCCATTATAAACATTCAGTGTGTTCATATTGAAAAGCTCTATAAAACTTGGGGGTGGGGAGGGGGGGAAATTAATACTTTCTCTTAGGAGAGTGTTCTCTATTGACGTCCAGCCAGACTTTCACGCTTTGTTGCTTTAACTTCTGTATAGTTGCTTAGGCCAATGCAAGAGGAAGCACAAACAACATCAAATCCAAATAGGGTTGAAAGTTTGCTTGGTGTTGATGGAAATTATTACACAAAGTGCAAGCTGTTTTACACAGGCCTTTAATCCTGAATGAAAAAACAAACAAACAAACAACAAAAAAAACCACGAAAACAAACAAACAAACAAAGAAAACCCCAAAAAACAGTGTAGTCTGCTTACCTTGCCACTCAGCTGTGCATCAGACTTTATCTACTGGACTCCTGTAAGAAAATCATTACTTCAGTTACATTAGTGGGAAAGTTCCATAAACACATTGAAAGGTCAGATTTGTCCGTAGAACAGTTTTACTGCAGCTGATCTAAATGCCTGTTTCGAAGTCTGTTAAAGCCAGTGCTGGTTTGTCATTGTTTCAGATGATTTAATGTCCAGAGAGACCATTCTTCACCATCAAATCTGATCTCCCTAGCCAAAACCCCAGAATTTCTTTCTGGAATCCTTTTAATTTTTGGAACTGGAAACTATTTTTAGTCTGGTTTTACCAGCTTCAGTGAATACACCACTTTGTGGCTCGTTGCAACAATTAACCAGTCATCCTTAACAAGCAGTCACCCAAATGGAAAGAAACACTCTAAATAGAGACACACATTTCGTTCAATGAATTGGTGCTAGATGAAAAGGTGTTTCACTGGTTCCAACTTGTTACCAGCATGTTTGACCCAAGTAGTTAACAACAGCATACCCAAAAGTGATGAGATCCTGGCAGCTTTGCAACTCCTAGTTAGTTGCATTCCAGTATCAATAGTGATTTTGTTAACAGAAGACTTCTTCCCAAAGGCTTTGCCAAATGGCTTGCTTTGAATGGCTAAACCTTATAAGTAGCTTCATTTGAATAAAAGTGGGCATAATAACTTAAGTGAAAAATCAAAGAAACTGAATTGTTCAAGTAGATATATAAAAACAACGTGGCAGAAAATCAAACTGTGCCTTCCTCCCTTTGCTTTCATATTGATTTCAAGAAAAAGCAGCAGCAGTTTGTTTTCCTGGTTTTCTTGCTCATAAATTCTCAGTTTTCCTTAATGATTAAAAACTTGCTCCATTGCAAACTGGGTTGTTTTATGTATGGAAAATTTAAACCCATGAAGATAAATGGATAGTTCTTCCCAATAATTAAATTTTATTTGAGAACCCACATTTTCTGTGCTAATATATCCAGTCTTCCTGCCAATCACTTGCTCTGATACACAAAAGGGTGCATACTCTTTAACTGTAGGGCCTAAATCAAAGAAAATATTTACATGACATGGCATAAAACTGAAATGACTCACCAGTAAATGTCCTAGCCTTGTGTCAGTATGCAATCAGTAGTTGCACTGTTCCTGAAATGGGACAGATGAGAGATCGTTTATGTCCTTGCTGGTAAAAAGAAGGAGAGTATCCGAAGAGCTTACATGGAAAGGAACAAATGTCCAATCAGCCTTAGATCTCTAAAGAACTGAAACTGTGCCCAGAAATATACACAAAATTAAGTCAGTCCCCTTCTCTTCTGTCTAGTTGCTTCATCTATGAATGCTTTGTTGGCCCATTTACAATAGTGACAGGCAGCTTTAATTAAGACATTAAACTCGAAGTTGTTCTAATTATTGGCATCTAATTACTGGATTTTTTCCCTGGTTCCATCCTTTTGTGTATTTTATTGTTTCCTGCAATGTAGTCTAACAATACATCCCTGCTACAAAAGCAGTATTGGCTAAGTAAATTTTCCATTATTCTGTACGGGTGGATGTCCTACAGGCTCGATCTTTCTTCAGCAATCATGTCAACTGTTTTACCATCAGTACGCTAATTGTAATGGGAGAGAGTTCTCCCTGACACAAATGGGAAAGACTTTAGGATACCTCCTGATACCCCTCTTCACAGAGGCCTCCGAACATTTCAATTTTTCTGCAGTCACCACTAATCTTACTGTAATCACTACTGTTCTTATTCCTCTGCAGCTACAGATAATAAGTATCAAGAACAAGCATAAAATCCTCTTTTCCCCTACATCACAAAAGACAGCAGAAAATAGTGCGGCCTTAGTATCAAATAACGTTAGTAATCTCTGGCATATCTGTGCAACAACAAATTGGAAAACTGAAAGCAGTTCTTAACACTAAGTCACACCCTTCACTTGAAACATTTTTACCTTATCGCCCAGGAAACTACATTTGGACGTTTTTGATAAAAGGGTTGTGCTATAACTGAGGCCTTTTTTATAGTTGATCTCTTGAGGTTTGTGAATCATAATGAGATTCTGAACAAGGTGTTTAATCCATGCTAGTTCAGCATGGTCTCTGTCATGATCTTGTGATATGTCTATATAACAGACCTTATAGCTACCTGTCCCAGTCTTGAATGTAGATGTTACCCCTTTATCACTGGGTGGTCAAGCAGCATCTTAATGTAATCTTAAGAAAGCATTTCAAGTGTCTTTAATTGCTCTTATTTCAAAATAAGGCTACAGACCCAGTACTGTGTAAGCATTTGTGCCTTTAAAGACCACTCTCACTATGGCCTGATAATCATGCTTACATCCTTGCACGGTGCTAATTTCTCCCATTCAGATTGCAGGCTTTGTAACAAATTTAAATTACAAACAAAGCAGTGTTCATGAAAAGTGCGTTAGCTGCATAAGCTAGAAATACAGAAATTGAATATGTGATTTACGCAAATCATGAAACTGCAAGTGCTTTCCAAATTAAGCCACTAATCTGTAATGTAAACATAGTAAAATGTTGCAAAAAGCATTCTTTGAGTGTAGCATGAAAAATGCTGTATAGCTACTGTATAAAAGCCTTTATTTCTGGTTGTGCCTCCTGAAAACAGGGAATAGAGTTGGTAAGTTTCAAGAACCCTCAGCAAGGAATCAAACACCTGACATTCATTTTGTTTTATGGCTTGTGATTTCTTCTCTTCCGGTATGGAACTACCAATCTTTGCATGAAAACCAAGAATTTGCATACTACGCTTTACTCCATTTTGTTAATTTTGTAAACACCAAATTATTTTCAAGTTTCTTTTTAAGATGATTCTAAACAAATTTCTTCACAACCACTGAAGGTCCTCTCCTCTAGAAGTGGTTGTGATCTATTTGCTGAGACTCAGACTTGCTGCTGGGCCTCTGCCCACACAGAATTGAACGTGAAGGTAGACAAGGTCTTCGTCTAAAATATACTTGTGTGTACAATGTACAATTTTGGAAGATCAGTCATCTACAAAAAATGCATGCCTGAAGAGAGAGATAATGGAATACCTAGAAAGTGGCAACTACAGATATCTGTGGGTAAGGTTAGATCATGGACGGACACTCCTTCCGGGGAAATGGGGTTTCGAAAAGAGCTAAGGGAGCAGAACACAAACTGTATTAAATTGCAGTGAGACTTGCACTGCTAAATCACAAAGGATCGATATGTTTGCACAATTACGGAAAACTACTTTTCAATATCTTTTTCCAACTCGTTATTTTCCTGACAATTATAAAGCTTCTTGAATGTGGAGATTAAGTACTGTGATCATCTTATAATAATCAATTTGCTTTTAATTTCTGAACAGCTTTTACAGACTGAATATAACCTGAGCATTTTAAAGCTTTTCCCTTGGAAAAATATCATTAAAATATCCCCTATGGAGTCAGCTTTTATCATGTAAATTATAGGGAATATCATCCATTTGGCATTTCACAACTTTTGGTCATACATTTCTCCATTCAGCATTGTCAGGAAGAATTTATAGGTATTATGTAAGATTGTGCTTCACCAAGCTGCTCTTTAATAAAATAGATTGAGTGTATCGCGAGGTAAAAAGAAATTGTACTCAAGTTAAAGAAAAGAGGGATGTGGATCTTAAAAATTTTGTTGTGAGCTTAGAATACAGTACATACTGTCTGCTTTCTAATTGTCCAAAGAGCAACAGAATAAAGGTTTGTGAAGAGTTTGTGCAGGTGTGTGATGAGAAAAACTACTTAAGATTTTGCTTGTCTTTGAAAGTTTTCATTGCATATGATGAAGTCGTCTGTGTTGAAAACAAAGTGGTCTCTACTCTTTTCTGCACACTCTGGTGATATTCTTGTAGCTGAGTTCACAAATGTATCTCAGTAGCCTTTCACTCAATAATCTTTCCCCTTCAGATTGCTTTCTCCAACCATCAGCTGAAACCTTTGTGCTATTTGACCTTGTAGAAACATGTGTCTAGAATTGCCATCCCCTTGATACCCTGAAAGTCAGTCAGAATCCTGAACATTTCCTTGTTAATTTTTCTATGGTCAAATTTAGCTCACTTGACCCTACATCCTACTGACGCCAGAGAGCATTCTATATGGAACAGTACCATTCACACCTGAGTAGCAGTTTGCATTTGCAGATGGATAAAATGTAAGATTTGGCCGATGCACTATAAAATAGGATAAATTCTTAGATATGTGTATTTTGCTACATGAATGTAAATGTTCACTATTTACAAGTGTCAGGAATACAATCGAGAATGCCTTCTTGTTATGTGACCAGAACACATTGTGTACAGGTGCAGCATAAGCTTCTTGAATAACATAACCTCTGGCAATTCTATTTCACAAATAAGCATTTAATAGGGAGTGATAGAAAATGAGTTGTTACATTATGATGTGAATTTTAACCTTGTAACCCTGACTTCTGGATACAGTGAAACATGAATTGTAGTGTCATTTCATTTCTCGCTATCAGATTACCAAGAAATTGAGTATTGTCACTACAACCTATTTGAAGTTAGCTGCTGTTTTATGGGAAACTGTGAAAAACACTCTACTCGGAGAATGCAGCATATAGCTGTTATTTTCTATCTATATTCTCTGACTTTTCTCAGACGACATTGGAACAAATGTAGGACTGCTGTTTCCCCCTAGTCCACCTACACCCACCTAGAATAGGAAATCTTTTCAGATTAACCTCTTAGTGAAATATACAGCACGAAGTGGGAGGTACAAAAGAGGATTTTAGTAAACGCTGGTGAAGAGGAGGCAGCTGCAGGAGCAGCAAATTAACTCCAAGGAACAGGGATCGTGTTTTCATGCAAATGTTTCTATTAATAAGGAATGAAGTAGAAAACCAAGAAAATCATAATTTATATAAAAGGTCTCTAAATAAAATGTTTTTATTCCTTGAGATGTCAGCAACTCTTGATGTGCTTGATCCCTCCATATATGGATATTGGACTATTACCTATAGCTACATGTATTTTTAATACCCATAACACAGGAATTGATCTTTCTGATTACATCAGTGTGCTTTAGTATAATTTGCTGATACTGACACAGAAATATGCTTGATTGCAAACAATGTTTTGAAGACTCAATAATTGACTATTAAGTCTGGGATTAACCAAAAAGAGATCATAAAACAACATGGTACAATACGCTAAGTGATTGCAAAGATGTTTGAGGAGGTAACTTTTATACAACTTTGACATTCTTCTGGGCCAGTTCTGCCATCCTTAGTCAGGCTGAGTAATATTTTATTCCACTAATAGCCCTGATCTGATCACTGGGACTCTTTGCAAAATAAGGCAGTGGGAGCCAACATGGCAAAAATGGGTCCATGCTTTGCTTTGTTTATATGTTTATATGCTTATTTGTAGTTACTTGGGGTAATGATTTGTTGGTACTGACTTTTTGATACAGAACTACAAGTTAAACCTGAGTGTATTTTTCAAGAACCTGCTTCTTYCACTGGGATTTCTTTGCATCATGCGCAAAAGGATTGCAGTCTGACTAGATATCCATATGATCTTCATCAGTCTGGTGTTTAAGGACTGAATAAGTATTAATTCCTTGGAAAGAAAGGACTATTGTTCTCACTTGATAGCCAAGGAGCTGAAGCACACACTAGATGGAAGATTTGAAGAATAAAAGAAGCTGAGGTAAGGGGAAAGGCTAGTGTCCTAGACTTCAAGAGGAGGCAATTTTCTTTTGAGTTATAGTCAGTTTTTATTGTCTTTCCCCATATTGAAGATGAAGTGGATTAAAATGCTTATTCACAGGGCTTTGAACTTTTTTTTTGTCTGCAGGCAMAATCTAGTTCACTTTTTATTAATCTACATCAATTGACATATTTAAAGAACATGAACTTCTGCTATTCCAAGTTCATTGCCTTTCTGGTAGTTGCAGCTTTGCTATAAAATCCAGGAATTTGTAAATGACGTTGATTTCTTTCTTGTTTATTCTGAAAACTAATAATGACAATATAATGCTCTCTCCATTGAGCTATGCACTGTAGGCCGTGTTATCAGAGAGATTTTCTTAATAAATGTGTTTATTCATAATTGTTCGATGAAATAGTGCTTTTGAAGAGGCAGGAAAATGTGATAGGAGATGAGAAAGTGAGAAAATAAGTGTCACACTTGAGGAAGGTGCTAGTTTAGTGTGACACTTAAGCAACAGACCCTTTCACTATGCTGCTACAAGGTACACGTTGTTCCCTAACTTGTCACATTGGCCTCTTGATGACTTTGCCTGCCTGATGTATCAAATTATTCTTTTTTATTATTATTATGCACTTCTTTTTAATCCAGTAGCCTGTGTGGAATGGTAGAGACAGCTCTCAGTTGTTCTTGGGCGCGACTGCTTGGGGCTTAGCAGCACCAAGCCTAGTGCTGCATGCTTTCAGACCTCTCCTCTCTGGCACAAGCTGGTGAGCGCACAGCACAGCAGGGGTATATTGCAAAGGGGCATACATACGCCTATGAAAATTCAATTTTATTTTTGTGTCATGTTGCAGCTCACACTAAGATTGCAGTGTGTTTCCAGTGGTAATGGCCAGCAAGTCAGGTCTGATGGCAGCATTTCAGCCAGCTCTATGTCTGAAACATGTCCCAAAAGACTACTTTTGTATCCAATTAGAGGGGCCAGGTGCTCCAAGAGAATCAATTCTGGAGCTGATTCAGAAAGAATCTGGGGTTTGAAAAATCAGGCTTTTAAAATGCAAGTCAAGAGATAGATAGGCACATAAAACCTGAAGAATGGTCATGCTGGGTCAGACTGAGGCCCACCTACGTCAGGGAACCACATCTTCCCACCTTGTCTTGGGCAGTGGTGAACAGCCAACACTAACCACAACACCAACTAACCACAAGCAGCAGCAGTGATTCCCTTTCAGTTTCTGGTTATCAGCAGATTAGGGACCACCTGTTCTGGAGATCACATTCAGAACAACAATGGAAAAGAGTTCATCCGTCTGTGCTCCTTCACTGCATAAACTTGTTTCTTTAGGTATTTTTTTAGTGTAGCTGTTTTTTCCTTAGAAGGTCGCTTACAATGAATACAGTGCAACTTGCTATGAAAAAAATGGTGTTTTGACAAATATCCTATGTATACTTGCATGAAAATATGGAAAAAAATTGATTAAAAAAATAAGTAAACTGGATTGCTTAGACAACCTAACATTGCCTAAGTCAATCTTAATAAATGTTAGTGTGAAATACATGTTATGTAGCTCTGTTAAATACAGCCAGGTGATTTTTAATTCTGCTGTTCACATTCTGGAGGACTAATCCAGTTAAGTTTTGCTTACATCTGTAATGTAAGATAAAACTCATTAAATGTGCTGTTACCTATGCAGGTTATACTAAAAAATTGCAGGCTTACAGTTTATATTACAGCAACAACTCCCTGTTTCCTAATGTTTCTGAATGCCTCAAGTCATATTTTTGTCTCCCAGTCTTTGCCTGCCCTTGCAGAGTAGGAATTTAACAATTGTCCGCCACTCACCATACTGTGGATTTGACAATACTTATGTTTCCTCCTTTCAGTAGTCTCTCTTCAAGCATCATTTCCAAATAAAGTATTTTTATTTATAATATCTCTTTTTTTCTAATGCTTTGCTGAAGATATTACACACACACTTTTCACTACAACCCAAGTTAAAGACGCTGATCCTTAATGGACAACAAGGAAACAAGCTCAAGTCTATCCCATGGTGCATATTCTTCTCCTGCAGGAAATTGTGTACTCATATGTTTTCAAGGAAGTGTACTTTGCCAGCTCAGACTGGCTTCAGATCATGTCTACCCCATCAAAYTCTTTGTAGACCCCCCTCTCTTAGATTCTTTGGTTTGGACTTGCAGGTGAAGACTACCAAAGATACTTGATGCAGGATTGAAACAGCAGGTTGCAGTTGTATTTACATATTCTGTGTGTATATGATATATATAAAAATGTGCATACAGATATATGACACATGTAAACACGCAAAAAAAACCTCTTAGTCTGTGCCAGGATGTTAACTGCATATTCGCATAGGATGCATAGAATACACATATGATCCATTAGATCTTTTTTATGGATGACATTGCTCAAAAAAACCCCATGGTCAAAGACACATGGAAATTTTCACCTCTTTTCGAAAAGCTCAGGATTCCCCAGCCTATACCTGAGTGCTCTCTGTTGCAGACTAGCCCTTGAGCCCACTCAAGGCCTCAGGCTGCTCCTTTACCTTTTTTCGCCAGAGACCAGCCTTTGACCACCCGACCTCACTGAAATTCTGTGTGCAGGAATGTGTACTTGCCAGATTTGCCCAGCTGCCCTCAGCACTGGTATTTCAGCACCCTGCTTAGCTGTGTGATGCTGGGGTGTCCTCACACTCACTCAGGAACCCAAAAGGCTCTCGTGATCCAGTCTCACTCCTGTTCATGTCTCACGTGCTCTCATGTACTTTGCATATAGTTGGGCTCAGTGTTTTGAGGTGACCTCAGGTCTAGGCTAAAGGTGCAAAGATACAGATCTAGGTGTAACATTTTCCTTTCACCTGAAATGACTCTATTTAGAAGCAGAAGACAATGAAGCCCTACTGTCAACCCCATTCATGTGCTATCTTCGGAAACCACTGACCTCTTGAATTCATACTTTTACGGGACTGTGTGTTGAAACACTCTTCTCTCAGAACAGCTCAACAGGTCTCCTCAAAAACCTTGTGCATAGAACACCTGGTGATATGCTTCTTAAGTGCTCCCTGTCTGACCTGTACAGTTATCATTAAGTATAATTGTCATCATTGTGCATTAAATGTCAAACCAGATTGACCTGAACTGCATGTTGGCACAGCTCAGGAACGGAATCACTCTCTGTATCAGCTTCAACATAGATAACAGTCTCTGTTATACCAAGGACAGGAATCTACCATGGACTCCATCCTTTTTTCTAACCTTATATTAGCTTCAGACTGACAGAACAATGTGAAGAAACACATTTTGCAGGCTTTTGCATCTTCTCCTTTTCTGTTAGCAGAAAGTTATCTGCGAAGAGAAGAACCTGTTGGTAGGTGGACGGGCCGCAGGCCACTGCTTTTGCAAGCAGAACCATGTAACTGCAATTAGTGTAAGTTACAATACGGTGACTAGTATACAGGTCTATGTTGCATGTGAACAGGGTTTTGATCTGAGTCATCATGTGCCATTGCCTTTAGATGTAAATAAAATCAAAGAAAAAAAGTGAGAGCTTGCACACTCTGAGTGCTGGGCACTTGCAATCCCAACTCCAGGGTCCAGTGCTCCACCTCTCACACACCACATGGGCAGGACCATGTGCCTGAGAGTGAGATCTGGGCTGTAATGAGCATGACATGGCCTGTGGCTGCCCACTTGGAAAAGCTGAACTCAGATATGTGCCCAAAACCTTACTTTTCCCTCAGACTTGGGCCTATCCTTTAAAAAGGTAATAAGGAGAACCCTTTAAAAAGGGTAATTATCATTTTAAAAGGATAATAAGGAGGACCTGGGAACTACTGATCAATCAGCTTTACTTCAGTGCCCAATAAGATCATGGAACAGATCCTCCTGGAAGTTATGTTGAAGCATGTGGAACATAGGAAGGTGATTAAAGACAGATAACATGGCTTCACAGAGGGCAAATCATGCTTCAGTAATCTAGCGGCCTTCTATGATGGAGTGATTGGTGGATAAAGCAAGAGCTATTGATGTCATCTACCTGTACTTCTTCAAGTCCTTTGATACAGTCCCTCACAGCATTCTTATCTCTAAATTGGAAAAAAATGGGTTTGATGGATGGACAATTCAATGGATAAGGAAATGGCTGTATGGCTGTATCCAAAGAGTCAGTGGCTCAATGTCCAAGTGGAAACTAGTAATGAGTGGTACCCCTCAAGGGTCTGTATTGGAACCAATACTATTTAATATCTTCATCAATGACATAAATAGTGGGATTAAGTGCACCCTCAGAAATTTTGCAGATGATACCAAAGTAAGTGGTGCTGTTGATATTCTTGAAGGAAGGGATGCCATCCAGGGGGACCTTGACAGGCTAGAGGAGTGGGCCCATGTGTACCTCATGAAGTTCAACAAGGCCAAGTGCAAGGTCCTGCACCTGGGTCAGGGCAACCCCCACTACAGGGGGATGAATGGATTAAGAGCAGCCCTGCAGAGAAGGACTTGGGGGTACTTGGTGGAGGAAAAATTGGACACAAGCTGGCAATGTGCACTTGCAGCCCAGAAAGCTAATCATATCCTGGGCTGCATCAAAAGAACCATGGCCAGCAGGTCGAGAGAGGTGATTTTTCCCCTCTATTCTGCTCTAATGAGACCCTACCTGGAGTACTGCATCTAGCTCTGGGGTCCTTAGTGCAAGAAAGACAAGGACCTGTTAGAGTGGGTCCAGGGGAGGGCCACAAAAATGATCAGAGGGCTGAAACACCTCTCCTGTGAAGAAAGGCTGAGAGAGTTGGGGTTGTTCAGCCTGAAGAAGTGAAGGCTCTGGGGTGACCTTATTGTATTGGGATTACATGACAAGGTTTTGGTAACAGGGGGGTTGCAGGGGTAGCTTCTATGAGAAGACACCAGAAGCTGTCCCCATGTTGGACAGAGCCAGTTCCAGCCGGCTCCAAGGTGGACCCACCACTGGCCAAAGCTGAGCCCATCAGCAATGTTGCTAGCACCTCTGTGATAACATATTTAAGAAAGGGTAAAAGTCACTGTGCAACAGCAGCTGGGAGAAAGGAGTCAGATTATGTGAGAGAAACAACTCTGCAGACACGAAGATCRGTGAAGAAGGAGGGGGAGGCGGTGCTCCAGGTGCCAGAGCAGAGATTCCCTTGCAGCCCCTGGTGAAGATGATGGATAAGCAGGTTGTCCCCCTGCAGCCCATGGAGGACAACAGTGGAGTAGATATCCACCCTGCACCTCGTGGAGGACCCCACGCCAGAGCAGGTGAATGTGTCCTGAAGGAAGCAGTGACCCCATGGAGGATCCATGCAGGAGCAGTCAGTTCCTGAAGGACTGTACCCCATGGAAAGGATCCATGCTCATGGAGTTCTTGAAGAACTGCAGCCCCTGGGAAGGACCCTTGTTGGAGAATTTCATGAAGGACTGTATTCTGTGGGTGGGACTCCATGCTGGAGCAGGAGAAGAGCTTGAGGAGGAAGGAGTGGCAGAGACAAAGCATGATGAACTGACCACAGCCCCCAGTCCCCATCCTTCTGCGCCGCTTGTGGACAGGAGTTAGAGAAGTCAGGAGTGAAGATGAGTCTGGAAAGAAGGGAGGGATGGGGGGAAGGTGGTTTTAAATTTGTTCTTATTTCTYATTCTCTGTTTGAATGGCAATAATTGAAATTAATTTCATCAAGTTGAGTCTGTTTTGCCCATGATGATAAATGGTAAGTGATCTCCCTCTCCTTATCTCAACCCATGAGCCTTTTGTCGTATGTTCTCCCCCTGTCCAGTTGAGGAGGGGGAGTGATAGAGGGGCTTGGTGGGCATCTGGTGGCCAGCCAAGGTCAACCCACCACCGTCAATACTTAAAGACAGCTTATAAGAAAAACAGAGAAAGACTTTTTACCAGGGCCTGTAGTGACAAGACAAGGGGCAATGGTTTTAAACTGAATGTGGGTAGGTTTAGACTGGATTTAAGGAAGACTTTTTTTATGATGAGGGTGGTGAGATACTGTAACAGGTTGCCCAGAGAAGTTGTGGATGCCCCATTATTGGAAGTGTTCAAGGTCAGGTTGGATGGGGCTTTGAGCAATATGATCTAATGAAAGATGTCCCTGCCCACGGCAGAGGGCAGTAGACTAGATAATCTTTAAAGGTCCCTTCCATCCCAAACCATTCTATGATTCTATGATTCTATCATTCGGAGGTATGTATATGATGGCAACGGCAGCCATAGAAGAAATGGAAATAAATAGATCATGTGAAGAGAGAAGCCTGTAAAACTATGCCTTTTTACCTAGCTCAGCCAAGATTTCATTTGCAATTATCAGACAGAAGTTATGCCCTCTTTTGTGAAGACAAAGAAGAAACTGTTCAGCTATATAAGCTTGGGCATTTGTCCCCATTTACATGCTCTAGGGGATCCCACATGGCCTCCAGCAGCCCCTTCAGAGCCTATAGTCTCCTTGAAATGCATCTGCAGCCTTGTGAAGACATCTTGATACGTAAAGGTGATCAAAATGGTTCTACACACCTATGTTCAGTCGCTCCAAAAATATTCTGACTGTGCTGTACAGGCCTCAGCTATATTTCCTTCCTCAAGTACCTCTCTCTCCTCCAAAAGTCATCCAAGTCCAAACTGCTTCTTTGACCCCTTATGTGAAACACTTGAGTCATCCTATCAGAAGACAGGACCAACACAGCATGATTTCACATCATGTGAGTGGGGCTGCAGCTGGTGAGTGAACACCTTGCCAAAGAGGACAGTGTGCAAGTCGTTCACAAGCCAGTGTTTATCAGACAGATCAGACTAATGCACAAACCCATGCAAGTCCTGATTCATTCCTAAATAATCTACACTGAGAATAGATGCTAAACTTGATGAATTAGAAAAGAGAATGGATTCCGTGCTAAGCTTGATAATGCGGCTAATTCACTGTCAATGTTTTGATGGGTGCTATTGTAAAGTGTCAGCTGAGATTTTCTCTGGACTAATACATACCCACTGGAGAGATGTCACGTAGATAATACAAATTACCTGCTTTAATTACAGAAGATCTTGAGCACAGTTTACTAACAGTGCCCTGCCAGCCATTTGAACAATGTGTGCTGGCCAGAGCCAGCTATTTAAAATGGTCAGCCCTGAAAAGGCATAATTAACCTGCTGAGCTATAAGCATGTCACCATGGCCCACACCCTCTCTCTGCTGTGAGAGAAATGAGACTTGCAAAAGATCTTTAAGCATCATTAAGTCCAATTACATTCTAAGTAGGACAGACTGTTAAAAGACTCTCCTATTCCAGCTTTTTCTCCCTTTGCTCATCCACACAAGGACGTGTTATGTCCCAGTTCTCCAGGTCCCGAAAAGGTTGTTTTCATACATGGGTAGAGAAGTAAAAGTTTTTTTGCATAATACATGGTCATGTCAGTATTATTAATACTTAAAATGGCATTTACATTAGTAAGCAAGCTGAATAATTAAAAAAATGCAAATTTAACTCCTAAGAAGCAATAACTTTGCATATAAGTTTTATGAGACATTTTCATTCTTTATTTATAAAGAGGTGACAATTAAAATTAGCAAAATTTAGTAACAAAGTGTAAGAGATGGCCTACAGTCATTTTGTTCTAAGTAAATTTGAACGTGGTGACCTAGTACAGCATCTATATAGAAGTAAACTTGCATTAGTGCTCTCTGCCATTAGTAGCCAACACAAATGTAGGTCGAACTATTATCTGTGGTGGACTGAAATTTGAATTAGTTCCATAACCTCAGGGTGCAGAGGATAATAGTACTGTAAGCACGCCCTTACATTTATAAGATGGCTTCTGTACAGCACAGAGTGATACAGAATTGGCATACTTGCCTTGATGTGAATTCAAAGCCAGGATGAACTGTTTTTGCAAAGTTCAGCTAGCTGCAGTCTTGGGCTTCAGAAGTCCAAGATAGAATGAATACGTATGGGAAGAACAGCAAGCAAGGAGGAGCATGTAAGGGCATGAGGAGAAGAGACCATATTGCACTTCATTTTTTCTTTAGCAATGGTACAGAAACTTGTATGGGACACTTCTGACTGGATCATTTGGTGAGGTCAATGGAATTTTTATTAATACTTCTTTATTTCTCTTTGAGAGAGTGCTCACTTTAATTCCCTTGTGCTTGGGAGGCAGAGGGCTGTCTGCCAGTACCATTGCTGTGACCTGGAAGGGGAAGCTTTCCTATGCTCTGTGCCTATGAGAAGGGAGCTGACATTGGTCTGAACATGATGGTAGCGAACTGTGGACGTTTGCTGAGAACTTACTAGACTTCCATGCCAGCTTTGCCTCTGTCACACTGCCTGTGTACTGACGGAGCAAGACCAGGCCAGCAACCTGATATTTACTTCCACTTTCATGTCAAATGCCATATGGCAACTTGAGGGGAATCTGCTCTAGACGTCCTCGTGGTATTTATAATGTCCTTTCCCTGCAGATGCCAGCTCCAACCAGGAGCTCTTACCATTTCTTACCACACTGCCAAAGTAATTAAAATTAAAAGACCTGCAAGTAGAAGATAAGCAAGAAAATAGGAGAAATTTCTTTGCTAGTCTGGGATTCCCAGAGGAGGTCTAATTATCTCCCTCTATAATCCCTGTAACAGACCCTACTGATTTCAAGAGCTGGATCTGTCTTTGCATTTGGATTTTTTTGCAAAATCTTGGCGAAGTTCAGCTAGTATGGCTTCCAACTCTATAGTCATATAATGCATATAATGCATGAATGCATGCATATATTCATGCATATAATGCATATAACGCATGAATATTATGTGTATGTGTATGGTTATCAAACTGATCAGCTAATCATAAGTCTTGAGGTACAGTGGAAAGAGAAGGAATCCATTCCAGTGGGACTAACAGGAGCGTGTTTGGATCCCACTGGGAACTCAGCCTGATGGGGACCTGGGGAAGGTTCTGCTCATGCCATTTCTCCAAAACCAGAAAAGCAAACCCAGCTAGTTGCCATGTGGAGCTGACACTCCCTAGTAGCGCAGCTCTGCCGAAGCTGGGCACCTTTGTCGGTTTCAGCCTTCTGTTTGCCTTTTTTTGTTTCAGCAAAAATAAGCATAAAGAGTGCAGTAGACTGAAATTTCCAGTAACTGAAGGCACACCTGAACACACAAAGCTATCCACATAAGGGGGTGAGACAGCCTCTTGAGGTAGATTTAATTATTGTCACCATCCCTAAGAGACAAGATGCTTTAATAAGAGAGGGTGGAAAAGTACTGTCTGATACTCTCCCAGATGGAAGAAAAGTAATACTCTATACAATTTTTATGGCTTTTCAGAAGCCTATCCAGATGATAGATTACCAGGATGATCTTTCAAGAATACTAAAAGATTATGTGCATAATGATGAGTTTTCAGTTCTTTTTGGCTTCACATTATCAAAGACACATCAATTGCATGCCATCCAGGTTGAAGAGTACTGTTTTTATTGCTGCCTTTAGATCTCTAATGCTTCTTATGGGAGGACTTGATCATTTGAGACAAACTGTCTGCAATCTTGTGTTTGAAAAATATGTTCCTTTGCATGCAATAATGAAGACAACAAGATCACACTGACTTTGTTTAACTGTCCCTGTGTACATGTTAAAAGCTGAGCAATATCTCTATTTGTTGAGAGAGCCAGTTTTCTTGCATATCTGCACAGTGAGGTGCGGGTGATTGCATGTTAATTCAGTCCACGCTCTGAATTGTCAGGACACGAACCTGTTTCAGATCCAAAGAAGTTCTGTTATCGCAGTGCAGCACAAGACCCATATTAAGTTGTTTCTGATGGGCTTATTACTGTGGGTAAAGCCATGCTCTAACATCACCACATCGAGGTATTCCAGCTGGTCTGTGCTGCCATGGTGCAGGGTGTGGGCAGACCGAGAGCAAAATATGTTGCATATGGCTGCATGGGCGTGAATCTGTGCAACACTCTGCATAAGAGGGTCTGGAGTGTAGAGGTGGAAACTCCTGAATGTACTAGTCAGATACAAACTGCAATTAACAAAGCAAAAAAGAGAGAGGATGATTGAAGTTGTTTAGGAGAGATATTTCTGGAGATGGTCTGTCATTGAAGTGACAGAAGTATTATTAATATTCTCTCTACAGAGAGCTTTGCACTCTGACAATTACTGATGTCTGGTCTTGCTCTTCCAGTTTTGCATTTTTCTCTCTTTCTCACTCTTCTTTTCATACCATCCTATTTAGAATGCCATTAGCCCAGACCCTGAATTGACTGATACTTTACAGGCATTTCAAAGTAAAGGCTTTGTTCCGTACCCAGGTACGTTGTGCATATCATTGGATACCTTCTGTAACACAGCAGCATTATCTCACAGTAATGGCAGATCAGTCTTTTGTTTGAATAAATCAGCCTTTAGATCATCCAGGAATGAAACTGGCATCTGGAATTTATCTTCTGTGAGTACCCGTAAGAATGGGGAGAAAATAGGAGGAACATACAGAAGGCTAAGTAGAAAGAGAAACAATATGAGCAAGTGAATCCAGCAGCTCAGTTCTTTCTTCCTCTGAAGAACAACCATAACTATATGATTTCAAAAGAAATTTGATCTATGAAAAGAACCTTTTGCCCATTAGAGTGGTCTTCCCACTAGTATTCCCTGCCTGGGCACACGCATCACAGGCAGCTCTGTGTTACCTGCTTGCTATTACCTATATAGTGGCCACGTTTGCTGGAGTTTTCACCTATATCTTGACTGACATCCTTGTTGTAGTGTTGTAGTCCATTAAAGCCCTGCCAAAATCAGTAAGTACTGGTGGAGTTAAGGTACCTTTGTTATATCTAAGCACATGCATAGTTTTAAGCATGTGAATGAAACCATTGATCTTAATGGGATCAAAAATGGAAGAGAATGTTTTCTAGCTGACAAGTAGGTTACAAAGGAGAAGCTAATTTTAGCATTAGTTTGGGAAAGCAAGTAATTCTGGGGTATGGGTATGACAAACTTTAATTAGCATCTGTGAGGAATTAGGGAAGATTTGTAGAATAATAGTTCACGCTGTTCATACTTTAAACAACAATTTGGTCTGAATGTAATTATAAATAAGCTTTTACTTCTCATTAATTTTCTACTTGATTACTAAAGCCATTGTTCAAGTCTAGAGGAGAAAGTAATCATTAGAAACTGTTTATACTTTGCAAATGATAGCAGAAATTATAAAGGAAATGTATATTAATGAATAAAAGGACATTGATCCATGTGCAAAAAATGTTGTGCCTGAATTAGATTAAATTGTGCTGATTATTTTAATGTACAACCAGGAATAACTAAGTGAACCACTGAGCAGGTCAGTACAACTTCTTACTGATGCTTTTGCAAATAATGTTTTCTGTCTGTCTTGTCTGGATATTATTTTTCACTCATAATACTTGTCAAAATGCCTTATTTGCAAATCTCTCCTTTAGGCTTGGTAATTGCAAATTATGTAAAACTACTAAATATATAATTTTTAAACTTCTTATGTAGAAGTATTTAAACATACTTTAAATCCAAAGAAGATGGGTTTGTTTAGTCTTTTCTTGCAAACTTTGAAGCTAAACCTTTGAAATAGTTCATGAATCATGAGATTTCTCATCCTCATGGCTGCATCCATGAACCCAGCCACAATTGGCTGTTCTCTCCATAAAGCTATATACCTATATATTATCTGACACACTGGTATAGTCAGGAAAAGTTGGGCAAATACGAAAATTCCTCTCCGTTCCATTGTAGTCTACCAGCTAAAGCTGATGGTACCAAAGTATTCCCTTGTGATTCACATCTTTGCAAGGGAGAGACATACTTTTTACATTCTTTGTAAGGTCAGTGTATTTTATTAGGACCCTATTTATTGTTTTCTTCATAACCACAATAGCTGGTTAACTCACATGTGGGTGCTTCTCTTTAGATACTGCAGATACATTGTGATCTCATAAATTAGGGTTTGCTCCCTCCTAATTGCTGTACAGTTCTGTACACTTGATTCTCTTAACTCCTATTCTACCACATTAATTTTCAAAGTATACATCATTTCAGAAAGTCCTTTTCCACTTCTCTCCCTGGCATTACATATGAAAGCAATTGCCTAGAAACATCATGCATTTTATCTGGAGCATAAAGGGGCTTTGCTTTGTTTTTTAGAACCACCTTTGTTTAAATTAATTTTAGATATCTACTGTTAACTACAGTTGTTAACAGACTACTATGTTTGTTCAGCCAGTTGCCTTTAGCACCTTTGTCAAGCTCACAGAGCCCAAAATTCACTTAGATTTAAAATGTATGACTCGCTTTAATCTCTGCTTTGATCRGATGATTCTTGCTACAGAATTTAAGAAATCTCCAGGTAAGGGGAAGTTTAAATACGAGTTTAAAACTCTAGGCCTTTCTAAAAGTGAATTCCACAGCTTAATGTTTTGCAGAGTCGCTCCTTTGCATCCACATGGGCAAAGAATGTAGCATGGTTTACGCACTCCCAACTGGAGTATGTAGCCCTTGAAATCCTGGTTTTCTTTTTCATTCTCACAGCAAGAGAAGCTCTGGCAGGAAGTCACTGCATTCTCTGATGTTGCTGAAAATACCATGGAAAGCAAAACTGAGTCATTTTACATTGGTGCATTCAGTGGGGATGGACGTGAGCTTTGTCAGGGAGCTCTAAGATGAAACCACTCATATCTTCAATGTTGTAACTACAGCGGGGCAAAAAAACCCAACCAACCAACCAACTGAACAACCCTCCTATGCCCCCCGCCCCCCAACATTATTACCATCTAGACTAGAGCATAACAGAGAAATGGTTCAATTACGTCATTCTTCAAAGCAGGCTGAAAATCACAGGCTATGGGTAGAAATGACTGGTGTCTACTACCACACTATTTTACAGACAGGCATTCAGTTAAAATGCCACTTAAACTCCAAGAAGATGCAGGGGTTAAAGCCCAACATATGTGAGAGAAAGATGGGGAGGGGAGAGAAAGTGATTTTGACAAAACAGGTGAAGAAATCATTTTTTCCATCTGAAGTTTCAGATTCTGTTTTGAATTTCAGACTAATCTAAACAATTTTCACCACAATTTCCAATTAATCAAGCAACCAACGCATATTATCTCTCAACAGTCTTTTATTCTGAATGCAAAAGAACATCTTCAGGAATGATTCAGCAGGTGATCTTAGTCAACTCTTGTGAGTAATCTCCTCTTCCTTCTGAATGAGAAAATCACTCTGAGCGGTACCAGCTGCCTGTATGGATGTGAGAAGACCATTATTCTTGCATTTCCAAGGAGGGTTTGGATTCTTCTCCTTCCTACATACCTTCTAATTCTTTTGTTGTTGTTGTTGTTGTTGTTATTAACTGTTTTTATTTCCTTTGGTTGTTTGCAATTCATTTTTTATTTTAGTTTGTATCGGATCTGTCCATTTGTTCCCCACCACACTCCAAAGAAGGACAACTGAGCATATTCTTACAGTCACTGAAACTAAAGTATACCATTAACTTTTCCATCATGTGGTAACAAAATATGATGTGACTGATATGAGGAAATAAAGATTTTGTAACAGCACTCTCTCTGTGAGCTCTTAACTAGATTTTGAAAATTTCATGAGACCAATTTTGCAGATGGGACATTATCAGCAGATGAAGTGTTTTTCTCAAAGTTGAGAAAGAAGCAGTGAGAGCATCAGGAATAGAAGGTGGGCCACCTCACTATTATCATCTTATAAACATAAGGCCAGTGGTTGTTTTGCACCAGTGAGGCCACAGAAAGCTTGCTATGGTAGGGACATATTTTGTACATTTAGAGAAAGTGCAGCAAAACACAACCATTTGTTTCCCTTTGGCCTTTTGGTAAAAACAAACAAACAAACAAAAAAATACAATCTTATAGAATTGTTCAAAAGAAAGAAAGCGGTGCATTACCAGCCAAGTTGTTTCAACTGGAGAAAGGGAGTACTGTTCCATCAGTTTGCTTAGCTGGGTTTGCTTTGCTGTGCTCTTTGCACTCATATTTAATTATTTTTCAGATGTCTTTTATCTCTACATTTCATTGTTTTCAGAGTGATTTGGGCTCCTCTTCTCTTCTTTACTCATAGGGCAGCCTGCCCACTTTAGACAGAAATGTGTTAGTAAAGAATTTACCCTCAACAAGCTTTTGACAGATGAAGGTGGATATCAGCAGACACTTTTTGTTTGAGTGCTACTTTTTCAGTTCAAAACTACCCGCTCAAATACTCTAGGCACTTCATTTTTGATCCTGGTCCTTTGTTGCTGACACACCAACCTGCATGAGGTCTCTCCCCTTGGCCCTTTCCTTCTCCTCTTTCATGTCTCCTGCTGCTGACCTGTTCTCCAGTTCCTTATAGACCCTTCAGACTTCCTCATCCTATCATGCCTGCCTTATCTCATACCTTCTTTCTGCAACACCTTCATTGCTGTCACCGCTGCATCTTTTGAGATAGCTGTAAGAATGATTGGTTACCACATTTAATTGCTGTGTGTTTGTTATTCCTGTTGATTGCCAGTGGTGCTGCACTCACCTAGTGTTACATTTGCATAATTTCTAGGCTGTCTACAGATATGGCCATCCTTTCTGGATAAAGATATTCTGAGGATACCAAAGTAGTGGCTAGAAACAATGGGATTAGGTGCATAGCAATGAGAATGTTTCTCCCCTACAAATCAAGTGCCTTTCTCGCCCAAACGAATTTTACGTGCTCACACAAGTGTAAAGCCTCAGTGTCGCCCATGGCCACTAGTTCTTAGAATTACTTACCACCTCCTACGTAAGTTTTTTTTATAGTGAAGGTGAGACCCAGTTGTGCGCAGATGATCAATGGCTAGAGTTGGGAATTTGCCCTGGGGGCTATCCTCAGCTTGAAGTCTTGCTTTAAACTCATGGTAATGATGGGAAGGTTCTTTTTCCCAGTCATTTGACTGATTCAATCTATATATCAGTTCCCTCTTGGCAACTCCTCCTTCTCTGTCCTTTGTGAATGTCGTTGAGGGAAATCAGTATTTACTAAAAAGCCTCAAGTTCAGAAGGTTTAGCAGAAAAGAAACTGAAGCATATGGGCTGTCCTATTCTAAGGCTTCTAATAGCTTTTAAGACTTGCACAAATCTTTACATTATAGAAACAACTGTAGGACCCAAGTTTTCCTTGACTGTTTGTTTTGTCATATTACAGGTTCTTTTTTTCAAATGCAATAACCATTATTGAATCGTTACAGACAGAAATGCTGATTAATGTTCCTGCTGTAAGTTTAGACTCTCTCCTCATTTCTAAGAACAGGATTTAATTTTGACATGCACCTGCACTGTAAGTGAAGGGTGACTAACTTAACAACATTTTCACCTTAAAAAAAATCTAGTATTATGAATCATTGTCTGAGAAATCTGTCATTCCATTTTCCATCATTTATTAAAGGCTGGTTGATTTAAAACCAACCCGTTTGGTTTTTACCTGAAGGAGTCAACGTTTTTTACTATTATATCCTGTATTTTAAGGGGTTCTGAATTAGTTTAATAAGGAATGGTCATTTTTTTCTTCTGGCTATTCTTAACTTGCTCAGGCATTTTAAATTTTTTTTTTTTTTTAATTTTAAAAGGCTTATATTTTATCTTGATGTGATGGGTTTGGCTGGGATAGAGTTAGTTTTTCTACAGTAGCTTGTATGGTACTATGTTTTGAATTTGTGCTGAAAACAGTGTTGCTAATATAGAGATGTTTTTGTTACTGCTGAGCAGTGCTTACACAGAGTCAAGGCCTTTTCTGCTTCTCACACCACCCTGTCAACGAGTAGGCTGGGGGTGCACTAGGGGTTGGGAGGGGACACAGCTGGGACAGCTGAACCCAACTGACCAAAGGGATATTCCATACCATATGACATCATGTTTAGCATATAAAGCTGGGGGAAGAAAAAGGAAGGGGGCACGTTTGGGGTTATGGGGTTTTGTCTTCCTAAGTAACCATTATGTGTGATGGAGCTCTGCTTTCCTGGAGATGGCTGAACACCTGCCTGCCCATGGGAAGTAGTGAATGAATTCCTTGTTTTGCTTTGCTTGCGTGCGCGGCTTTTGCTTTACCTATTAAAATGTCTTTATCTCACCCCATGAGTTTTTTCACTTTTACCCTTCCAATTCTCTCCCCCATCCCATTGTGGAGGGAGGGAGTGAGTGAGTGGCTGTGTGGGGCTTAGTTGCTGGATGGGGTTAAACCATAACACTTAAAAATCAGATTCCTTGYTCTTCAGGTAACATATTTGACATAGATGGTACAGGGCATCAACAGTGATCCCAATTTTGGGCAGAATTCAAGAAGGGAAAAATCAAGAAGGCATTAAACCAGAATTCTGCTGCAGCAGCAACACATTTCTTGACTGGAAAGTGTTCAGTGAAAGGACTTAACCATTTACAGATGTACACCATAAAAGTGCTGTTTCAGTTGAAGTCCAGTACTGACTTTCACTTTTAGTCTGTGAAACTCAGAAAGAGGGATGTGGCTGAGATGGTCTTGTAGCTGGCATTAAGATGTTATGTTTTTACTAGGATGTTATGGTAAAAAGAGTTCAGATAATGTAGTATTTGGACATTGTTGGAGCCCATGTCTCTAAACTTTTGTGGTCTACTGCCAAAAAGTTATTTTTGTTGGAAATTCAAATAAACCAGCATTTTGGCTGAAACATTGAGGGAATTTGGACATTAGAGCCAATGTAGATGTGCTGCTTTATGGGAGCTTGGGTGCCTAGTGTTCATGTTTTTCTGTGATTACTTACATCAGAGAATGCTCTATTCATGATATGTATGTATGAATAGATATCAGAGGTCTGTAATAAAGATCTGGACTTGTTTGGGGGCAGGTCCCAGAAATAGCTAAATCATAAGAATGAAGTTTTCATTTGAGCAAGTGGACTCATAGAATCATGGAATCATAGAATGATTTGGGTTGGAAGAGTCATCCCTCCTGCCATGGGCAGGGACATCTTTCACTAGATCAGGTTGCTCAAAGCTCCCTCCAACCTGACTTTGAACATTTGCAATGATGGAGCATCCACAACCTGCTCCAATGTCTCACCACCCTCATCATAAAGAATTTCTGCCTTATACCTAATTTAAACATACCCCCTTTCAGTTTAAAACCATTGCCACTTGTCCTGTCACTACAGGCCCTGGAAAATAGTCTTTGTCTTTCTTAAAAGCCTCCTTTAAGTATTGAACAGCCACAATAAGGTGTCCCCAGAGCCTTCTCTTCTCCAGGCTGAACAACCCCAACCCTCTGAGCCTTTCTTCACAGGAAAGGTGTTCAGCCCATGGACCATTTCTGTGGCCCTCCTCTGGACCCACTCTAATAGGGCCATGTCTTGTGCTGGAACCCCAGAGCTGGATGCAGTACTCCAGGTGTGGTCTCACGAGAGCAGAATAGAGGGGGAGAATCACCTCCCTCYACCTGCTTGCCATGATTCCTTTGATGTAGCCCAGGATACAATTGGTTTCCTGGGCTGCAAGTGCACATTGCTGGCTCACATCTAATATTTCATCCACCAGGTATCCCCAGGACCTTCTTCGCAGGGCTGCTCTCTATCCATTCATTCCCCAGTCTGTACTGACATTGCGGATTGCCCCAACCCAAGTGCAGACCTTGCATTTGGCTTTGTTGAACTTCATGAGGTTCACAAGGGCCCTCTCTTTTCGTAATTGGATACTTTGCCCACTTGTGGAGTTTGGGTCTGAAGTTTGCACATCTATAATCACTAACTAGAGATGTTTTACCTTGTGCTTGTTTGTTTTGACCTCAGGTCATATGTTTTCAAGATATTTCTGGGTTGTGTGGGTTTTTTCATGTCCAGGTGGAGATTTTGAAAATCTGAGGGCTTTCAGGGAAATGAAAGAAGTTTGTTGCCAAAATTATAAAGACACTCCATTATTCTGGAGAGTCTACCACTGTTGGAAGAAGGGGCAGGCAACTCAAGAAGAGGGATCTCACTAGGTCATGCAGAGAGTAAATTAGAATGGTAAAAGCCCAGCTAGAATTCAATCTGGCCACTGTCATAAGAGACAACAAAAAATATTTTTACAAATATATTAACAACAAAAGGGAGCCAGGAAGAATCTCCATCCTTTATTGGACGTGGGGGGGAACATTGCCACCGAGGATGAGGAAAAGGCAGAGGTACTTAATGCCTTCTTTGCCTCAGTCTTTAGTAGTCAGACCGGTTATCCTCAGGGTATTCAGCCCCCTGAGCTGGAAGACAGGGAGGGAGAGCAGAATACGCCCCCCTTAATTGAAGAGGAAGCGGTTAACAACCTGCTATGCCACCTGGACACCCACAAGTCTATGGGGCCGGATGGGACCCACCCAAGAGTACTGAGGGAGCTGGTGGAGGAGCTTGCCAAGCCACTCTCCATCATTTATCAGCAGTCCTGTCAGCCTGACCTCAGTACTGGGGAAGATTATGGAGTGGTTCATCTTGAGGGCGCCAACAAGGCAGGTGCAGGACAACCAGGGGATGCGGCCTAGCCAGCATGGGTTCATGAAGGGCAGGTCCTGCTTGACCAACCTGATCTCCTTCTATGACCAGGTGACCCGCCTAGTGGATGAGGGGAAGGCTGTGGATGTGGTCTACCTGGACTTTAGTAAAGCCTTTGACGCTGTCTCCCACAGCATTCTCCTAGAGAAGCTGGCGGCTCATGGCTTGGACGGGTGTACTCTTCACTGGGTAAAAAACTAGTTGAACGGCCGAGCCCAGAGAGTTGTGGTGAATGGAGTTAAATCCAGTTGGTGGCCAGTCACGAGCGGTGTTGCCCAGGGCTCAGTTTTGGGGCCGGTCTTGTTTAACATCTAAATGATCTGGATGCAGGAGTTAAGTGCTCCCTCAGTAAGTTTGCAGACTCCAAGTTGGGCGGSAGTGTTGATCTGCCTGAGGGTAGGAAGGCTCTGCAGAGGGGTCTGGACAGGCTGCATCGATGGGCCGAGGCCAATTGTATGAAGTTTAACAAGACCAAGTGCCGGGTCCTGCACTTGGGTCACAACAATCCCAGGCAATGCTACAGGCTGGGGAACGAACGGCTGGAAAGCTGCCCGGCGGAAAAGTACCTGGGGGTGTTGGCTGACAGCCAGCTGAACATGAGCCGGCAGTGTGCCCAGGTGGCCAAGAAGGCCAACAGCGTCCTGGCCTGTGTCAGAAATAGTGTGGCCAGCAGGAGTAGGGAGGTGATCGTGCCCCTGTACTTGGCACTGGTGAGGCCGCACCTCGAATACTGTGTTCAGTTTTGGGCCTCTCACTACAAGAAGGACATTGAGGTGCTGGAGCGTGTCCAGAGAAGGGCGACAAAGCTGGTGAAGGGTCTGGAGAACAAGTCTTATGAGGAGCGGCTGAGGGAACTGGGGTTGTTTAGCCTGGAGAAGAGGAGGCTGAGGGGAGACCTTATCGCTCTCTACAACAACCTGAAAGGAGGTTGTAGCGAAGTAGGTGTTGGTCTCTTCTCCCAAGTAACAAGTGATAGGACAAGAGGAAATGGCCTCAAGTTGTGCCAGAATAGGTTTAGATTGGATATTAGGAAAAATTTCTTCACTGAAAGCGTTGTCAAGCACTGGAACAGGCTGCCCAGGGAAGTGGTGGAGTCATCATCACTGGAGGCGTTCAAAAAACATGCAGATGTGGCACTCTGGGACATGGTTTAGTGGGCATGGTGGTGTTGGGTTGATGGTTGGACTTGGTGATCTTAGAAGTCTTTTCCAGCCTTAATGATTCTATGATTCTATGATTCTATGATTCTGAAATCTTGTGGCCCAGTTAACTCCTATGCAGGATTTATAGATGGTATAGACTTTAAGCACAGCATTCCCACCTCATGTTTATCAAATGCTATGGATGATGCCTGTGAAATAGGTCTAGATCAATTAAGAAAATGAAGCCAGTGATGACTCTTATGATAGCTGTTGGCCAGAGGGTTCCCAGAGTTAAATCATGTCACACCTAGGGTTTTAAAATAGTTACAACAATAATTGAATATAAAGCCACATTCTCTTAGGGATAAAATATATGAGTGCATTTTAGCATGTACGACATTTTATGTAGTTATTTATTTTTAACTCAGCACAAAAAGCCTGACAGCCCACCTCTTTTGGATAGCATATGTCCTGTTGTATCTCATAGATAACTGCACTTTAGGTGCAGCAACTGTCTGTAAAGCTTGATAAGGAGGCAGATGTCAGTGCTGGAGGAGCCAACTTTCACGGTATTTTGGGACTGAAAGAAGATATGTTAGTTGTTCCACTGATGTAGACTTGAAAGGAAATTATTTCTTTCGCTTGGACCAAGGAGCAAGTGGTCAGTCACTTTAATCCAGTCTTGCAATAATTTACAACTCAAAGGAAAATGAGAGAAGATGAGAAGAGCTTGATTTACATACTCTGTGTGTTCTTTGCAGAGATGGGCAACACAATCAAATGCCAAAAATAGAAGGTGTCTGTGCAGTCAGACCTGCACCGTAACAGTGTTTGCATAAGTGCTGATTTGACTGGCTATTCAGGAAAAGTGAAGGTCCTAACAAACTGCTTCTGGCTATATACTATATACTATATAATAAAATACTGTACTCATTATACTATACACTAAAATACTATGTTCAATGTATTTAACACAGCGTGTTCTTTAAGGAGACTAGGCAATGAGTCTTGAATGTCTTAAAATGACTCATATCCCTGCAGTGGGGTTTAATAAAGGTTCTGAACTCACCCCTAATTCCAGTACTTCAAATTCAGTTTTCAGAATGAAGAAGTTTGTATAAATGGATGGTGCAATTTTTTGCAGTTCCTGAAGTTCCAGAATCTGAAGTCACACTAATTTTGAGAGAGATATTAATATCTAAATGCCAACCTCATTTTTGGAAAAATAACTTATGCTCCTAAGTTACCCAAAGACATTTTGGAAATTTGATCCTCGGACACATCAGATGAGTGGGATGAGAAATGAACATTTTCTTTCTCCATGTTTCTCCATGATTAGTGTGTTCTGTACAGTGTGTTATCTGAAAACATCAGTTTGAAGTATCACTCTCATGTTCATTTTTGTCTGGTCATTTGTTACCCTGGCTATTAAGCGTATATAATTACAAACAGAAGAACAAATTGCTTAAAATGTACTAAGTAGCTTTGAACTGTTCCTGCTCATAAAAGAAGCAGGCAAAATAACAAATTAGTTTTACCCTTCCCCCAGCAAAATGCCATTATCTATATGCAGAAAATATCTAGGGAGAAAAGAAAAATGGAGGGGTGTAATTATAGCAAAGTTATAACAAGCTGAAATGTCTTGTCACTGCAAACGGACTGCCTAAGTGCTGCATTGGGAAACATTAATATTTAAAGATATTCTTCAGGACATTTCCAGCAGCTAAATGTGGAACATCTTTGTCTACTTAACACATAAATATTTTAAGATGTCAATATTTTGCACACATAGAGAAACACCTTAACTCACTGCAGGGAGATCAAGAGTAAATGTCCCATGCTCACCACACTGCCAAACTATCAGATTTCTAGGAGATATTTCAGGCACAGGAGAACTCACAACAGTTGCATCTAACTTCATTTCAGGTTCTAATGTAGCCTTGACTTTTAAAAAATCACGCTAGAAAGTCAGTATCTGCAAGTCTGGAGCAAAATTAACAAGCCTAAGAGGAGAAGATCTAACATGAAACTAAAGAAAATGAAATAGGCAAATAATCTTTTGAGCAATGAGGTACAGCCATTTTGTTTCTTTGATCATTTATTTATTTTAAAGAGTAATTATTAACTTTGCTGGGGCAGGCAGTTCGTGGCAACTTGGGACACAACGCATCAGTCACAAAGGCCAAGTGGTCTGTAAGTTGTGAAGTTCAAGCTTCTTTGTGTCCTATATTGCCCTTCGTCAGGCTCTGCTACCCAGGAGGAAACGGATGGATGAGCCATGTATTTGACAATCTGATCTGTGTGCTTATTTTATGGATTTTTTCCTATCAGTCTCTACAACATTCATTCAAATAGCTGAAACATTGACAAGACATGTCTATAAAACCATTGGTTTTGTCACTGTTCATTAAATACCTCATTCAATCATATCCAGTTGTGGAAGTTGATGCAGCCTTTATTGACATTGTAATTAGAAGGATATGTTTATGTAGTTTGATATTAGAAAACCAATCTTCATTATGTTTGCCTGATGGATAAGAGAATATTAGCTTTTACTTGCCTGTATTCTGGACATATAACTTCCACTGGAAGAATAACCAACAATGAAATACAGGAGGTGGAGAACAGTACTTCAGGGAAGGATATGGGATTAGAGTGAGTTACAAGCTGAATATAAGTCAACAGTGTCTTGCTTTTGGATGATATGAGAGAAATTGCAAATGCTATATTGGGATGTAGCAATGGAAGAATGATGCCAGCAACATGCAGTAGTTTTGCTATAGCCTTGTTGAGGCATTAGTGCTAGGGCTTTTTATGCTTATGGTCATCGCACTTGGAGAAAGATTTGGAATGGTTGGTGTACCAACAGCAATGAAAACAAACAGTGATCTAGAAAATATGACCCAAGAGGGGAGGCTGGAGACATTGGAGTTGTCTCATCTAAATCAGAGAGAAAATTGGAGGAGGACATTGGCCTTCAGGTATTAAAAGAAAGCTTAGAAAAGTAAGCAAATGTCATCTTTTTCTATGCTCATTCTTATGCCCAAATTAGAGCATAAGAAAAGAAGGTAGGCATTAGGAAAATATTTTCAGCTCTGAAATGGATTGCCTGTGATGCCTTCTGACTCCTATCATTGAGCAGGTTTAAAAATAGTGTTAAAAAAAAGTCCTTCAATAATGATTGAGATAGCCTTGGGCAAAAGGATGGTTTAGGTGACAACTGGACAGAACATCCAGTCTTTTTTTAATGTGGTTTCATTGCCTGGAAATTCAGAACTAAACCCAAGGTCTGTTTTTTCTACCCGTCTGCACTATTAATACTCTGTGGGTGCTATCTTCCATGGTTTGAAGTGTCCTGTATTTGGTCAGAGTAAGCCCTCAATATTATTCAGTTTCCATTTGCTCAGTACCAACAAAGAGATTTTTGCAGAGGGTAGGTTATGTTTTTCAATATTTAGTTCCACAGAATGCCTGGAGGATTTCCTCAAGACAGAAACAACATGTGGCAGATTTAGTGGGATTTCCCTGGGATAAGGGTAAATATTTGACATCTCCCCATAGGTAATGGAACTGATCTTGACAAGCTGTTTATCACCAGTTCCCTAGATGATTGCTCCAGCAAAAGATCCTCCATATTTATCTATTCAGTTTTGAACCTGCTTTCTCTATTTTACCACCTGGAAGACAAGTGTCTACATCGCTTTTATCCTATCCGAGCAGCTTATTATGGAATGTGCTACTGAAGGACTTATAATTATATAAATAATTATAATAATATATAATAATATAATAATTAACCACAGCTGTACCATTGCATGTTAGGGTGGAGGCTCATTCTTGTCAACTCAGGAGAAATGGCAAAGCTATGGAAAGTAATGCACACACCTACTTGAAATTATTGCAGAAAGTGAGAGTCCACTTGTATCTTAGTAGGAAAATTCACTTGAGGTTAAAATTTTTTTAGATATGAACAGCCAGTATCACTCTAAGTAATTGTAGTTGCTATCACGTGTGACAGTTATGAATTCCATCTCAGAATAGCTTCAGAATGAGAAATTCAAAGAATTGCCATGCGATCCACTGGGGTCAGTGGAGCTCCTCTGGTCATTCTAGCCAGAGAGTCTTATCCTGTTTGAGGACCTGCTTGTTAACAGCAGTGAAAATGGGGCTTGAAAAGAACTGAAATGTCAGGAGTTTACTGTTTTACAGATGTCATTGCACCTCTTTCTTATGTATTTAACATATTTTGAAAGCTTTACTCTGGGGAGGGAAAAAGGACAAAAGTTCTTGGGGTCATGGATGTTATCACACATCTTCTGCAGCACGAATTATTCAAATTGGCTTTTTTACCCTTCCCTGAATCTTCAAAATTTGGGTTTGATTGGGTTCAGCTCATCTTATGCATGGGAGATGGTGGGACTCCTAAGGGATGTTCTTACAAAAACTCATTCTTCTTTAATGGTCAGAATTTAATTCAGTAGAGATCCCTAAAGGACGTGATTTTGAGGACTTGTATTTAGACTTTATTCAGTTGCTGTAATAGAGTCAATATTGTTGACATTGTTTGTATTATGGTGTGGACACTAATTTGATTTAACCACCAAACTCAATTAGAAGCAATTATTTCTCACTATTATTTCAGTAACAGAAGTATATGAATATAATGAGAATATACTGAGAAGCTCTGAAAACCTGAGTAGCCATTATCCATTAAATGCATGTTAGTGTGGTGGTAACCATCTGGATTTCCCTAGTTACCCCTGTATGGTCTGCCTAAGTGTTCTAGAAAGTCTATTATCCTTGATTAGTTTGGAAACACAGATAATTCATTACCCTCCAGGAAGCCAGAAAATGTTTAAAAGCTTTTAATAGCTCTCATAAAGAAAATAATATAATTAGAGGCCACCATGAAAACATTGAATAAGTGACCAATGTACTCCTACCAGTGGAGTTTTCAGAATTATATATTGACATGGAACATTAACAACAACTGGAGTTAGTTTCCGTTTCATGGAGTGCATAGTGTATGCATGAAGTGATGCCACTGATCGTGCTTGGATGTTGCAAGATGAAGCTGCTTTCCACAAAAGAAGAATGCCGAGAAAACTCACARATACAGAAAAGGATTTTCTAAAAGGTTATTTAAATTTTATTTACACAAGATGATGAGTGCCTCCAATGTCTGATTTCAACAGGATCTTTGATTTTGTTTTATTCTACTTAAACTGGGATTAGCTCAGTCTTTCATTGTAGCTACGCAGTTTCTCCTTAAGCTAGGCTACAGTTCCTTGAAGATAATATAGCTCAAAAAGTTACCTTTTCTTCAGGCTTTACAAATTTTTCTAGTAATGAGATGCAGAAAGAACTTGGCCTAAGTTTTGTGAGCTGTGTGCAGGACAGATATGTCGTAATGTCAGGCAGCCTTATATGACCTTCCTGGTTCTTTGTTTCCTAAAAGATGCATGAAGGGAAATATCAAACAGGAATGTGAGATGTTGTTGTGTAAGGAAAAATCAGGTAGAACTGGTTGCCTGCATCAATCTGTGTGAGAATGAGGAAGGACTCTGATGGTTTATCAGTCCATGAGAATCTGAAATAGCTGCTCGAAAAGATGCTGGGCTGGCAGGAGCTCTGTTCAGAGATCAACATATAGAGCTACACATTAAAGTTTGCTTTAGTGATCAGCAGAAGGGAATTTTTAGAAACTGGACTAGTGAAGATGCTACATCATCTCTGTCAGCTTCCCCTTCTCAGGCTGCTCTGCTATCTTCCTCTTTTTCYCTGTAGTTACCACAGAGAACTCGTTTTTTTGACCCCTAACTCTGTTCATGCAATGTGTTGGGGAAGATGGGGACAGTGAAGAACAGGGAACACAGATATTCTAAGGCTACTAAAGGTGCATAAAAGGTGCACCATAGATGAGATGGATAAGCAGAACAAAATGTCCTCACGGTTTTAGACAGTTCTTTTCAGGTTTTGGCATGCCCATTGAATGAGTGCATGATGCTAGCAGTCATCTCTGAGTTTTTCTCTATGTGTTGTCAAAAAGTCTTAACTGCTTCCAAAATATAGGCATCTCCACTGGTAGTTCATGTTCCTGTACAAAATAGCCACAGAAGCAGCTGGAAAATGGAATTAAATGGCTTTGGGCACCCCCAAAAGGAATCAGGATATTTCAGAAAGCAAGTCAAAACAGCTCTTGGACTTCATGTCTGAATTCAGAGTACCCCTGTAGTACCACCGTGGAATTGCCAGTATCCTTCCCTATTTCCAAGGAGAGCAAAACTTTATTTCATTTACATGTGATGCCATATTTGCTCCCACCTTCCTAACCATAAGCATATGTCCTTGTCTATGTAGTGCTGAAACAGAAGGGAGTGGGAGAACTTACCGCATCCACTTAAACATTATGCAGTGTGCTGGATATGTAGAACACCAATGTTGTTTATATAAATTACATCTCCATGCTTACAGATGGATGAGTAAGTTCCCACAGGGCTTCTTAGAGGTTGCATTTGTGTATTTTACTATCAGTTTACTACAGTGTTACCATTTTTGAGACAAAAATATAGATGCTCAATTGACTTGCATTCCAGCTAAAGGAAAAAAAAGTATTGGTTGCTCCTAAGCTTGGACTCCCAGGATTGTTCAACTTTTAAACTATACTGATATTCAGGCTGCTATAGGGTGCTGCCTACTTAGTGAAGTCTTCTTACATGAACATCCATGGTTATGAGGCCCAGTTCATTGTTAGCTGAGGAACTGGAATTCCTCCTGTTGACTTAAATGGCATTATGTATGTGGGCCAAAATGAAGAGTCCAGGAGTAGTGGTATCATGGAGAAGCAGGCAAGCAGGGAAGTAGGTGAAAGTCCTAAGAAGGTGTTTTCCTGTGAAGATAACTATAGCCAAAAGGGAAGGAACAGAGAAGGAGATGCTGTCATGAATCCTGTGGATCAGGGTGTTTTACAAGCACTAATGCAATTCATACAAAAAGCCCAGAAGGGGACATTTACACTGCATAGTTAACCAATGTGCATAAAACCTCAACTCAGGACAGATATCCACTCCAGTAATTGGTAGTCACAAGACCATTTTTCAAAGAACACAATGTAATATGAGAGATCTTTTTTCCTGTCTTCTGCTAGTGAGTGCTACTCTGGGAAWGGCAGGCAAACAGTCTTTCAAAGTCATTTATGTGTCAGCTATGAAGTGAATGAGGCAAAACTGTGAAATGAATTGAAACTTGTTTTGCAGCTGATCAATCTTTCATTCATCATCTTCCCCTTTGGGATAAAAGCATGGACTGAAATAGGAAAGGAAGGAGATGATTAAAGAAGTCTAAGCAGAGTCTGCCCCGGCTTGTGCCAGCTATCAGCTCCCCTCTATTGGCCCTGCTGGTGGAAGCATCACTGGGACCACTCATAACCCACCAATGCTGTAGCAACGCAATTTTGGAAATAGGGTACTTGCAATTATTTTATAGCCAAAGAAGAAAAAATGCCCCTACAACTTAAGGCGAATGAAAATTAGTGTATGGCTGAGCAACATAAGAATGAATTAGGATGTTCTTTTTCATTGTATTTTAGATGTGAAATTAAAGTGTGCAGGACCCTTGTGTTATACTCTTAGGCCTGAGATTACCTGATGTCATAAAACATGATGACACAAATATTGCTTATTTATGTCACTATAAAGTTAAGTTTATAGTGTTACAATCAGTACTACCATTTATGCTATCCAAGCTCAGCATTACTAATTGTATCACTATAAAGCTATTTTATAGTCATATAAACAGTACAGATAATGCTGTCAGGCATCAGTATTAAAGCTGCAAATAAACCTACAAACACTTTATCTGGATATCTTTTATGGTGCTAATATGCAAACATTAGGGGCAAGCTCACCATTGTAATCTGTGATCCTGCGGCGAGTTATTTTTATCACTGGAGAATGAGACAAGGGAATGCCCTTGCACTTTCCTCTGGCTGAAATATTTATTACCACATTTGTTTTTCATAAATGTCTGACTATCACATCTCCAACTGGGGATGTGCAGCAAGTACATCTCTAAGGGCAGGTCACACTCTGGGGACCTGCAAACAGGAGAAGTTCAGTTACTGGGTGAGGGGCTGGTATAATTCTGTAGCTCCTCTTTTTGCTGGAAGAGATAATGGAAGTCTAGTTGGGAAAGTAATCTTTTCTACTAGAGGGTACATTGTGGTTTTGTTGCCTCCTGAGCATAGCAGAAAGCAAAAAATGAAAAAGCCTCTCTGTGAGAGTTAGTATTGTGCCCTGTTGCCAGATTCCTATCTCATCTATTGCCTCCAATAAGTTTCTTGGATGGGAGAAGACCTCAGATCTGTAATGGAAGAAAAAAAGGGGAATTCTTGTCTCATACATTTTTACTGTTAATTTGCAACTCTTGGTCATAAAGCTGGCTTAAAAAAAAAAAAAAAGTATGCAAAGACCATGATATATAATACCTATACAGCAGCAAAGGCAGTGAGAGAATGCAGGGGTGCAGATGATTATTTTATGGCTTAAGGGCTATTAAGATCAGGAATGGATGATACAGTTGCACACGCAATGTGATCACATAAGCCTTTTTTCTGTGGAACATCAGAATCAATGAGATTACAGGAAAAAAAAAAAAAAAAAAAGAAAAGAAACCACAGGGAGGTCTGTTACATGTGTTGATTAATCTTGCAGGAAATCCAAAGTTCAAGCGTTTTAAGCTCTGGGACATACTGAGGGAAACCTCAGGTTTCTTCCCCAGGATTCACAGACAAGCATCTGTCTTTTGAGAGCCTTTTCTCAGTTTTTCCCAGAGGCTCACAAGTGCTGCAAGGGTAAACCAAGGGGGACACTGCTCTTAGTGCCACGTTGCAGAAGGGCACTGACAGTGCAGTGAGGGTGGGCTGGCACTCATATCAAGATACTTCATCACTGTTGGTCCTGGCTAGCAGGAGGAAGAGTAGGTTGAAGCAGGGAAAGGAGAAGTGCTCTGAGACCCCAAGACAGATGAGGAGACTCAGAAGAGATGGTTGTCTCTTGCCATGGACTGTGCTGAGAAGTTAGGGTAACAGCTTAGATGAGGTGCTTCATTTTTGATATGGCTAAAATGAGAGAGAAGAAATCTTTTACTGGTATCTAAATGGTTCAAAAATTGCACAAGCAGAACCTAGCAGGCACTTGCAGCATTGGTCCTCTTTCAGCCCAATATCATGATGCACACCAGCCTGGGGAAGAGGGGACTCCCAGCACTCAGAGAAGACACAGGTACCAAGGAGAAAGCCATTCCCACTCCAAGTGACAGTACAGCCTCCCTCCACTTCAGCAATGTAATTGAATTCTCAAACTTTGTTTTAGAAGACTCGTGGAAATTCAGACATTTCTGAAGTTTTTCCTGTCTGCGGTTCTGTCCTGGGCTGCCAGGTCCTTTTTCAAACTCACTGCTATAAAAGATTGGAAAGGGCTTTTCAAATGGATCCCTAAGAAACACTGCAGAGAAAAAAAGATCTCTGCATTCAGTGCCACTCCTGTTTGATATGTTTCATAAAAAGTGAGATAATAAAATGACTTTTTTTGACTCTGCCCCAGTATTCTGGGTTTGTGTTCTGCTTTATAACAGAAATGCTGGGTGGTGTTCAGATAAGAGAATTTCAAATTTTATGGAAGATGTACTGCATAAAAGCAGAGGTCCTAGAGTCAAACCTGCAAATGGCAAGGGCAGAAATCTTGAGATCTCAACCCAAGATTTTGAAACCCTGAAATGCAATGTATTAACCTCCTACTCCAATTTTAACCAAAAGGGGAAATGTCCTACTTAGACTGGTCCTACTTAGACTTAGACTCAGCTAAAACATTACTCAGACTGCAAGGTGAAAGCTGGATGACTTATTCAAGACCTCCTAGTGCATGCTACCATGGGCAGCCCAGCTGAAAATTCAGGGTGTTTATTTAAAAATTCTAAATGGGCTGCTGCAGAGACACAGTAATATGGTTCCCACAGTGCTCCTCATAGGGCTGTGATCCTCTGGACAAGTCAATAAAAAGTGAGGATCTGTAATGTCATTTGGGACTCTTTGTGAGGCCCATGGTAGAGGGGACGCATTTTATGATTATAAACACGGAAAAAGAACCTCTCATTGGATTAGTCTAGATCTATTTGCCACATTTTTATATGGTATATGTTTCAAAATGTGATGAATATAATAAAGCAAAAAGCAGTATCTTTTTTATACTTCGATTCATATCAAGTCAATTTATTTTTTATAACTGACTTTCTTTAACGTAAAAAACTTGATTTGAAAACAGGTTGACAGACACAACATAAAACTTGCCTCAGGTGCTATACTTTTATGTTAGCCACCCTGATTATTCTTTCTAACCAGGTAAAGTTAATTAAAAGAAGCTCTCTGCATACAATTTAGTCACTTATACAATCATGAAGCACTTTTACGTTAAAGAGTTCAGTTTCCTCTTCTGAAATCAGTAGTGATGCTTTGAGTTTAACATGACTTACAATCATCATGCCTGGACTCTGTGTCCAAGATTTTTGGTCTGGTTTGAATGAAATGAGTTCTTGACCCTCCTTCCAGCACTCTCTTACTCTGTTCATCCTCACTTTTCGATTGTTCACTCACTGTCTTAGTTGTTTTAGTCTGTCCTTGTTAGCAGTGTTGCTGGGGGATCTTTTGCCAGTGCAGCTGCTCCACAGATCCAAGTATTGCGTTGTGTCTAATTACTCTTCTAAGCGCGCTGTGGTGAATCAGTTGGCTTTGCCAGGCACTGTGCAATAAGAAAGAATTCACGGCAGCCTCTGAGCTGCTTCACAGAAAGCTGGAAAGGTGAAGCCAGGAGCTGAGTTTGCTCAACACGATTGAAGAAATCCTGTACAAGCAGGGACAGATACACACCCATGGGTTTGGAACTCTGCAGCACATGGTCTAAAGACACATATTTTATATGCGGGATTGCAAGGTCTGATCTCAAGAGGATTCACATGGGATAGCTCCATCTCAGTTTTTCATTAGAGCTCTTTCATATGAGGATGCCTATTTACCATTCTCACTAACCCTGCACCTCCTACACTTAAAGAGTGAAGGAATTAGGCAAGAAAAAAAAGTCAAAAGCAATCAAAAAGTGAAAGTAACTGATTAAGTTAGTGAACTACCTGGGCAAAAGAGGCTACAGGCTACAGCTTAAGAATAACGAGGTGTAGAGGTACTGGGCAGCTTATATATGAGATCTGCATCCAGCTGTGTTGAAGTGGGGAAGACATGGGGTTTAAGGGACAGGCAAGTTATGGTCATGAATAAGGGAGAAATCAGCACCAGGCTTTATTCACAGTGGATATTACCAGCTTGTTCAGTGTGGCATTGCAGACAATTTCTTTTTCTGTTCACGTGAGAGTGTGGCATAATTGCTGGAGGTAACCTAGAAATTTGACTTATATTAATATTTTAAAGAAAGGTACAGCACTGAAGAAGCTTCCAGGGTATAGTGCAGCTGGTACGTAAGGAGTCCATTCCTTATCCCCGGCCTTGTCTCCACGAGAGTTCCCTAGGCCTGTAATCTTAGATGTTAGAACACCAGGGGAACTTGGTGTACTAACTCTAGGAGACACTCTACAGAGGGTGGAGCAGAGTGGAGACACCGCGGCCAGGCTCTGTGAGATAACGGGAACTGAGAGATACCACGGTACCGATAAGCTGCCTATTCACTACCCTGAGTCAGTGGTCTGTCACTTTTTTGACGAAATGCTGTCCTTTTGGTGAAAAAACGAAGTGAGAAAGCTTTACACCAATCATAACAAAGGTATGTATGACTAGAGTCACTCAAGCTCCAGCCAAAAGATAAAAAATAATATAAAAATAGCTTGCGAGAGAGAGAATGTTAGGGAAGATACCATCGCCGTGTACTACTCTAACTTCTGGGATCAGTTGACGGGCTGAGACTCTCTTCCCCCCCATCAGGATGCCTTTGGGTAAGATTCGAACACTTGGTTATACCAAGTGCCTCCCTGGGAAACTTAGAAATCTCTATAGAGTCACTTTACATCTTTTAACGCGTTTGTAGCCAAGTAGTGTTACTCATACTTTGGCATTTGCACGTGCTTTGTAGGCAGTAGTTTTATCACCAGCAATCCAAAGGACCTGTGTATCTGTTGCTTTAATAAACTACACCACTCATTAGTCTAGTCATGATAGTTCTTATTGAACGCGACCAGACTGAACAAGTGTATTACGTTATTTGTGCATCCGTATCATGATAGTTCAGTGTACTGAACGCGACCGGACTTATAATGAAACTTGGGCTACTTTAGCCTTTAACACAACAGAGAGAAAGTGAATAAGTAAATCTTTTTTTTTTTTTTCCTTTTTTTGTAGGCCTACATAAAGTGTGAAAGATGTGTGTTCTTTTCTCATTGATGTGAAGTTCATGGTGCCTCAGCTTTTCTCAAGGTAAATTTGAAGGTCCTTTAATTTCTTCTAGGTTTTTTTTTACTAGCTGAGAAGCATCTCAGTTCCATTGTAGACTTTTCTGTCTACCAATCCTGGGATATGAATAGCTGTGACCACTTTTTGTGTCTGTGACTCTAGCAGACCTTTAAGCAATTAACCATGTCTCTGTCACTTGGTGATTGCATTAGTATGGCTCTGCAGTCTGTCTTGCTTAAGAAGGGACCCTTTAGGTCTTGTTGATCAGAAAGCAGTCACCCTGCAGCTGGGGCATGACACTTCTAGGATTGTTGCCTTGTTCACCGTCTAGAGAAAGCTCCCTGTTTTGCCTTTATACCAGTGGGTACACGAGCATTTCAGTCTTTTTCTGTGCCAAACTGAGTTAGGACAGCCAATGGAAATCTGCGTGAGTTGTTATCAACTGGCTCACAAACTATGTGAAGATGTAATATCTAATATATAAATAATGTACAGAGTGTGACCCCAGCTTATTTTTAGAACGACTGTTTTGCAGGAGTCGGGCACTGTGAGAGGACATAAAAACAAACCTGAGGTCTTCCACTACTGACCAGAACAGCAAGGGCTGGGGAAGGGGCCAGCGCATACAGCCCCAGAGACTGGGGTGAAACAATACTCCTGGGGAAAACTGGGGGAAACTGGGGGAAGCCATTCCAGCCAGAGAAAATGAAAATGGTTTCGCTGATAAGAATTTTCTAAGATTATCCCATCTCACTCTCACTGTAGTGCCTGAGCATCTTCCAAATGAAACAAAGGCTATAGCTAAACCTGCAGGTTTTCAGGAATTCTCTGGCACTTCTCTCTGTGAACTCTCTGGAACATTTCAGAAAAACACTGGGTTATTTTTTCCTGTCATTTGCCCTGACTTGGCTGGATAGCTCTACCAAGAGTTAGCGCTATCCAAAATAACTGAATTAAACTAGGTCATTGGAGTACATGGACATTCTCACTATGTCAAAATACATCATCTCCTTTGAAAATCTACTGTCTCTTTGGCTGTCACTGCTGGCCATTGATGGAATCAGAGACAAAATACCAGGCTGGATGTATCTTTGTTCTGATCCAGTGCAGTCAGGCTTATGCCAGAAAGCAAAGAGTAACAATGTGAAAAAAGGCAAGCACCAAAGTAGACAACCTAGGGAGACTGTGTATTCTCTCCCTAAAGACACTCAGTGGCAAGCATCATTCAGGAGTGATGCAGGTATGAGTTGACTTTTGAAAGTTCCTTCCAGCCCTGCAAAGAACAAACAAACATAATCACAGCTCCAGAGAAATGTCCTTTTTTTCGGGGATTTTCAGATATGAGTCATCCAGCTGTGCCATTAGGCTGTCTACTTGCACTATCTCCAGATCATCATAGCTCTTGCTTGTTTCAAATGCTGACGGTAACTTACTGCATTGAAGAAATGGTTTCCGCTGAGCAGAAAACTCTCCTAGGAAATGATTGTGTAGATTAAAATGTAATCGATATAGCAGAACTCTGGAGCTTCTGGCCAGCACACGAGGCTGTGGCAGCAGAGTGGAGTCTGACAGCTATGYTGGACCCTCGATCTGGGCAGGATATTTATACCCCTGTCAGTGAGAACAGAGGAAGCAAGAGCACATGTGCAGGTCCACAKGGAGAGCAGCTAAAGTAGAGTCATGTCAGCTGCACTTAGCATGCACAATGAAGTCGATAGCTCGGTGATGTTCTTCTGACGTCAGCGTCACAGGGTTGAAACATGGCCAGCCAAGAGCYAAAGATTAGTACAGAGGCTACAATCATTCCAGCACCACTTAGCACAAATGGCAACCAATTAATCTTTGCAACATGTCTGCAGAATACATATGAAAAATTAAATCTTTGCCTTGCTGAAATCAGTGAGAGTTATTTCTGACTTTACTGGAGCCTGATTTCACCCTAAAAATACAAATTTTTATCTCTGTTTTGTAGATGATTTAGAAATACATGCCAGAGGGTGGGCATAAGTATTGGATTCTGTCCTAGAGATGGGTAGACTTCTCTAAATTTTCCACACAGTTTAGGACTCTTACACAGTTTTGTTCATTTGCCTGTAAAGAGAACTCTTCATTACAACTTACTCGTGTTTTCTTTTCTTTCTTCACACAGGTGAAATTTAAGGCTTATGTATTCAGGCACATAGATTCAATTCTTTTTGACTTTTTCCCTCAGACATATTGGCAAGATGCTGATAAAGAGGAAAGAAAAGTACCTGTTCAAGTTGAGATATTGTGAACTTGAAAATAGGAAATAATCAGACTTCTGGTAACAGGGGAAGAAAGGGTATACGAAAAAGCCAGGCATATGCACAAGGGGAAATGTCCTCTGGGWTTTCATCCTGATCAGTTGTTAACTTTAACAGGCTCTTGGACTCCACCTTGCACAGATTAATATTTTCAGGTGCAAATTGGAATGACCTTTTCAAGAATTTTGCAGAAGTTAGTTTTTTCTTGCCTTTTCCTTGCCAATTTAAAGATTTCTAAAAGTTCTCTCTGAGACGTCCAGTTTCTAAGCTTTTGACCACTACTCATCTGTTCACATCCAAAAGTATTTTAAAAAGACAGCTGCAACAATGTGGCATGTGTGGATATTTTTGCCTGGATCTCAAATTCAAAAGACTGAAGAAATTTCAACTGGCASTGAAATTCTCGTGGTGAAAGAAAGGCTGGCATTTGCCTTCCTATCACTATACCTGACAATGTGTACTTTTATATATGCCTGTATGTTTATTTACTGCTCTCAAAGGCCTTCATATCATAGAAYCATAGAATCATTAAGGTTGGAAAAGACCCTTAAGATCATCRAGTCCAACCGTCAACCCAGTACCCATGCCCACTAAACCATGTCCCGAAGYGCCACATCCACAYGTTTTTTGAACGYCTCCAGTGATGGCRACTCCACCAYTTCCCTGGATAATATAATACTACACGTTAGATTTCCAGATTCAGGAAGCTGCTTCTTTGATCTATACTTTGAGATGGTATTTCTACAAATTAGTTTTCTTCTGTCTAAAACTGTTCTCTGTCTTATAGAACTGGCAAGTTCTCTAGCCACTGTATATGCTAATGGCCTACATTGTTATATTTATAGAAGAAAATTGTAGCTTGATTAAGCAGAGGTGCAAGAGACATGTATTATATAGATGGTTCTGACACAGGCCTCCTCTATTCTTGGGCAGTAGCTGTTAATCTTGTTGTCTCCCTATAAATGGTCTTTTCCTGCCCATTCTGTGGGTGCTTAATTAACATTTGTAAATAATTTTCAAGTTACTGAGACTACGGACTGTCAAAAAGGCAGTATATATTTGATCATGATATGTATTCTGCATATCATTATACAGTAGAACATGTGGTAATGTGAGTGAGTCTGCGTGCAAAATGCCATCCCATGGTATCATGGCCAGAGAGACTATCCAGGAGTGGGTATTTGTTGTGTAATGGACAAAATACACATTCCACTATGTTGTGCACCCCTGGCTTTCCAAATACTAACTAACTAACCACCCACTAAAACACACACACAAATGAACCAAATGAATCAACAAAAATGTTTTCCAAGGCTGGGAATATAGATTTCACTGGTGAAACAGTGGGCATTTCATGCTCTGTTCAAGACAGCAGGGCTGTTTGTGTAAGATTATCTGAATTTTCCCTTTGCTATATTTAACGCAATGTGACAGCAATATGAGACAGAAAATTTTAGAAAGGTGATGCTGCCTTTCATATCCTGGAACGGGAATCTTTTCTTTCTATGCCAAATCCCCAGGGTCAGAGCATTTGATCATTGCTGAGAAGAGTTTTCTCAAACTCTGGTAGCATCAGTCATTGTGCTGCTCTACTTTTCTATTCCTGTGATTCCRTTGATTTCCACTGATTTGAGTTACAGTCACACAAGACTGGGGTAAAGAGGGAGATAATCCAGCCCTTTACAAGGRCACTTCCTTAATTGCAGAAAACAACAATATTTTTACCTGGGTTTAAAGGAAACTTTCTGCTTTTTTCAAAAACCTTGTGTCCAAGGTATGTGTTGCTTCCTCACCTTTTACAGCATTGTAACTTAAATATATATTTTTTTTTTTTCTTCTGAAATCTTACAGGGGAGTCCTTATTGCTCTCTACAACTACCTGAAAGGAGRYTGTAGTGAGGTGGGTGTTGGTCTCTTCTCCCAGGTAACAAGTGATAGGATGAGAGGAAATGGCCTCAACTTGCGCCAGGGGAGGTTTAGATTGGATATTAGGAAAAATTTCTTCACCGAAGGGGTTATCAAGCACTGGAACAGGCTGCCCAGGKAAGTGGTKGAGTCACCATCCCTGGATGTATATAAAACATCTAGATGTGGTGCTTAGGGACATGGTTTAGTGGTGGACTTGACAGTGTTAGGTTACAGTTGGACTCAATGAYCTTAAGGGTCTTTTCCAACCTAAATRACTCTATGATTCTATGATTCTATGGTAGTGGTACGAAAGTGATGCTCTGGAGCTTTAGAGCAGCTATGCTGCCAGCTCATCATGGATAAACAGCAGTAAATGGGGAGTACTAGAATTTCCTTGGTAAACAACATGTTTCGGTCAGACTCCTTTGCAAGCATCTCTTAGTTCAGTAGTGATGTCAATGACATCTGAGATTGAAAGTGCKTTGCTGACAAGGTCATTAAAATTTCAGTGTATTATTTAAGAATCAATAGAGGAGTATTCAGAGCAGCTTTCTGAGGTTGAGTGCTCAGCAGGGTTAAGAATGGAACTTCCGCATCCTTAAGTCTTTCTGAGATCAAGGCTATTTCCTTYTCCTTTGTTGTGATTTAACCCCAGCCAGCWACTAAACACCATGYAGCCGCTCGCTCACCCCCTCCTCCAGTATGATGGGGGRGAGAATTGGGAGGGCACACGAAGGAAAACCTGCAGGTTGAGATAAAAACAATGTAAYAATGGAAATAAAACAAAGTAGAACAGTAATGACAACAATGATAACAACAACAATAACAGAATATACAAAACAGGCGATGCACAATGCAACTGCTCACCGACCGTGTGTTCCGAACGAACCACACAAGACGAAYCCCAGAGCCCCGCCCCCACCCTAGTTTTATACTGAGCATGATGTCACATGGTATAGAATACCTCATTGGCYAGTTGGGTCAACTGCCCCGGCTATGCTCCCCCAAGCTCCCCCTGCACCTGGCAGAGCATAGGAGGCTGAAAAGTCCTGGTGCAAGCACTACCCAGCAACAACCAAAGCATCAGGGGGCCATCAACGTTCACAAAACACAGCACCCCCTCCAGCTACTGGGAAGAAAGTTAACTCTGTCCCAGCTGGAACCAGACATCCTTGAATAAATCTATTCAGTTAGTTGATGAGATTTTGATTTTTTTTCTTCTGCACTTTCCTTTTAATAACAGTTTAACATAGGACTATTCAAACAGTAACTAGCATCCTGTCTGCCCCCGTCAAATAGCCTAGCTGTTGTCTGTGTAGTGATTTATCCCATGAACWCAAAGGAAGAAATTGTAAGATTGTGCATGTGATTTTTTAAGAGCATTAACGTAACTGTGATTGTCTCTTGGATTTTGCTTCCTCTGGTTTTACAAGGTACTGTCATGCTAACCAACTTGAGCTGCCTCTGATAAAATAGATTTATCTCCTTCAAATACCAATCTTTTACAAATCTTCCTGCAAAAGGATGGCTTTTGGAACAGCTCCCAAGCTAACAGATTTCAGCTCTRTCAGATTTCAATGGAAAGTAATTTTAAATTTAAATTCCTTTCACTGCAAACATCCTTCCTGTGTACCCCAAGACAGACACAAGGGCTGTTGGTCCAGAGTCCCTGAAGATTATTACACTGGATAAAACCTAAAAAAGGATTATGGACATGATTCTGTCCTTGAGCCCACCTAGCTCAGGAGCCAGGCTGGTAGGATCTGCTGAGTTATAGGACTTTACAAAATGTAGAGAATCCAATGTATGGTCTCAAATCATGACAATGTGCTAATTTTTGCAGCCACACATTGGATCTCCAATCAGGATCAGAGCCCCATTCCTGCCTTGGTCCAGGCATGGAATGAGATGCAGATGAAAGGTTATTCTGAAGAACAGAACCTGTCTGAAGGATTCCAGCACAGGAAGAATGCAAATTTTTCACTCCATCTTACTAGCAATTTAATCTGCCCTTCTTCTATTATGTTGTGTTGAATGAAACCCTTCTGCCTCCCCCAAGCTATGTCAAATTATTGGACCACACGCCACCCCAGGAGCGAGATTGTCGAGCAGAGGGCTGTAGTCTGCTCCAGCACATCCTTTTCATTTATTTAGAGACACTCTCTCTCACTTTGGCTTACTCTTTTTCTCATTTTTTGTTCTTTTCATCCACTAAGGGAATGATCTCCCATATTTGATTTTCTCAGAAGTTAGGAAAATAGCTCAGCTGGAAAATGYTACTTCCCGTATACAAAATATAAGACTTTGGAGTACTGTAGGTGAATCTGACATGGCCACAGAGCTCATGCAGAAGTAAGGGCACTAAGCAGGTCAAAGTCAATGTTTGGTTGAAATAGGGGGGGAAGATGTAGTTTTCCATACCCTGAAAGCTCCACCTTTCTTTAGGGAAGTAGRGAGGCTAGTATTTACTGAGAAGTAATGGAAGTAGAGCCTATATGAAAGTCTGGCCGGGGGAAGGAGGGAAAGAGCTGAGCTCAATGGATAAGCTCATTCTTTCATTTGACACCAATTTCAGCAAAACTGAGATTTCACCCCTCAGAGCTGGAAGGTCATGGTGTTCATGCCACATCCTGTTGGCAGAATCAGCTCAATCTAAATGGCTTCAGGGAAAGGTTTATATTAAAAGCTTGCAGAGTGACTGTCAACTTTACAAAGGAATTTTCATCTATCTATAGATATGGAAGTCAATGATTGCCCATAGCTAAAATTGATTTAAATCAAAACTGCACGGAGGTGTGTACAMAAACCAGATTGGAGAGCAACGACACACATATTCCTAAACCATCAGCAGAATGGCAAAAACAAATGCCACTATAATTTAGTGGCAATTTTGCATGTTATGGAGACAAAGCAGAAACAAAAAYGTCCTTTGGTTCAGTAACTCTGCAGGTTATACATATGTGAAGGCAATGTAGTGAAATATTTACTCCTGAGCCTTCTCCCACCATTTACTTCCCCTCACTCAAATTTCCCTCTTCATCTGTCGCGGCCCTTCCCCTTTCCTGACTTTGTGTGGAACATCTGAGATGGTGGTTATATGTGAGAAAATGTGAGTACGTTGGTGATGCCATTCCCACAGGGCATGCTGTGTTCTCTCCTGATCACCTGCTCTAAAAGGYAGTTTTTTAAGTGTTTAGAAAGCGAATGACAGATGTTACTTCCTTCTGGAAGTTGACGTGGTACCTGGAAAACATATAGGTGAAAAAGTACTGGGAAAGCRAATGGACATTTCAGCTGGAGATGAATCAGAAGAGATGTATGAGACGTTTAGAAAATACTGCCTTGGAGAAWGTGACCAGACTCTTAAACTTACCCTTTTTATACAACCAGAAACAATGGTGTTAAATTGCAAGACCACCTATTTAGAGCTGATTGGATTATTTGAATGTTAGAAAGGTAACTAAAGGAACAAGAAACTATTGAATCAATAACATTAGGCTTAGATATTTTGCAAGTGTTTAATACATTTACAATGATATCAGATAGGATACAAGAATAACGAGTAGACTTACATACACCTAAGAGTTTAAGTCACTTACAAATAACCAGGAGTTAGGAGGAAATGTCATCTTATAGGCAAGCTACTGCATGAATTTTTTAGAGGATTTTTCCCATGTGTCTTTATGACAGCTTGTCTTTAAGGACAAGCCTTTTTAAGAGACATGGTGGTTAATTAAATATCTCTCTGCACCAACCGAAAATTGTATCTCCTTTGTTCTTCACTTCTCCTCAAACCTTCATACAGGGTCATATTGGCCACTTCCTGCACAGCTTCATGGAAATTTTGCACCAGAAAGCTCCATATTTTCATAAAAACTGCCAGCAAGCTGCTCTGTATGCTTCTGAACATAAGTAATTTCTCAAAAGATACAGGAAAAGCCAGCAGCCTGTGGCACTGGATGATTCCTTGGGCTGTACTGCAGCCAAAAATGTGAAAATTAGCATGTAATCCAGCTGGGGTTACAATATAGTTCTCTATTTTTAGAACCTCTCCTTATAAATTTTTTTAACAGTGCTGGGACATTCCAGCTAGGATGGCTCCAGCACCACTTGTGCTCAGTATTGTGAAAAATTATTCTAAGTAGTAACATTTTTTCCAACCAATTTACAAGATGAGACCTGCTAGACCTATTTCACACTTTACCAAAGTTTCCTTTTCTCTGTCCACATTTATGCACTCATTTCTCTATTGTGCCTGTCTTCCCTTGGTTTTTTCTTTTTTCTGAAGCTGCATGTTCTTTGGGGTGAAAAGGTCTTCCACTGTCTTCCCTACAGTTCCTAACAAAAAGGGCCAAATCTGCAACAGACCTAAATTTTATTTTTTGTGGTGAAAATAGGACTGGAAGATACTTCAAAGGTTGTCTGCTACTCAAATGTCCCAGTGTCATTCCTGGTAGTACCTTTTTATAACAGCAGATGGAGAGAAATGTAAGTCTAGAGAGGCATGCTTCTCCACGGTAGAGGGAGGCCAGAACTTGCATCTGACACCCACAGTTGTGTATTCCTCGTTAGACTAATCACCTCTCTCTCTTGTGAATGACCGATTCCTCCATTTTGCCTCTTGTCTGGGTTTAGCAGCAGAGCATTGCAACTGCCTTCTGCCATATTTAGATTTGTGCTTCCAACTCAAGATGTAAAATTCCTCTTTAAGGGCTATTTACCACAGTGAYCCTATGGCAGACATTGATAGAAATTGAAAGAGAATTTGTAACAGTGATTACTTTTTGTCTAGTCAGAATCACCATCGTTGCAACAAATAGCTTGGAAAGTTGTTCAGCTTGCTTGTCCATAATGAATAGTGTTCAATAGTTTCTATGTCTTGAGAGGCTTTGCTGTCAAATGCAAGTTCATCAGTAATATTGGAGCACTGTGGAGATCAAAGAATAATGAAATGTTAAATGGATGGTTCTCTCTGTGAAAAATATCATTTGTTTCCATCGTTTCAAAGTGAAGGGACAAGTCTACACAAAGTATCAGCAGAAGCTTTTCAATTGGAGTTGCATCCCTGGGCTGGCAGGTGCAGAGGCTGGATTTGCATCAGGTGGGAGTCAGCCGGGCTTCACTGAGCTGGGTGCAGTTTTACTGGTGGACAGCAGATGGGCCACTGACCCAAAGAACTCAGATGGTCTTGAGTGTACCTGCTCACTTTGCACATCAGCTTCAGCAGCTTTTCAGAAGCGCAACTTCACTGGTGCTATGCCAAAGCAGCCTCCTCCTCTGCCAGTTGTGTTCTCTTCCTCCAGCCCCTCTTCAGCCAGACTCAAAACTGTTCCTTTTCCTTTCTATCCAGTACCTACCTGGAGAGTCTCATGAAAAGCTGGGCCTCTTCAGGCAGTTGCTGGGTGTGACACTAGCTCTTGAGTCAAGAGGTTTCACTGCAGCAAGGTGATTAACAACCACTTTGCATTAAATTTTASCCACAGAGAGGGAAGTCTCGGTCTCCTTAGGGTTAGAAAGAAAATAAGAAAGTCTGAGTTCTCCATGGAGGTGAAACTGAGGAGGATAATTTAGCTCTGCCTTAAGCTTGCAGCATGGATCCCCGTGATCGATTCCCAAACAGCCTACATTGATTCCTGGCTGAATGCTTTCACTCTCGCCCCATATTAGGCCCCATTTTTCCCAGTATGACTCTTTCAGCTTAATGTTTTCTTCATGCTATAAAACAAGCAGGTGAGAAATTCATATAAGGAAGGAACAGAGGGAGGCTAGAACAATCCCACTATGGGTTTTTTTCATTTCTAAGACTGAAATACAAAGAGGTCTGTTTTACATCTTCATCCCTACCTACTCACAGCCCCAAGCTACAGCAATTTTAGTATTTGCCACTTACAGTTGGCTGAAGTCCAGGAAAAAGTCTGATGCCTTCTTAAAATAATAGCATACAGGTACACTAGGCAGGTCCAAAACCAGATTTATCAGACATACCAGGCACATGGCTGGAGTGCAGATCCCTTTCTGGTGTGGGACTAGTGTTTGTACAACTTCGTGGCTTTTTAAGACAARCCTCATACATCCTTCCGTTACTCCAGAGAGATCTATCATGTATTTCTGGGGGAAATGCAGAAGCCCCATCAAAAATGTAGCTGAAACACAGTTATAYGGCAGAAAAGTTTATCATGAACGAGGAGACGGAAAGGTACTTCTGTATTTGTTTGATCAATCTAGCTGTGCAGGTGGCACTTATTATGGGATAGAGCCTGTGTGACAAAGAGTTGAATGGGGGAGCTGCCACTTTCCCAGGGAGGTGAGGTGCTCACTAGAGCATTTCAAGCCAGCTGGGAATTTTCAGTTAGAGTTTGGGTCTTTTTGCAAAGGAAGAATTGAAGCAAAACAGTTYGGTGAGTCAAAGCCAGTCTCTGTTTTTGCCTGCCAGCAGTCTCATGGGATTTGCAGCTTRACTTTATCATGCTTCTTGTAAGCCAGATATCCCACCATGGGCTTCCCTCTGGTCGTCTTGTGTACATGGCAAGAGATACTGACTACCCAGGGTCATCAGACACTTTGGCTCCTAGAAGCCCTTGCATTACCCTAGACAGGGATTCAAATTTCTGCTGTATTTGCAGCTGAAGTAAAGAAGAAAATGGACTATGGGGTGACATCCTGTGTATCCTACTAGTGGGATCTAGTAAAATAAAAAAAAATTGGGGCTTTTATAGAAACAAATCTTTTGCAAGAGGAAATCTTTSAGATGGCAACCTTTTTGACTGGTGCTTGTCCCTGTACTGACTGACCAGAGCTTCATTTCCCATCACATTGGGCAGGAGGAAAGTATCTCACCCTGCGTGAGCATCACTGTATGCACTGGGAAAAGTGGCAATGAATTTCAGCTGCAGTTCAACATTTTTGAACAAAGGCAGAGGCAACCTCAATACGGCTATTTCTGAACACAGGGGTGAAAKTAAAGGCTGAGGGGAGTGAAATATTTTGTGATCTGAAAACAAGAAATCAACAATACACAATCRTTTTTGTGTGTGTTTGTGGCTGTGAGTAGACCCCAGAACCTGGGGAAAAATAAATTTGAAAACCAGATGAAAGGTATGCACTAATTATTTAAGAGGATAGCTGCATCCAGCAGCCAGTAAGCTCCAAACACTAGGGCAATTTTCCTTTCTTTACAACTTTTGCCTTACATGCACTCAAATTGGGGTCAGGGAGTAGGACAAGAAAGGAATGAAGGAGGGGCAACGTGCTTACATACCAAATCTTTATGTACAGTTGTTTTATTTCCTTCTGTCCGTCCCATCTTTGTATCAGGTTAAACCATTTCTTATTGCCTTTGCTGTTTTGTTCCTTGGAGAGAAGCATTGTTATTAGCCATGATTAGATCTGGACATCCTGCAATCCTGCAGGGACTGAAGGAGCAAAGGAGCAGGAGGTGGGTGCAGGAAAGAGAGGGGGAAGTTTGTCCCAAGCAAAACATAAATCTCAGGCAAGATCTCCTTGGTTTTGAAAAGGCATACTACAAACTCACAGATCTGATTATCAAATCAGGGGAGTGAATACAGCTGCTCCTGTCAGCACAAAAGCCATCAGGTTCAGATAGATTCTACATGTATGCAAAGCATGACAATTTTCTCTGATTCACATCAAGGCCAGTCCCAGCTAGTATCTGCTTTTGTTTCTACTGGAGAAGAGTCACAGCTCCACAAATAGACCACACTTGGGATTTTGGCTGTGTGGTGTTTGGCTGCCTGCTGGGTTAAACCACAGCAGGGAGGCAACCAAGGTCTGCTAKAATTGGAGATTTAGGAAACCTACCAGCCTCCTGTGCCCACCTCTGTACAAGCAGACAGGAAAGCTCAGAGAAATCTTTTCCTTTTCCTGTGCCTCAGTATCCCCATTTGAAAATAATAATAGTATCGGTCTCCCTGATAGTGTTTGAGATGCATAAGGAGCTGAACATCATTACACTTACTGGCTATTACAGCGGGACTTTACATAGAGGCAAACAGACACAAAACCCATCAATAATCTTGCAATACTGCCATCACACACTTAACCTTTTTTTTAAAATTCCAGATCTCCTGAGTCAGCACAGTGAAGAACATTTGAAATTTTTCAGAGGAAACCCTCCAAAATCAAAATCAAACCCACCTAATAATAAAGGGAAGCAAAGACAGAGAATATTACTGGTTTTTCAACAACCACATTTACTTACAAATATTTTATGCATGCAAAAATAAGCATCCATACCTTTTTTTTTAGATTTGTCTAAAATGCAGATAGTTAGAAAAGCAGTTGCTTATTACAGTTTCTCATATACACTTTCAAGGGTGAGTTACAGTAAGTCCAGGTGGTCATTAGTATAATTTTCTTTTTTGCTGCTTTTGTTTAGTGTGTAACATATGATAGAGGTTTATAAATCCCTGACTACCTATTATGCTGAAAGAATTTCTTTCTTCTTAAATGTCTGTGCTTTAAGATTCATCTCCTCCATCTGTTAGATGTCAATATTGGATTCTGTGATGAAATTTATAGCTTAAAGCATTTGCTTTTAGCTACCTGGGACAATACTATTTTATATTATTTTGGTTAATCTATTTTCTAGCCTAACTTTTTTATCTATCCAGGTTTCTGTTTCTTATGGTGTTATATTTTAAGATTAATAAAAAAGGTTATCTGTTGTGTTTGACAAATGCAAATGGCAAATATGAACAGATGTAGTTCAAAATTGTTGTAGAACAGGATAAAAAGTACAGGCAAAAGTAAGCCGCTTAGGAAGTGCTATGCTTTGGTCTTTCTTCCTTATGAAGCCTGTATTGTCGTCGAGTGAAAAAAGTTGCGTAGCAGGGTGAGTTGGTGCTTAATGGGTAGATAAACAGTTCTGCCACCATTATTGTATTATTTTTGTCTAAGGCCTTCTTATGTTAAATGTAATACAGACTTTTCATCCAGCAATAGCTTCTGTTGTATTGTAACTYAGTATCCCAAAGAATAGCTATTCCATCCCACCACCCCACCTACTTACCTGTACTGGAGATACCGATGAGAGTTTGGTCACTTAGTATCAGTGTCATATCTAGTGCTGCCTCTGGAGTTAATTCTAAGGGGAATGCTCTTAATTTTTGTTATYGTTAATGAGAACTAGGAGAGAAGGCTCTGCATTTACTTAATGAGAATGTCATGGTTTGAGCAGAGCCGGAGAAGTGAATTTCAAAGGCTGATCTTTGTAATTAACCAGAACATTATCAAATGGCATCAGCCATTATACAGAATTGGGTTTAGYATCTCTGTGTCTTACATGAGGTCAATTAAATGTGTGCATGTGAATTTTGCATGCTTAAAATATACAAAAATTTGTCTTTCACAGAAAAAAATGCTAACAATATACTTTTACACATGCTACTGATCAACCAAAGCATGCAGTTATAGGTAGGACTAGGGCAAATGCTGGTGAGTGGGAATGGGAAAAAGGAAAAAAAATTAACCCCAGCACAGGCTTTGTGCTTTCACTTGGAACTAAATCCTAGAGACAGAATAGAGTAGGAACTGACATGGCTTTGTCAGTAGTGTACTAATGTAAGATAGATCATAAGATAGTCTAGAGAACTACCCAAACCTGCATACTGAAAGCTATCAGTTGTTTAAAATGTTCCCACTATGGGGCATGCCTGCGCTCCACTTCAGGATKGGTTTTTAAGGCTCTTCAAGCATGACAGCACCAAATTGTCCACGCAGTAGTGATGACAAAATCATGAAAGCATAGGCTTCAGCAGAGACTGCCATTAATGTCATACTGGGCTGGTACATCTTAGCTCACTGCAAAGGCTAGTTAGATTAAAGTTAATCCACTTCYAATTAAGTGTGGTGCAGTCCTGACTGTAGTGTTGAGTCTCTGCTTTTCTGTTAACTACAGTGAAGACCTACAAGGGAGRCCACCAAGCAGCTTCAACAAGAAGGGGCAGCATGCAAAGCAAACTGCAGCTCCTCCATCCACACCCATTCCTGGGCAGCAGGAGTAGGCTTCCCACCGTCATTGGTTGACTCGTTGTGTAGGATTAACCCTGTATATCACAGGCACCCTACTGCAGCCTGTTCGTGACTGGATGTGCATACTCAAGCCTGGACTTAGGTCCAGCGAACACAAATTGTGTGAGACCTTCCTGATGAACATCATATTACTTCTAGGCATGCTGGAAATCCACAGGTGTGACATTGTAAGTAAGGCAGCATCCCTTTGAAACAGAGAAGAACTGTGCTTGGCTTGTACCTCAGGCTCAGCTGACAGCAGAGAGAAATAACGTGTACATGACACAGATGGACCAGAAGTCCAAGACAGTAAACCGCTTCCTCACTCTTGCCCCTTAATTTTYCACCAATTCTAAATCTGCTGTTGGGTGGTGCAAATACCTGCAATTTGGCTTATATAGCAGAGCCGCGGGAGGATATTTGAAAGTGTGTTCTTTATTATTATTCATAGACATGGTGGGAGGGGGAAGCAAAAAATACCTGAAAATTGCAGAACACTCAAATTACTAGCTTATGACTAAACACTCCATCTTTCTGGTCCTCTTCAGGAGGTTTGCTCCCAAGTGTGGTCTCATCCATGCAGAAGGAYGAATTAGCATATCCAACCAGCAAAGCACCAGCATTTTCTTTGTTGTTTACATGTTGGAGGAACTTCTCAGGAATTAAGGGGAATGCTTTCAGCTCAGGTGAGATACAGAGACTACTTAAGTCTACTCAGAACATAGCCAAGAGAGGTATTAGYTTGGCCTGATCCTGCCTCTGCTGAAATCAGTGGCTGCTCTTAAAGACAACAGTAATCTGTCCCTTATTTGCTACTGTGCAAAAAAATCTGTAGTAGATAATAATATTGTTTCTCAGTCGAAGTAATTTTTCAGGCCTGCACATGATAGATGCAGAGAATCTACAATCCCCTTGCTTCTTCAGTCCCTATCTTTGGTTTTACAGTTCACAAAGAACCCAAGGAAATTATTGAAAACATCCCCACTGATTCAGCTAACACTGAAATGGCTGGAATGCTTCTATACACAATGCTCAGGCAGTGTAGACAAGGTTTAGCACCRCCACACTTCCCTCTTGTGCATTCTAGTTTCCTTTTTGGTTCATTTAACCAAGTGAAAGAAGCTGAACTGATCAGCCCAGGTCTCCCAGGGAAGCTGGAAACTGGAGAAGAAAGCATTGTGTAAATCTCCAGCACTGAAACAACCATCAACTGCTAGCGAATGAGGGGGATGTCACTAGTAATTCAGAGTACTTGTTGGGCTATGAGCAATCTGATCATGCATAGTTGACATTCAGGTGAAACCTCAGGTGACTTCCATCTTCTCATTGCTGCCCTGACTTATGTGCATTCAGATACAGTCAGATACTGTGGCAGGCAATTTCTGGCAATGAAGTTAGACTTTTAGCAGCTGGGATTATTCCCAAAAAATTGGTTGCACAATTGGAGTTAAATTAATAAGGTGGTGATGGTTTGTTCAAGCTATAAAAATAGCAGCAACTACTACTTATATAGGCATCCCATCTCAAAGTCTACCYATATGCTTTACATACAACACATTATCACTCCAAATGCTGCTGAAAATGCAGCTATTGCTGGGGGCCTGATATTTTACCATGTTTTTCCAAGGAGTAACCTGTTACAATGGAAAGAGCAGTTCCTATTAATTCTCCTTATCCTTCCTGATTACATAGATGGTCCAGAGCCCAAGATTTGGGTTGTTATTTTCACACTASTTTTTTAATTATCCATATCTTATCTTTATTTAAGATTGGAGTTTGAAATCACAAGTGCCTAACAGCAAAGTTTGACCTGMTGTATTTTGACATTAACTAGAGAAATCAGCTGCTTTTTATTCCTTAATCATGTGCAAATAAAAAGTAACAGGTCAGTGGTAGGAATGGAAAGGTGTATCTGTCTTGCTGCCTGTCARTCAGCAACACACCCTGTGGCACAGTCAGGGGAAAGTATTTGATTTAGTATTGACATATTATCCAAAGTATTAAATTATCATGTGTCTGAGGAATAGAAACATAAGCACATTTTCTAGGTACTGGGATCCATCACACYAATGTGTAGGTAATCTTGCTGTTGTGGGGGTTGATGGCTCACAGCTTTGGTGTTTAATCTGTGTAGATTTTTACCTAGTGCTGCAAAATCCTTTTGGGCTTAATATATTTCRCCACAATAAACAGGAGTTTTGTGATCAACTTCAGGAGAACAGTCTTGGTTTTACCACTACATGCAGAAAAGCAGACCTTTGTGATCATGCAGCGTATTATAGAAATTGGCAGCTAGGACAATGCCTTACCTGGGCCTTGAATTTGATCCAGGCTAAGCAAAGAGCAGCATTTTAAAATGAAATGGAAGGGGATGGAATGGAATGGAATAGAATAGAATAGAATAGAATAGAATAGAATAGAATAGAATAGAATAGAATAGAAAATAGTTGGAAGGGACCTGCAATGATCATCTAGTCCAACTGCCTGACCACTAATTTTATCCACTTCAGAGGTTATTTGAAGAAACCTTATCTATGCTCTCAAAGGTCTCATACCATTGCTACACTGAGGGAATAGAGCTTAGAGTTTTCTGTCCCTTCCCAAACTCTGAGTAGTATCAAAGGCTTTAACTCAGGTTCCCTTGAAAGGTCTATTTTCTCTTTGAATCTTGAACTCAGTGTCACCCTGTAGCAGAGACTCACCTGTCTCACTGCACTGTGAGACGCTTCTGCTCTACCAACTGGACTTTAGGCAGGTTTCTGTGAGCTCCAGGGACATGAGTGGAGTTAGACTGGGAAGTCAAGGCTGGGCTGGTGGGACCCACTGATAGACTTGAGGCCAAAGCAGAAGCAATCATGATCTGAGAACTTATTACAAGCATGTATGGAATGAGCTTGTGGCCTCACTCCAGATCCTCTTTCTGTATTGTCTGTTCCTGTCTGGACATTGTTGGTGAACAAGTGTTTGGTCACCATTGGTGAAATGGTGAAATGGTGAAATGGTGACCAAAACCCCATGTGCTCCCCATCAGATCTTCTCTCCCTTTGGAAGAAGAGCTAAAGCAATCATCACCCCGTTTTGGTCCCATAAATAGAAAATCTTATGGGAGTATGACAGAGATGTCATCATCTCAGTGCTCAAGTCGCCCTGCCCCTCAACTTTTCCTTGCTTCCATGTGCAAAGTTCCAGGGACCCTGGATTTTACTAGGTGCAGCTCTGGAGTAGGGCTCTTGATCCCCACTGATTTGCTGGCACTGAGAATTCACCCTTGCTTTCTTTCATCAAGGTCAGAAATCTCTGTTCCTGGCCTCAGTGTGTCAAGAGACAGCACCGGCAGGTCCCCCTGCTTGTCTGCATCTGAATATCACCCATGCTGCCTTTCAGACTAGCAGATCTATGAGTTTGCTCCTGCTTGGAACACAGAGGGGAGCACATGCACATGCAGGTGGCTTGTCAAAGCTGGGCAGCTGCTTCAGCCTGCTCAGAGGTGACCAGCATTAGCAAGGTGKGGGAGGAGGTGGGATCTGAGCAGGCAAAATGGGAAGGCCATTATAAATGAGGCATAAGTGGGAATTTTTGCCTCGCTCCTCAGAAAATACTCCTGCATGTATCCCAGGGATTCTGCCTCTGTGTGTGTGTTGGTACAGAGCAGGGTGAGGGTATAGAGCAGCAGTGTGCACAAAACCTCATTTCTCCATGGCTTTTAAATCCTGCTAGGCTGCCTGCATGATTTGATGTCATGTGCATATCAGCAGGCTGGGTATTTAGTCCTGACACTGAGTTCTTAGCTGAGCTCTTGCAGAGGCATTTGATAGATTTGTTGCTGAGAAATACCTAGCCTGTTTCCTGCAGAAATAGCTTTCTGCCACAGCTAAATACAGTTGCAGTGATAATGGTGAGATATGGTTAAAGGTTCTGCAGGAAAAGCCAGGTGGTTTTTGTCCTGAAAAATATGTGCATGATGGAGATACCTTCAACGCTCGGAAGAACTAATACTGCTGCATAGGAAGCTGATATGGCCCCACCTGCTGGTTTCAGGCCAGGAATGACATATTTCATTTTTCTGGGGAAAATTCTGAAACATGCAATTGTTTTGCAAACACCCTCCACCCCCCCAATAAGGCCCTGACAGCAACACAAAAAAAAAAAAAAAAAATAGAGAGGAAAATGCATGCAAGCCTTCCCTGAAATTAAAAAATGAAAAGTTAAATGAAAAGTGAACATTATTTATGCCCTGCCAATCAGGGGTTGTGGAAGAAAAATGTAATATATCAGAAGGAATGAAGTAGTTTGAATAAGCTACTGGTGCCTTATAATTTCAGGCTTAAATTTAAATAAAAATGTGGACAGATAAAAATTCTGTCCTTTGGGGTGAGATAGGAGGCTTTCTGGCCACAAAATGGCTTTAAAAAATAAAATAATAATAAAAAAAAAGAAAAAGAAAAAGAAAAAAGAAAAAGACAAGTGCCTTTTTCCAGAGACAAAGCTAAATGAAATTATTCCAGAGGCATTACTAACTTCAGGGATATATGGAAGGAATGCAAGGGGAATTTGTCTCTGAATAAATGTCTGTTTTGAAAGGCTTGATTATCTGTAGTCAAAGTCCCTGTTAAAGATTCAGTGACAGAGTATTCTAGCTTTTGAGTGGATAAGCTAAACACATCCATTCTCAATTAGGATGTAAAGCTAACTGCTTTCTAAAAGCTTATTACAATTTCTAGGGCTTGTGAAAATGCTGGTTATGGTGATTGCTATCCAAATGCCTTTCAATTTACTAATAAAACAGTGTGATAAGTTTCTAACACTGCTGCCATCTGTTCAACACTGAGGTTGGACAGATGAGTTTGGGAGTTCTACTTCTGGGTGTTTTTTTTATAACAACTTAGACATTGCTTTCAAAAACTGTGTAAATTCCAATGGTGTATTTTCCATCCTCTTTTCCAGCTTCTGTGGGACAAAGCAGGATGTGAAAAGAAGGAAGGTCTTATGTGTAGAGAAGACCAGTTTCAGGATTGTAGATTCAGATCCTTGGTCTGTCACAGATTTCCTGTGGGATTTTACTGACGAATTGAGGACTGTTATATTYGCTGCTGGTGGTGACCCATATTTGCTTTAGAAGGAAGTTTTTGGGAAGCATTGCCTACAGTTATGTGTCTCTGCACTTGGCTGCAGCAGAGATACCAACAATAGGGAATGCTACAAGAAGCATGACAGGGTTGGCAGCAGCAACAGCATACCTTTATTTTCCTTTGCATAATGACGAAGTGACTTCAGGCAGTAATTGCAGACAAAAAGCAGCAGCTTTGCAGGGATGGACACTTCTGTATTGGTAAGCCTGAATATGACCTTGCTGCTGCTACCTAGAGGACAGGCTCGCTCTTTCTGAAGAGTCTCTTCCTTTCATTTTTGCTTTTAGACCTCCTTTTAAACAAGTGCTGCCAAGTCATTCCTGCATAGTTGCCCAGCATGAGGCCTGACTACATCATCAGTTCCATTTACATTTTATTTGGAGGAATTAAATTGAGTGTAAACCTTGTGAATGCATAGAAGAGAAGAGTATTCAGCTTTATTTATTTGAAAGGTCTGTGGTAGGAACTGGCAGTGGTAGCTGGATCATTTTATTCATAAGTCTGGTATACTGTCTTGGAAAGAAAGACACAGATTTACCAGGTAGCTATAAGGCCTCTCACTCAAGCTCCTATCCCTGGTGCCTTGGCAATGTGCTTTTGAGGCTAATACATGTGTTTTGGCCATATTACTATGTGGCCCTCCAGTTGACTGGGATTGCATCTGCCTTGAGGGAACTTGAAGAATGTATTGCAGTATGATGGTACTAGTGATTTTGAAGGATACTATTTGTTAGGTCCCTGACTTTACATAAATAAAAGCTTGAGTCCACTATAAATGATCTGTGGACAGATCTCACCCTAGCACTGCAAACTCTAGGTGTCAGAGATCCATGATCCCCTCCTCAATATCTATTCTGTGGAGCATGTGTGGTGCATCTGCAGGTAGTCCCCCTTCCCCCTCTCTAAAAGCAGGCTTGCCCCTGCTTCCAGATCCCAGCTGCCCCAGAGCTGCATGGTTTGGTGTCCTTCCTTCTCAAAGGACTTCCAGGTGATTTCTCTCCCTGGCAGCACCCAGCACTGCAGCCCTAAATAATTCCAGGGACATCTAAGGTACTACCATGGTATAAATACAGGTTACCAGGCTGCAAGAAAGCATGATATTGTACTGACCATAGAATAGAGTAGTCTTTAGGGTAGGCTTTCCAGCAAGAAAGGACTCCAGTGCTGCCTTAGCATAGCCTGGTGTGGTGGTGCTCTATGTCCCTGTGCCATCCCGCAGCCTCCATTCACCTTTACTGCAGCTGYCTCCAGCCTCAAGTCATCACCAGGGCAAAACACTCCCAGCACCAGCATGGGATTAATGCTAATTTAAGGGAGAAAAGGGGAATAAATCGTTTGTTCATACATCTTGACTGAAGTAACAGGTGTTAGAGGCAAAATAACAGACCATCAGATTGGAAGCTGCTAACTGGTGGCCAGTAGCAGATGCTGAGGGAAGGAGAGGGCAAAGGGGTGTGTAATGTCATATGTCCCCAAAATGCTCTCCTGCCTCCTTGTCAATATCTGAGGTACATCCTGGAGGAGATGGTGTCTTTGCATTTGATGGCTCTTATGAGCTTTCCTTCCCTGGATTTGTCTGATTGCTTCTTGAAACCACATGTATTTTTAGCTTCTGCAACACCCTTTGACAAGCCGTGTTTCACAGCTTAACTCATATCATAGAATCATAGAATCATAGAATGGTTTGGGTTGGAAGGGACCTTAAAGATCATCTAGTTCCAACCCCCCTGCCATGAGCAGGGATACTTTCTATTAGATCACATTGTTCAAAGCTTCATCCAACCTGGCGTTGAACRCTTCCAGGGAGGGGGCATCCACAACTTCTCTGGGCAACCTTCTCCAGCGTCTCACCACCCTCACAGTAAAGAATTTCTTCCTAATATCCAATCTAAATCTACCCTCTTTCAGTTTAAAACCACTACCCCTCATCCTATCACTATTTTCCCTGATAAAAAGTCCCTCCCCATCTTACCTGTAGGCTCCCTTTAAGTACTGGATGGCTGTTATAAGGTCTCCCCGCAGCCTTCTCTTCTCTAGTTTAAAGATCTGTCTCTTTTTTTTTTCTTTACTAGCTTCAAGTGATGTTGACAGAATTATCATTACTCATATAAAAAGTGGGGCTTTGCATACATTAGGAGAAAAGTGCTACATAATATTTATACACAGTGTGTTTGTTATTAATAACAATAATAGTTAGTTAATACATAGAGCGTATGTTTGGGAATCCTCTTGGCCTCTTACTTAATTTCCTGTATATATGGAGTTAATGGAAGAGTAAATGATGGTGACAGGTAGAAGATGGGTTTTGGAAGGATTACTTGTCATGACTTGGAGCTGCAGGACTGTGTGAGTTCTGCAAATTTCCTAGGGCTATGTCAGTGAAATAACTTATGATGACTTTCCCCGTGACACAACAGCACTTTTTGAATGGCACCCACAAATTCGTTGTAGCACTCTGGGTTTTGTTTTAATCACATGCTGTATGCCAGACAATGGGTCATCATCTGCTAAAGCACACAAAATGGTATTCAATCTTTATGCTTCTCTAGCTGTACAGCTTTGCGGATTATTGTTTTACTGGTTCTTAGGTGATTATCTTACACATACAATATTACACTGCATAAAACTGTTTCTCTTTATAGGAAATTGAGTTTGGATTGTGATTCATATTTGCAATTATTATCTAAATCCTTTCAATGACTCAAAATGACACAGCTAGTAAAAAAAGCCAAACCGATCTCCATCAATAATATATTTGCCCCTTGCCTTGAATTTTTGAAAATCCGTACTAGCATGGTAGTCCCATAAGATCTCCTTGGAACTTGTTCATACCTCTCTCTTGTCATATAAATCGTGACAATAAATTGGGCTGGGAAAGATCTCTACAAAGTATCAACTGACACAGGGATGGCTGTGGCATCCAGTGTTGCTGGGATTTAATGCACTAACATTTCACCCCAAGGACTTTGGTCACATCCCTTTAGTGTCTCAGTCTAGTTTCTCAATAGACAAATTTCTGCAGGATGGACACTCTTCTCTGTCAAACAGTTTGAAACACAGTCTGAGGTGAGGGTTGATCCCTGTCTCAGCAATGGGGAAGACAAACAGACTTCATATATCCAACTCGCGGYTGGGATGCAGCAGCAGTGCAACTGCAACCCATGAACATGGGTTTTCCTAAAGGCTGACGCTTGTTAACCTTTCTCTTTCTGGAAAAAAAGAAAAGTGTGTTTTCAACTACACACATGGAATTCTTCCAAAATCAGCTGGCTCCAAATAAAGGCTACTCTCTGGATAGTGCTTCTACTGGTTACAGGATCTAGAATTCACAAAACCAAGATCTTAAATTTTTTTTTTTTTTTTTTTCTCCTGGGAGTTTCGTTTTAGCTACCTTAATAGTACCTAATTTTGAGAAAATGCTGAGAGTTTTTTCTCTTGCAGCTGGGTCCTGTTATGGTGCTTTGGGCTATATACCTAAAATCGGTAGTCAGGTAGGAGTTTCTTGAGATCTTTTCTAAAACCATCCAGGAAACAAATGACTCCTCCATATTGCAATAGCTGCCAAYGGGTAGTAAATTTTATGCAGGCACAAAGAAAGATGCAGTTCCTGCTCCAGTAGACTTACCAGCTGTTAGTAAAGTGTAAGAAGGCCACTTGATTACTCAGCATAGTAACTCTGTGCCCTTTCTCTGCCTGTGCAATTATACATTTTCAGGGGTCTTCACTCATGATAGGAGTTCAGTCAAAACTGTTCTCTCTCATGCATCATCAAGCCTTGTGTGGAAGTTGCTATCTTTCTACAAAGCCATCCTATGCAGTGCAGTGCAGTGCAGAACCATCACAGTAGGCATAGTTGTAGAGATGGCATTGAGGTCCTAAGTTGTGCCTGCAAACCCCCAGTCACTAGCACGAGTGAGGAGGAAAAAAGCAGCTTGACAATCCAGCAGAGTCTCTGAGTGTTGGCTTTCTAGGAAGAGGGGAGAAAAAGATAATCTCCTGCTGATGTTCCTGTAACATGGTGGCCTTGCACTATGTCTTTGCCGATCAGTCCGGCACTCTTCTTTTCCAGCTTTTATATTAGCACAGACATTTCAGAGAGTTTAAACTCTGTCCTCTCAGAGAACTTTTCTTCCAACCTGTCCCAACTGGAGCCTTGAAGGAGGAGATTTTTCCCTCCAGGAAAAGAATAATGGTGTCATCTCTACTGGCCTTGTTGACCCCACAAGACTAGAACAGCTTTTATCAGTAGCTGCTTCTCCATGGGAGAGCACCTCAATTCATCACRGAGAGAAAATTAGAAGCCTGGACACTGATTTGTTTTGGTCTGCTGTTCTTCTTTTCCCTTTCCATGGATCAGCATAGCACAGCTGGAATGTAGCCCTAATAAGCTTCAAATGGTGTATGTAAGCTTGGTTTAGTGTTTAAAGACATTTGGAGCTCTGTACTTGCAGCAAATCATGTGTAAAGGCAGAATGGTATTTTCCTTCTGCAGGAGGGGATGACATAGGAAGGACTGGGATAGATCCTGAGGACTTGACCAAACTGCTTCTGTATTGAGTCCCGTGACTCATTGGAACATCTTCCCAAATGGGAACCCAGACCTGAACTGAAGGTGTCAGCAATTTTAATAATCATGTCTCCTCTTCATAATCTGTTCCAGTGCAGTAAAATTGTTCTTAAAAAAAATGTGTTGTAAATCTCATCAGATCAGAATGACCTTAGGCTTGCAGTGGTGATCTTTTTCAGTGGGAGGATTTAGAAGCAATTTCTCTAGACAGTGTGAATATATTAAAAAAATATAYGTTTTATTGGATATAAAATTTCTAATTATGTGACTCAGACTTGGGTGGAAACCTATCTCAGTTTCAAATGAAACTGTTAAATATTGTGGAGTTATAATTGCATATTCATTTAAAAATTGGTTCTTATTTCTTCCCATACGTGTCCTTTGCTTCCATCCCCCCCAGTGGGGAGATGCAAAACTTTTGCTGGTTACAGAACAATCTCACTAAGCATTTCTTCAATGCTGTGGCTGCTTCTATGTAGAAATAGGCTCTGACCACTGACAAATGTTCATGTTTAAGCTTGGAAGAACACACTACAGTTCTAGCAATAATATGCCTCTTTATTTAAATATTTGAGTATTTCATAGTACAGATGACATTAATATACAAAGTCAATACTTTGAATGAGGCATGACAATCAATACTTGAGGTCCAAAGGGGTTTATAAAATAAGTCAATATCACAGGTCTACATAAGAGGTTGTGATCTGGTTGCATGGAATGCAACCTTAAGAAAAAAAAGAAATATAAAAGCAAGGTTTAAAGTGCATAGAAATTAATTGAGAAAGTGGCAAGCATAATCATTTTTTTAATAAAGTTCATTGGCCTCAATATGGATTTAGTATGATGTATTCAAGTTATCGATTTTATGCTTTCACAGCAGTTCTTCATAATGTGTAACAACGGCTCCACTGGGTCATGCAGTAGTGGAGTACCACACTTGTCACTCCGTTCTTCCGCTCACTCAGACATGCTTAACATATGCATGGCTTGGTGTATAGCATGCCGCCTTTTACACCYGTGATTTAGCAGGGTGAGTGGCAGCTTTCTTGAATTCAAGCTGTGTGACTGACAGCTTTACTTCACAAGGTGACACTTACTTGATCTGATTTCTTTTGTAGCTGTGTCCTTGAGCTTGTATTTTCCCCTTTTTTTCTTTCCCTTCCCATAAAATAACTTTTACACCTGCTGTCCAGCCATAACGGAGATGTGTGAATGGATAACAGTAGTGAGAGAAGCCTCCATCATTAACTCCATGCTTTGAGCAGATGCAGGGTGACCAGCTGTGTGAACCCACCCTTAGGCTATTGATTATGCTGACCCTATTATAAACCTTTTGCACCTTATAACAAGCTACTCTGCCCTCAGTCTCATGTTGCTCCTGCTACCGAACAAAACAGGCAACACAAAGAGACTCTTCTGCAAACAGCTTTTTCACTCCTTTAGATCTCAAATCCACCAAAACATGTTGCAACAGGTATAGCACCTGCTGCTTCTTGAGCTTGGTCCAGTGCCATGGACTGTCATACAAGTTTCATAAGTAGGAATGTTTGTGTCTGTAAAAATGTAGACATTTGTGCATGGTTTATAATTAAATAAGACATAGCAAGCAATGCATTATAGTGCAATAGCAGCTGCTTTCACTGCCATGCATTGTCAAGATGACAAACTGGAAGTTATAGTACCTATCACACGCTCTCCTCTGTAAATCCGTTAGTCCTCGTTAGCATTACTGGATGCAACTCAAATACTAAATAAAATACAGTCAGGACTGGGAGAGCTCTCAGTGCTTGATCTGATGTCGGCTCTTGGGCTTATGTGTATTTTAGGTTTCAGTGCCTTTTCTGTAACACAGAAGACGTTTTCCACAGGAAAGTCTGTAAGAATGCAGAAATTCATATATTGGGTTTTGGAGAAGGGATGGGGGCAGTGGTGTCTTTTTTTTTTGAATTTTCAGAGATAATAAATTAATTTTAATTGGATAAATTAGAAGAACTCAGTCTATATTTTCTCTTAATTATATCAAAACTCATAATGAAGAATAGTTATGTATTTTTACCATGACAGACATTATCACTGGTGATCTATACTCATTTTGTGTGTGTGTGTGTGTGTGCAGGTGCATGCATATGTGTTTTGGTGTGTAGATGAAAAAATAAGACCTTAACTCAAGTGTTACAAGTATACAGACTGAATGCCTGAAAGTTCATACACCTGCTGGGCAAAAAAACTCTGTTCCTTTAGTTTATCAGTGGCATGTGAAAATTTGTTAATGTGCAGACTAGCTGCATCGTTCTGCACACAATTTTCCATGCATCTGTTAGAAGATCAGACAAAACATGACATGCAATGAACTTTTGGCCTTCTCTCAACAACATTATCCTGTTGCCTTGAACTAGGAAAGCATAGACTGTCTGAGGCTAAGAGCTGAGCTWACTCTGGGAATTGCATCATGAGACTTTCATCATCTGTAACAATTCAGGAATGTTTCTATCATATGCACATAGATAATGATTTAAGGACAATATTCTCATATCTTGCCAGTACCTATTATTAGGAAATCATGACAGCTGGAATCATTGGGTCTGTGTTTGATAGACAGTGGCCTTACAACAAGGCATTGGTGTTAGCATGGTATGGAGACTTGGAGCAAGATATCTTTGCTGTAGCTGGTCACTTGTATTGAGAAGCTGCAAACCAGAATTCAGGTCATGATGAGATAAGTCTCTACCTGAACTTGCAAAAAAACTACCTGAGAGCTTTCAAAGCTCCTCACCCACTATTTGACCTGAGTTTTTTCTCGAGGATGAACTTTATATCCTGAAATTCTTTTCTAAAGCTTGAAGGACAGATGCAATGGAGCAGATGTAAAGAGTTTTCACAGTCCCAAGCAATTCAAGACTGGCCTCACCACATGTTCCAAAGCATTCTCTGCAAAGGTTTGTCTCAATTCAGGCTGCTACTCAGTTCTTACAAAATAAGAACCACTTTTTAGCCTCGTGACAAGTTACTTGCTGGTCTTTGGCTAAATTTTCCTTTTGTTGAAGTAGTAGTTCCCACCTTGTGCTGAGCTGCAAGTAGTAGTTCYCACCTTATGCTGCAAGTACTGGAGAACCAGCTGTGGGGCACTGAATGATTGTGATGTGTTACACCGATATGAGGCAGTGTCTCCCTGCACCTCAACTACAAACAAGGACAAGCAGATTTTTAGGCTAATTTGCTTGATAAACCAACCAAGGGAGCCAGACATCTTATCACAAACTTGAATGAAACTGCTGCTGCTTTGTCCAGCTCCTTGAAATTTGCTGGCCAAGCCCCCACCTGGGCTGCCTCACCCCTCCTCTAAATTCTGGATGGAGTAGGTGTGGTCTTAGTGATCTTCTCCATCAAATTGATGAAATGTTTTTTGTTGTGCAGAGGAAAGATGAGAGAAGAAGATTCATGATGAAGGCAGTAGTTTGGCTTTCTCAGGCGTTCTACTAGATGATGGTAAATGCTCAGATCAGGAAACTGTACCAGAGACTTCCCAAAATGGGTCTTTTTTAAGAGCAGTCCCATCAGCCTTCTGTTAGCCTGAATGATAAGGTCAGAGGAGAAACTTCTTCAACAACATTGTGAAAAACCTTGTATGCACAGGGACATAATCTGAGAAGTCATAAAAGCACTCCACAAAAGACTTTAAGAGGAAAGTGGAGCTATTCGGGTATCAGGAGCTGCTTCTATACTTGCTAATGYTGAGGTTTGGGATTGTACTTGCACATGTGTTTAAGCACTGGATGCAGACTCAAGAGTTTTGGTGTTTGGGGATCTCAGGAAACTGCAGCACCAGTCACTGTTTCCTATCCATGGTTGGAACAACCTTACCCTTCACCCCCACATTAAATCTCTCAAYTTTTACAACCCTTCTGGTGAGAGGGTTTTTAGCTATGAGGAGAGAACAGAACTAGAGTAAGCTTTGCTATATAGTGTCACTCTGGGGATCTCTGCTGACACGTGAAAATAGCTAATGTGGAATTGATGCATCCTTAATGAATTGCAGAGGTTAGTGGGCCATGGAAATAATATCATTCCATGGAAAGCCATGAATAATTCCTCCCCAGCCCAGAAGAGAAGTGATTAGTTATCACCCATCTCTTTGATTCTGTATTTTGTTGGGTTTGTTCTTAAAAACCATCCAAACCCTAATATTTGCAATACTGGAGTAATGAAAAATATCAGCTTTATTATATATCCCAGTACATAATCTGTGAAAATGTGGTGTGACAGGAGACTGCCAGTATGAACAAAAGCATGATTACACTGGGACTTCTGGTGCATGTGTTCTTCTATGCCTCTTCACTTTGCAACATCTTCATTTAAAACAAACCACAACAACAACAAAAGCGAGATCAGTTTTTAAACATTAGGGTAAAGATGGAAAGTCAAGGTCTAAGATACAATTAAAATAATAAATTTCAGCATARTGTATAGCCACAGTAGATGCATTAATTTGTGCTTTGCTCCAGGCTAGTGCTTTTCAACTAATGACATCTGATTATATTAAGAATATTAGGCCCAAATTAGATATTTGGATACTTAGTTCCTACTGAAATCACTGGGAGTTAGATCACAAAATACCCTCAGTATACTGGCATATGGGAGGAAACATTTACTTTATATAGTGTTTTAGATTACTCATGGATCACCTCAAACATACTGAAGTTGATCCGTAGGTGGCAGAAATTGCCATAGCTGCACTGAAGTTGTAACAATTTACGCTAGCTGTCAAACTGTAACCTTTTTACAGTTACAGCATAATCAGGAACCCTGGTTTCTATATAGAMACTTAAAGAAGTAGCTTGATTTTCAGACGTGCGGATGTGTTGTCATCCTTTTATTCCTGCCTGCACTGAACTACAAGACAGGATCCAAAGCTCCAGTCTGCCTTTCAAAATAAGCCCTTTAAGTAGCTGTAATGATATTACTGTCCCCAAGGTTGAATTTGGTTATGGCTGGGTATGGTTTTTTTGGTCAATGTACATATGTGGCATATGGCAGCTCTTCATAACCTGTATTAATTTTATTCTGGCACCTAAATCATTGCAGTTACTGCAGTGATTGAGAATAGAGGCATTAACAGCTCTTCAGAGTGAATGAATTTAAATCAAAGTTGCATTAGAACAGGAGATTTTAGTGCTGCTTCTACTACAGTGCAAATGGGCTTTTTTGATGGAGAGCAGGTCAATTTTTTCCTCATCAATTGATCAAGAAACAGAGGAGATAATTACCAAATCTGAGGAGAGCAAAAAAGAGATTTAATTTAATGAAAGAATGTAAAAACAGTTCTAAAGGCAGTCCTCTTCATTTCCAGCAATAATGGTGAGGGCTGGATTTTTTCCAACCAGCACAGGTTGCTGGAAGCAAGAAACAGTAGAAAAGTATTGGTAAACACATCCCTTTTTGCCTTAAAATCTGCTTATTGACAAAACAGGTTGGTTTTTTTTTCCTCCAAAACTCAACTTTGATTGCAAATGTGGTGATCTTTGAAATYAGTTTTCAAGGAAAGCCTGGAAGCAAGAGAAATATTTTACTTTTTCTTGTGAAGAACTTTGATTATCATTGCCTGGCTAGGTTTCCTGTATCTCCTGCCCACTGTAAGGTTATATGAAAATTTTCTGAGAAAGAAAACATTTTAAATATGGATTCAGTCTGTTATAGATGAAGATGCCACCATTTTTAGAGCTAATCCTGCTTCGTGGTGGGTCACCCACAATCCTGTATTAGAGGGTGGACTGAAGGTTTAACCTGAAGTAGCTTTCAAACCCCTCTTYCATGCACTGGTTAAATTTGGTGACTAGGACAAGTGATCCTCTTTCATAGGCCATTTTGGGGCGGGGGAGCTGTATGTTATTTGAAATTTTTCTTCTCATTTGTTTGGGAAGTTTTAGATTTCTTTAAAAATGAGACCTCTTTGGAGATCTTTCCTGAAGCATTTGAAAACATCACTCATTAGCAGTAAACATACAAGAAGAATGCTTGTTTCCACCAAGGGGTGCACACATACATGGGTTTGTGGAATTACAAGTGATAACTTTGCCCTTACCACTGTGAGCTGGAAGYGAGAGAACAATTTCCCAGAAGCTATGGTGGCTCCTTGGATGTGCTATGTCTTGTCCCACTTGTTTGCATTTGCAGCATCTTCTAGGACTATCCTTGAACTCCAAGCTCTAGAGAGAGCACCCTAATCCAGTCATGTGGCAGTGATGTCACTGAGCGTTAATGAATGTTTCACGTTTGTAGCTTGGCTAAGACCAGAAAATATCTTGCAGTTGCAATGGATGCTTGGTTTTTCATAGAAAAAGGGAACTCTGAAAGTCTGTGGTCTAAACCCTATCTCAAACGAGAGCTAATTTTCAAAGTCAAATCCAACTGTTGGATTACTATATTTAAGTGTACAGACATATGTGTGGGTAGGTTCGGTGCTTTGTAAAGTTGAAGTAAATACCATCAAGGAGAACTCAAGTTTGAAGAAAGTCATGTGTATCCCAGTGAAAATTTAATTCATTAGGTCAAGAAGTATGGTGGTATCAAAGTCTTGTCTGGAGAGTTGATGTGTGATGCTCTGAATAAAAGCCATGCATTTAGCTGCCAACATATGAATTACACTGTTGTGTAATTTCAGAAAATTTCAAAATTCGGAAAGAATCCCTAAGATTTAGGCTGTTAAATTACTCAGATGTTGTGRCTGACTACACCCTTAGGGATGGAATGTGACTTACTGAATAAACCCCTACAATGGAATAATGCTCAGTGGAGATGGGCAAGGATGATTGCCCATGCAGCTCAGAGAATAATGCAAAGAAGCTGACTTGGTCTCAACACAAAGGGGACCAGAGGGTGGCCTTTGTTTTAGATAAACATGTATCAACAGTTGAGTAGGTCAACTGGTGGTGTAAATGTCTCCCTGAGTTAGCCAGACCAGCATGGGAGGAATGAATATGTATTTGTTGTGTTGGCTCAGGCCAACATACAGTGTAAAAACTGAACAACTAGCAAAATAATTTCGAAGAGAGCAACAGGTTTGAGCTGGCTTCAACCCAAGTATTCCTTCCTGGTGACTGGGGACACCCAGTGTCATGACAGTGAGCATATTATACAGACCAGTAATAGGCATCACATTGGTATTGTGATTAAACTGTATATTGCAATTGCTAGATTTTGCTAAGTGTAACTTACATCTGTATTGTGCTTTCAGTATATTTTGTATCACTTTGAGTGTAACTAACTTATATCTGTATTGCCTTCTTGCTATATTTTGTGTCACAAAATCAGAAATCAGGAACCCTGTGTAACATCAGCTGTCTTCAAATAAGAAAATTTTATATTATATTAAACATTACACCCTCCACACGYGGAATATTTAAAAGAACCTAGTCAGAGGGTATTGGGCTCTGAGAGGTGTTTTAAAATATATAATGCTAAATGCCTAAAAGATTATGTTACCTGACCGTGAAAAGTGCCATCCCAGTCAAGGTTTGACAACGTGAAAACCCGTTGACTCAAACCCGAAAGACACTGTGAAAAAAAAGCTAAGAAGGTAAGCTTAAYACTTGTGACCAAATATGCTCACTTATTTCACAAAGCCAACGGAGAGCAACTCTCCAGAAAGCAGCCTGTCCAAGGAACTGCAAGCATGCATGCAATGCCTGCATGAATTAGGGCTAACCCTGAATCTTCTGTGCTCATCAGAAAAAACTAAAAATGTTTATGCTTATGCCTAATTATGCATTTTCTGGTTTAGGCTGAGAAAAACAGTAGAAGTACCAAACATCTGAAGGACTGTTTTGACGGCATTTCTGACCCATTGCAGTGTAGAATTCTGTATTGCTAGCACTATAAGGCATTTCTTCTGAAGAGTAATGAGGTCTTTATCTTTTCCAAGGGAAAAAAAGAAAAAAAAGTTGTACTACTTGTCAATTATATAGTTCCATATTGGTCATAAAACGAATCTTTACAACAAATTATTAAGAAGAAAAGAGAATTATACCAGAAATTTTGCAGCTAAAATGGACTTTGTTCTGGCCGACATTGTTCATAAATCAGACTCCCATAACCAACTGTAAAAACAGCTTGTCTCCACAAACGGTAGAGCTGAGTCAGCACACATTTATAAATAGAATAGAACAGAATATTTTCAGTTGGAAGGGACCTACAAGGATCATCTAGTCCAACTGCCTTACAAATTCAGGGCTGACCAAAAGTTAAAGCATGTTATTAAGGGCATTGTCCAAACGCCTCAAACACTGACAGGCWTGGGGCATTGACCACCTCTCCAGGAAGCCTGTTCAAGTGTTTCACCACCCTCTCAGTAAAAAAATGCTTCCTAATGTCCAGTCTAAATCTCCCCTGGTGCAGTTTTGAACCATTCCCACATGCCCTATCACTGGATCCCAGGGAGAAAAGATCAGCACTTCCCTCTCCACTTCCCCTCCTCAGGAAGCTGTAGAGAGCAATGAGATTGCCCCTCAGCCTCCTTTTCTCCAAACTAGACAAACCCAAAGTCCGTAGATGTTCCTCATAGGACATGCCTTCCAGTGCTTTCACCAGTTTTGTTGCCTCCTCTGGACGCGTTTGACCTTGGCAAGACTGCTTGCATRGGTTCCTCCTCTATCTCGTTATGTGCTTTGTCTACCAAACTGTCRTGGTTTAAGCCCAGCTGGCAACTAAGCACCACACAGCCGCTCGCTCACTCTCCCCCAGGTGGGACGGGGGAGAGAATCGGAAGGGTAAAAGTGAGAAAACTCGTGGGTTGAGATAAAGACAGTTTAATAGRGAAAGCAAAAGCCGCGCACGCAAGCAAAGCAAAACAAGGAATTCCTTCACTACTTCCCATGGGCAGGCAGGTGTTSAGCCATCYCCAGGAAAGCAGGGCTCCATCACGCGTAACGGTTACTTGGGAAGAYAAGCGCCATCACCCCGAACGTCCCCCCACTTCCTTCTTCTTCCCCCAGCCTTATATGCTGAGCATGACATCACATGGTATGGAATACCCAATTGGCCAGCTGGCCTAGCTGTCCTGGCTGTGCTCCCTCCCAACTTCTTGTGCACCTCACAGAGCATGTGAGCTGAAAAGTCCTTGGGATGTAGACTACCTAGCAACAACTAAAAACATTAGTGTGTTATCAACATTCTTCTTATACTAAATCCAAAACATAGCACTATACCAACTACTAGAAAGAAAATTAATTCTATCCCAGCCAAAACCAGGACACAAACCCAGAGCCTTGTACCCATTCTGTAATCCTATAAACCTATAGCTTAGAGGGTAAGGAGGGGTTTCTCTTACCTCTCCATGATGTAACCTTCTTCCAGCCCTCCTCATCCCTTGTAAAGCTGCCTTCCTCCTGGCACAAAGCACATCCTGGACCTGCCTCTGCAGTGGCCACGCTGAATTGGCTTCCATGCATCGTAGATGGCAGAGTACGGCTCCATTGATCAGTCTCCCTCTCAGACTCTCAAGTACTCCTCAGTCTGCCCGCCACCTCCTGTAGCTTGGCCACCAAGCARACCAGTTCATCAGTCTGGTCACACTTCCCACGGGCTTGCTTGCAATCACTTTCCACCTCTAGGAATATCCCTTCACACATCCCACAGCCGGAAACCTGGGTGGTCACATCCTTGAACAGGAGCTGTCTGTGTGGCTGCAGTGGTTCTACCGCGTGCTAGAAGGTCAGGAGAAGCAGAGGACACTGCCTTTTGCTAGGTGGTCACCATGCTGCCAGCAGCGTCTGCCCACTGCCGGGTGCCTGCCTGCTGGGAAATATATATGCTCATCTGTTGCAGTCAGCCAGGATGATTGTTTTAGCCTGCTGAAATCTCCCRCGCTGCCGGGTGCAGGCTCTGCCCCTTGCTGTCTCTTCAAATCAGCAGGCCTAGGCTCAACTGAGCAACTGCTCAGGGAATGCCCCTGTTCAGTCAAGCCTCTCCTTATCCACRTGTATCCCCCACGTGTGTCCCCCTCCGCTGCTTGCTGCTGCCGCTGCTGGTGCTGCTCGCACTACTCCGGTGGCCCTTGCAATCAGCTGGGCTGATTGTTTTATGCATGTGTACTCTTTCATTACATAGGGATATTCTGCTCCTCAGATCCACAAAGGTTCTTGGGATTTGAGACCATAAATTCAAAGAAAACATCGAACCAGCTCCCTTGTGCTTGCCCAAATGACTCTAAAAACTACGTACCCATATGTGGCACACTCTGAATTTCCYTTACTGAGAGCTCTTTCCTGAAAACTTACCTAGGTTGACTCCAGAAACATCACCAGTTTTGTTTCAGCCTGCAGTTTGCTCAGAGCTGTATCACTTCACTAGGCAGAAAATGCCTAATGCCAAGCACAATCTGTTATGCCCAGGTTATCAYGTTCTAAATAGTCAAAGCAATGACAATAATAGTGTGATTGTAATCACCGAGTGAATATGCTGGGGAGGATTGTATAAGGCTCAAATTAATTTAGTACACTTCTAAAACGAACAAAGACAACAAAGTCCTCCTATTAGGATTGTTGTATCTTCACAACTGGTGTCTGCTTGGTCTGATGGACATCTAAGTCTTTATACATGCACAGGAAGGATAATTAAGCAATAATTGCATCTGATGCAGAGTATACGGTGGGAGGTGGGAGATAAACAGCTTATTAATCAATAAACCATGAGGCTGCATGCTCAGTTATTTAATGATTTATGGCCTGCTTAGCTCCAAGTWTACTCCACATCTAATGTAATTATACCTTCTGAATTAGACTTCATTTAAGAGGGAGGGAAAGTATATCTTTTCATCCGAGGAAACATGTTGTCTGCATTAATAATACTTCTCAGAGTTAGATACTGCTTTGTTGCTGGATACATTTTGGTCAGATGTGACATTCAAAATCTAATGTGCTGTCTGCTTGACTTCAACCTAAAAAGCCCTAACAAGTCACACCACAAAAGAATTATAGAGCAAACCTATTAGAATCCATAAAATCATGCTACCAACCTTGGCCTGTGCTGATTTAAAACATCATGGAACAACATTACTTACTCCAGCAGCAACCATGTATCTTGCGAGGGTTAGTGGCCTTTTCAACCTGTGAGCAATACAAGGGTCAAAAGCCAGGACTTCAGTACCATAAAAAACTAGACAAGTATGTGGCAAGCATCCTGCTTGCTGGGACGTATCTGAAGCAGATATGCCTTAGAGCAATTCACAGATGACTTGCATCCAACAGTTTCATGTTGAATCTTCAGGTCTGGCAAGACCATACTGGATGAGAAAACGGTTGTGTGTGAAGAGGGAAAACTTCCAATCAGCTCCACTGAGCAGGAAACATGTTGGGGTTGGTTTATTTGCTTTTGCTCTGTTTTTTCCAGGATAGATGCCCAAGAACACACAGAGCACAGTCCTCTGGTGCATACAGGTGGTTTGCTTTGGGATCAACTGATCTGCAGGAAGAACGTCTCAGCTACAGGAGGGTGAAGAGAATAGTATACAAGYTCATGTCCCCCCAGGGACAGTTTCGTACTGTAGCCCACTCACATTCCCCCTCTCTGTTGTCCCGTGCAGTTCCAGTCTCACAGTCATCTTATCTGGAGCCAGAGACCATGGACCATTTATTCTTAATGCTGTAAGAAAAGATCATTAGCAGGGTACTCAAATTCTTAGCTAAATCATGCTGATTCTCATGCAGGTAATTAATTTCAGGGAACATGTTTCCTTGAAGCAATGAAAAAATTATTCTCCTTCCTTCACAAGCCTAACCCTTCAGCTGTGTCTCTATAAATCTGTAACACTTTCTGTTGATTTGTGACCTCCATCTGTAGCTATCAGCAGTATAATTTCCCTCACCGGTAGCCTGAACMTACCAGGTGCTAAGAGTCTACTTGCAAAGTGCTGAAAGCCACACACAGCTTTGTTGTGATTGCTTTCTCCTGACCATGTAGGTCTCCAAGGTGCCCAAAAGAATTATAAACTCTTTAGAGTAGATCAAGATGTGAACATTGTCTGGTGGAAATCATGTCAGCATCATCCAAATATCTACCCAGTGGCGATACAGAAATTCGTAGACATTATCACTTCAGTTTGTTTTCCAGTTGGCTTCTTCAGTTTGCTCATTGAGAAGCTTTTGCTAAGCCTTCTCAACAGTGGAGGCTGCCTTGTAAAACTCAAAAAATTTCTTTAATGACTATGAATTCATAAATAAAACCTATTGTGGTTGGGTTCTCTCCAGCCCCTGGGAACATCAAGTCACACAAAAGGAAAAAGTCTGAAGGACTCAACTCCCAAGCGTGAGCATCTCCAAGCCCTATTTTGTTCATCTTGTCATTAAACCATAGCCACATTCCTGTTCCCAACAGGCAGGGGAGTAGTAGTTTTTGTGAAGAATGTGGTTACACACCAGCTGTTGTTTTATATCAAGAAGCTTCTTTTTCAAAGTATGTGGAATACTCAACTGATGACAGTTTTTGTGGAGATGGAACAGGAAGGGCAGTGACTTAATCCACTGYTATCTGTGGAGCATAATGTGGGGATATAAGTTGATGTTGGGACCCAAGTTTGAGGCACTTGGTCAGAGTTCAAGATGTCTTTAAGAGTAACTGTCTCTGAGAGACAGGGAGTATTCTGTAAAGCTCATTTGGTTATATTTGGGATAGCCTTGGTGTAGGGAAAAGGCTAGGTGGGATACCTGGGAACAATTTTTATTGTTATTATTATTACTATTTTATAAAGTTGGATTACTTTCTGGAATTGTGATGACTGTGTGGAGTGCCTGGTTTTGCCTGTTAGGTTTACGCAGTAGCTCTTGGTGAATCATCACCTTCCAGTATTGGGCCATCTGTTTAAGTCATCCCTAGGCAGCTTGCCTGTTGCTCAATTCGCTTTGTTCCCTTCCCAGGGCAATGYTAAGAAGCTATGACTCAGGCCAAATGTCTCAATGGACAGGACAGACAAGACTTCCCTACTCATCCCTCTCTGTTGGCTATCCAAACTTTAGATGCAGGGGCCCAGACCTTCATAGGCACCCTGAATGCCTCTGCAGCCCTCCTCAAGGCCAGGTGGCGGGTAGGAGTTGGTGGGGGGAGAACATGAAAAAGGCAGTGCCAGTGTTTTGGCCACACATTAYGAGACAGGCCAAGTGAAGTCCGTTAATTTATTGATAGCACAGAGAAAGAAAAAGTTAGCAATGGGCCCTAGGACCCAACAGCAACTGGTGTGAGCTGGCATAGCTGCCACAAATGCTTCCTCTTGTTTTGGGTCGTGACACCAGTCAGTGGAGCCTGGCTTCACCAAGAGACTTTATGGCCCTCCACACCTTGTTAGTATCTTTTAATCTTGTTTTTATGTTGGGAGAGGGCATTTTTATTCCCTTTRTCTCAGCACTTAAAGTGTGTTATAAACATCTAGGAACACGATAGTCACATTTCAAGCAAACATGCAGGAGATGTACCAGGATTTTTCTTCTGTATCTTTCTTTACATTACTTATAATCAACCAATACATTTGAAAAATGCTTAAGATAAGATAGCTGCTRTCCTGCTGTACTGGGGAATGGCAAGCCTTTGGTTAATGCAGAAAGCAGTTTTGCTTCTCTCTGAGTAATCTCACTGATATTACCCTATAGGCAGCAGGAAGGTGCTTTTTTCCTTAAACATTTGGACTGCAGATATTGGGGGGGATGGGAAAAAAGAGGAAAGTGTTTAAAATGGATAGCTTCACTCCCTTGCCCGAGTCATCTGTTATGTATGTCACTGGGCTCCCAAGCAGGGAACTCAACTGGTGAGATTGGATCTGTCTAGTTCATTTTTTATGAATCAGGTAAAGGGAATTTATCCTTGGGGCTGCAGAGGAAGATACAAAACATTTTGTTCTTGACACGGGATATCTGAGGCAGCCTGTGTTAACAGGGAGTCTGTGCCACCGAAGCCATGTACTCTCCAGTGTTGCCTTGCTGCTGTAGCAATGTCTCTGATGCAGGTTCTCATTTAAAATCTCATTTTGAAAAGATATAAAGTCAGTTCGTGACATGTCCTTGGTACTACAAAGAGTTTGTAAATTAATTCTGTTTTATTTTTCTTTTGCTTTCTCTATGTGCAGGGCAGAGGAGTCATTACAGCCTGAATTACGATACACTGACAGCAGACTATTACCCTGCATTTTTAACATGACATAATTATACTAAGTTTAGTGGTGCTATTATGGTTAAATTATTTAGTTCAATGCCTAAAGTCAACAACGTCTACCCATTGCCATTAAAAAATGGAGAATAACTCAAGAACAGCTTCATGGCGCCACAAGTAAATAAAGCCATTTGCTACAAGTTATTTTTCATCTCAGCAGAGACAGTAGTCTGAGAGCAGAAGATTTTTAGGGGCAGAGGGCAGTTGAAAAGTATGGAGATAAAAACATATTTCATCAGGCTTAAAGAATTATTTGCTGAAAATAATATGCAATTATTTTATTTTTTTTTTTCTGGTACATTCAACCTCTCTCACTCCAGCTCACTGGGTTTAAAATAACTGTGTTTAAATGCAAGAAGTGTTACTTCAGATGGCATAAACCAGGGTGCCAGCCATAGCATATATTTGTTTATCAGCATTTTGAGAGGTATAGAAATGACTGTGCTACAGCTAAACCTGAAGAGGCACACAATTCTGTGATTTATATCAACTGATGTAAAGTTGCATGCATCAGTTAAGTGACCACCAATAGCATTTCAAAAGCACTGAAGAAATGGATTTTACTTTGTGGATAGGATGCAAGTTCCTAAGTCGTGTTGGCACTTTAAAACATTTTATCCATTGGTGAATGGTTAGTTGTAGCAGCCTTTCAAGCTAACCCAGTTCTCTGACAGATGGATGAAATCCATGGAGTCTATATTCATTAATTATAACAATTTGGAATTAAAGCCAGCCCCTACCTCTTTTTTATGGGCATCCAGGAGATCTGGAGATGATAAGGTATAGTCTGGGAGTGCTGGCATTAAAGACAGGCTGTTAGATATTCAGTGGAAATCAGGCAAAGGAAAGAAAAATGAAGGCAGTCTTCAAAAATTGTGCAAATAAAAACCAAAACTGGTGCATTGTTCGTATATTGCCTTGGAATCTAAGACTGTAATTTGACCTTTAAACTGAGATTTCCAGAGAGCTTGATGTCCTCTTAATGCTGGCCCTAATGAATCTCAATATGGTTRAGAAAGTAATCCGTGTAGGTATTTAGGTACAGAAGATCCTACCTTGTGTTCTGTGATCCCATCCAGCCCTAACAGGCTGGGATCTTCTGATGTGTATGAAGGTGGTCTGGTATCTCACTTTTTCAGGATAACTGAAAAGAAAGTTGTCTAAGAAATTAGATGTGCTGGATAAATATCTTTCTTTTTTATTTTAGTAGTATGGAGAGTGTTATTACTTTTCATTAATCATGTAAACWTATTTCAGGACAACAGTAATGTTTTCCAAAAAACATATAAGCATAAATCRCATGATTAAAGGTTTCTGTGCACCCGATCTGCAACTTTGTAACCTTAATTGTATACAATTTAGGAAAAAATACTTTTGCTTATATTTTGATCATGAAGAAAAAAGGTTTTCCAATATTGAATAGTGCTTTATGGGTATTTCCTCTGAATTTGGCTGGTTTTTTACCACTGAAAGAAGTATGTAYACATTATTCACTGTTTCTGGTTTAAGTTGAAAGAAGAAAGACCCCGAAGCCAAATTGCCAAAACTTATTGTCTGAAAAGACTGAGTGTCTTTAACCTTCAACACAGAGACCCTTTATCCAAGATGCTAACTAGGCAATGCAGTGAAACTGTTGACAAACAAAACAAAACTTAAATCATTCTGTCTGAAAAAGCCTCTTTGTCCTCAACAAAATTTTTCAGAAATTGTCATTTCATATGCACCCCAGTCAGCATACATCACTGTGTACATGTAGTCCAAATTTCTGGAAAAATCTATAAAAGGAAAAGGAAAACARTTTTCAATACTTCTTTATATATCATGACAAAACAAAAACAAAAGCAAAAACGCACAAGCCTGGGTTTTTTTCTCCTTTTGGAAGTCACCTTGAAGAGATCAAAATTGCAAACAGCAGCAAACATACATCATTTTTACAGAGATAAGAAGGTGCTGTGCTGCTCCATRACAATAACCAAAACTAGCTTTGCAATGGCACGTAAATCACTACCCATGAAGACAAGACAGCCCAAATTCCTAGCTGTACATTAGTAAAATTGGAGCAGAGACAATCCCTGGACATACATGATCCAGAGAGACAACCACCACTATATGGCTGGGCATTTGACAGGGTAAAAGGAAATCAAACCTAAACCTTTATATACAAGTAAGTATGAAAGGAAAGAGTGTGTTCCTCAGCACAGCACAGTTATAGGCTCTAATCAGAGAATATTAATAGAAGTTATGATAGTTGAGTTAACCTCATTCAGTGCTCAAACCTAGGTCTTTGGTTTCTGAAACAGGCAAAGCAGTCTGTGTGAAGGATGTTAAAAGAAAAGGAAATCACTCCTTCCTGTCCGATGGAYAAACTTAAGTTGGAAACACAGGATTTTCTTATTGCTTCAGAACTGACAAAAATTCAAAGGCCTAATCATATCCAAACTCCTGCCCAGCAGGGTATCTTCCAAGTTAAAGCCCTTTAGAATAGAGCAGGCCTTGGTTTTTTCTCCTTATCCTTTCAGAGTGGTCAGAAATTATGCACACATTTGCAAAAGAGACTAGATTAAATGTGTCCTCTTGCTCTTCCCTTTCTGACTTATTTAAGGTTTTTTCACTCTATCCAGTATTCTGAGTCTTGTGTTGTGGTGGTTTGACCTTGGCTGGTCACCAGGTGCCCACCAAGCCTCTCTGTCACTCCCCTTCATCAACAGGACAGAGGGAGAAAATACAAYGAGCTTGTCAGTTGACAAAAGGACAGGAAGATCACTTACCAATTATCATGGGCAAAACAGACTCGACTTGAGGAAATTAATTTAATTTAATGTTAATTAAATGGAGTAGGATAATGAGAAATAAGAACAAATCTTTACCCCCACCCTTCCCTTCTTCCTAGGCTCAACTTCACTGCCAACTTTTCAACCTCCTCACCTTAAGCGGTGCAGGGGGACGGGGAATGGGGGTTATGGTCAGTTCATAACACTTTGCTGCACCTTCCTCCTCATGCTCTTCCCCTGCTCCAGCATGGGGTCTCTCCCATGGGATACAGTCCTTCATGAACTTCTCCAATGTAGGTTCTTCCCATGGGCTGTAGTTCTTCAAGAACTGTTCGAGCATGGGTCCTTTCCACGGGGCGCAGTCCTTCAGGAACTGACTGCTTCAGTGTGGGTCCCCCACAGGGTCACAGGTCCTGCCAGAAAACCTGCTCCAGAGTGGGCTCCTTTCCACAGGCCACAGTTCTTGCCAGGAGCCTGCTCCAGTGCGGGTTCTCCACACGGTCACAGCTTCCTTCAGGGCACATCCAGCTGCTCTGGCATGGGGTCCTCCGTGGGCTGCAGGTGGATATCTGCTCTACCGTGGTCCTCCATGGGCTGCAGGGGGACAACCTGCCTCACCATGGTCTTCACCATGGGCTGCAGGGGAATCTCTGCTCTGGCGCCCTGGAGCACCTCCTTCCCCTCCTTCTTCACTGACCTWGGTGTCTGCATAGTTGTTTCTCTCACATATTCTGACTCCTCTCTCCCAGCTGCTGTTGCGCAGCAGTTTTTACCCCTTCTTAAATACATTATCACACAGGCTCTACCAACATCACTGATGGCTCAGCTTTGTCCAGCACTGGGTCCATCTTGGAGCCATCTGGGACTGGCTCTGTCCAACATGCGGGCAGCTTCTGGTGTCTTCTCACAGAAGTCACCATTRCAGCRCCCCCTGCTACCAAAACCTTGCCACATAAACCAAATACATGTATTTAGGATAATATGGGCAGCAAAATCCATGCATGATTCTCTGTGTCCCCTCTTCTGTGCAGACATGAAACAYCCACAAGGCAGGTCTGTAATTCCCCAAAGACAAAATTGTCATGAGACACAGTGCAAAATCCTGGCCCTGAATGCATAGCCCTTTGCTCCTTATCAGGCTAGAGGTGTGCAGCCAGCCACTGAACATACAGAACGTATTGTGTGCTGTGTAGCATGTGATCATATGATCTGAGCCACACAGATAGCATCCAGAGGCTAATGAATTCACAGCACCAAAGTACATGGGTTGAAAATATACAGAGAAAGTCGCAGTCTTGCCCCAAAGTGCTTGCAGTTGGAAAGGCAACACACAACATCAAAGTGGAGAATAACCAGCACTTTGGAGTGGTTCAAYAGGTAAGTGGCAAAACATCTGTAGCATGTAAGGAATCCATCATCAACAAGAAGAAACAATCATGCCTTTCTTCTTATGTAGCCATTGTCACTAGCAGTATATGGTACATAGCAGGGGGAGAAATGACTGCTTTGTAATTTGCCCTTGGTTTGGACAAGTTTCTGAAACACTTGTAGCCAGAGCTATGAGTCTGTTCTCAGCTGGAAACTACAAGATCATCGGATGTGCATCTGGCAACTTGCACAGTGGATTCATTTTTCTAACCCATCTCTCTTAGCTGTGGGTAGTGCTGCAGATATGAGAAAGACATAGTTATGATGTGAGATACTTAAAAAAGGTGGCTGAGAACCCAGACCTCAAAATTAAAACAAACAAACAAACAAACAAGTAAATAATAAACTCCAGGTCATCCCAGATATAAAGTATACTTCATAGACCTTATTATCAAAAATGAAACACACAGTCCAGCTAACATAAAGCATAAGAAAACATTGCTCGTATCATTTTGCCCCCAGGGAAAAAAGAGAGAGAGAGAACAAACGRCATAAAAGTGTAGGGTAGAAGGAACCTCTGAAGTCTTAATACCTTCCTGCTCTGTGTCTGGGTCAACACACYTCACTCCTTTTCTGTTGTGGGTCTGATCCAATATCCTGTTTTCTGTCCATAGCCCAAGACACTGCAAAGGTGAGCAATATGTTTAATTTACTTGTAGGTTTGCATCTATTGCTGCTACTGTCCTACAGTGCCTTGAATCTGGAAAGAGTATGTCTATTCTGACCACATTTTTTCTTTGCTAGGAAACCTTGGTCAGAGCCAGCCATGCTGAAATCCCATCTGCAAATGGACCAAGCTGGTAATCTGCATGGTTTAGACCACAGTGTAAATGTTCATGAGCTGAACATCACCCTCACATGCTTAGGTTAAGTATCTGGTCAGAATTAGCTGTTTTCTTGAAGTACTTCACCTTCTCTGTGCCTGCTCCATTGACTCTCTCTCACCATCAAGTAACAGGTCTCTGCCCTCTAGGCATGTTAGTTGCATTCACACAACCAAATTCCTGCTGKTTTTTATGCTCAGTGATACTGGAAACTCGTTTTGCATGGTACTGATTCTATCCYTGTGTTTGTTGCTATACCCATCCTYAGATGTGTACCATCTCTGTTTTCTSTATGATTCCTCTTTGATTTTCAAGTCATTGAAGATTTCCATTGCTGYCCTAATGTTTATTAACATTTCACTCTTTCTTATGTGTTGAGGAACTTGCCTTTGTGTCTTTTACTACAGTAGCCCGCTCACCTATGCTCTTTTTTTTTTCCTTAGAGACCCTAGTTACCAATTCCTTGTGTATGAAATCTGCTTTTTACCAAGTCTGGTGTCTTATCCTTCTCTGTTCAGATTTCTGAACTTCATCACTTTGCAATCACTGTTATCCAAATTGCCTCTTCCTTTCAGGTTCTCATCTGTCCCTCAGCTCACCCCACAAAAGAAACTATATTAGGAACACACGAACTGAAAAACACTGCTCTGTAACCTGCTGTATTGTTTTCCTAGCAACTGTCTCTRGACTTGCGGATATATGTAGTCTTAATGTACTTATAAAAACCTCCTGTATGCTAGGGTGAAGGGGATTGCGCATGAACTTGCACAGAAAAAAAGCAACAAAGCACTCAGTGCCCAGCAATTCTCTTACTGCTGGGAAGCTACCTTCATCTGTGCTTGTGAGGATACCAGACTTTCTGACTCCAGCACCATGTAGAAGAGTCCCTTGCGTCAGGACTAATGGCCAAAGGCATAACAGCTGTAAATGAGAAATGGGAACTGGTTCTTAGATAGCCTGTTAAGGTGGAAATCAGGAGCTGGGCTACCAGTTTATTTCACCTGGGCATTTTATATTATAAATTAATTATAAAGGATGACTAATTTGACAGGTGCACAAACAGAGAAGGCAAGTTGCTTGAAGGGAAAAAAAAAACAGTTGTGGGGGCTCGTGATGCTTTTGACAGATCAGCTGTAATTTTCCAGCTCATCGGTTGGGATTCCCCCCTACTTCTTCCATGTGCTGGGAAAAAAACACCTCAAACTCAATTAAGGGAGATGCTAATGGACTCTGAGAAGCATAACAAAATGATAAAATTCTGTAAAAGAAGAAGCAAACAAGGACAGGAAATGGCTATAAAGAAAAGAAGAAAAAAGAAAAGGGAACTTGAATGACATTGGCAGCTAATTTAAAAGAAAGGCCTTAAAAAAGCAAAGCTGTCAGTGTAAGCTGACACTCTTCCACCATGAAGATGCCTTTTTAGAAAGTCACTTTAGGAAGTTCTTTGCCTCCCTTCCCCTGCCACCTCCATCACAACAGTTCACTATATTCCCTTAAGGAATTTGCCACCCTCCAGCTGCTGTAACGTGGCTCCACGTGGGACTGCTCTGGGTACTGTTCTGGGTATGACGTTGCTGAGGTGCTCAAGGTTTTTCTTCTTTTTTATGCCTTTTTTTTTTGAGGACATGGAAAGAATCGTAATTCATGTAAAGCATTTATTTTAAGATACAGCTTCTGAAAAAAAAMCAGTTTGGTCTATAAAGCTATTGGATGATTGATCACAAAAAAATAAGTAGTTATAATTACTTTGAAAAATCAAAGTTCCAATTATGTGCTAGGTGGCAGCATCCCCAACTAGCAAACAAACTCCCATCATTGCCAACCATGCAGTTTGGGTGACAGTGTGAACAGAAAAAACACATCCCTTCACAAGTGTGCTGTAAAGGTGGATTAATGAATATTCATTGTGTGCACATGTCCAATTCAGTAGTGATACACTGCAGAATTAGTAATTCTGTCCCGAGGGGAGGATATGGAAGCATTACAGTAAATAAGAACTGGTATGCATTAAATCAGGCCACACCAGGAATGAGAAGAAACAGAAAGAAATAATGAACAACTAGCCATTCAGTGAATGAAACACAGATCCAGGGGGAGCCAAATATTATAGCACTGTATTATTAGGTAGTGTCATAAAACTTGTGCAATGGGAAGGCAAACTAAGGTATCACAGACAACAGTTAATTCTGCAATTTCCAAACTTTCAAGTGCTGAACTGTATAATGGAACATCTTTTTAATGGAAAATTATCTGTACAATACAATATTGCAAGATATTCAATATCCCTTTGTATAAAAATGAAACAGTTTCAACCTTGGAGTTAACATCTGTTTGGGGAAATTTATGGGATTACAAAAAGAAAGTGCTCTAGCTGCTAATCACAAATAGTCTGGAATGAAACTCCCCCCAGGAAACGTGCTGAAGTATCATTGCTGAGACCTAGAGGGGAAAAAAACGGTGACAATTTTTGACACTTGCAAGAGCCATCAGGAGACTGAAGCCACTAAAAATCTCAGCTGAAGGATATGCTGTGCAACTCTAAGGGGCTTTTGTGCTAGAAGACATTATCTGGAGGCCACTTTCAGAGTCTTTTTCATCTCCTTCCTGATGTAAAAGATGTATATATATACCAGAGAGAGCTCCTTTTCTCATCCATACCTCAGACATTTACAGAGCAAGGCCCTGAGTGTTTTACTAAGTATGGAGCTGTGCAATGGCTGAAGGGATCAATTCTTGCAGCCTGGATCTTCATGCAGTCCTCTACCCTCAGGCCGGTTGCATGCCAAATGCCTGCAAAACATTGCCAGCCCTATGCCCTCCTTGCACACAAATACAACAATATAGCAGCAGGATAACTGTGTTATTCTGCAGTTTTGGGAGAGGCACTCTCAGGGCTCTGTTAGTTTTCAGGTTCATGTCCCTCCATTTGGCACATGAAGAATAAATATTTTCCAAATTTAAGTTTTTTTAACAGAAGTAAGGTTTAGTTGAACAGTTTCGGTTGGTGTGCCTTGTTCTGTTTCTCAGTAGCTTTATGTTTGAAAAAAAATATTTTAGCTGGCAAACATTTCAAATGTAAGGCTTTGAGGCTTGAGTGATGCTCTGCTTCAAAATTGCAACAGCTTCTGCCCCCATCTTAGCAGTTCATAACACTTGCAGGTTGAAACGCTGTGACCACGTGCTAGTTGCTTGGCTTTCTGAAAGAAAGTCACTTTACCTTTGAAAAATCACCCTTTGAGCACTTGAGATGGAGGCTGTTTCTTTTCAAAGTGAAAATGACGGTRTTAATACTTGAAAAAGGAACACACAACATGAGCACTTGACATGGAGGCTGTTTCTTTTCAAAGTGAAAATGACAGTGTCAGTACTTGAAAAGGAACACAAAACTTCTGTATTTTTCCCACTGGCAGAAATGAAAGGGGACATTGCTTTGCACCCTAAATACTAGAGTATCTTTCCTCCTGTGAAGCATGAAGTCCTCTCTACTGCTATTGTGCAGTGAGATACTCTGAAGAGAAGAATGGAGGATGGCACAATGTGAGTGAAAATTTAAAAAACCATTGTGTGCATAAGATTCAAAATAGCATTGTGGATGAAACTTATTTCATTAGAAACTTTGGCTTCTAGTGAGARGATTTGTGCTTTGTCCTATCCCCTCACTTTTGTTAAAACAAATATCCAGTTAAGAGGAGGGAGTAATTTTGTGTTTTCTAGCTTGCTGAACAGACATATTTTTTTAGGGTCAGTAGGAGCAGCCCTCTTTCTCAGCCACCTCAGATATCGCGAGGAAAGCTCCATCTGTGGACTGATGCCACATTTGCTTCTATGGAGCTTGATCTGATTTAGCATTTTGGAATTAAATGTTTATTTTCCCCTTCATCCTACCTTATAACCAGTCTATTCTCTTAAAACATRGGAATTTCAAAGGAAGAGCTAGATTGCTAACTAACTATTAGGGGTAAGGATACCTTAGATCAAAAAGTAGGTAAGTTTTCTTAGCCACTTATGTGTTCTCCAGTTTTCTTTTCCAGCACGTCTGAATAATTAAAAGACTTCAGTAAGAAATGGGAAAATGGCAGTATATGTATTGGGGGTTGGGGGGAGTGAGAAGAAGTTTTTTGCAGAAAAAGCAGAAAGAAGCAGAGCAAAGGAGAGCAGAGCAAATCAGAAATCTCGAACGCAAAACAAAAATTTGTATTGGGAATCAGTTGTTCCTCTTCTTGACTTGCTGCTGTTTGAAACGGTACACAATATTCAAATGTTTCATTTTATTCTATTTAGGAAGGGGCAGGAGACAGAAGGGAGGAAAAGGAAATTGGGTTTGAATTCACCTTGGCAAATGCAAAGCAGTATCAAGATGTAAATCCTGGCCTCAAAACTGGTGAGCAAGTCCTTTAAGGTTGCTTGCACAGTCATTTGGTTTGACAGCAGACACACTGTTCTCTTTTGTAGTGTATCTTAAACTCCACATTGTTTCAGTGGTGTTTTAAACTGTTTTGTCCCCATTTTACTTCAAAATTATTTGTACAGAATCAGCATAAATGTTTGCATGATTTATAAAAAATCCAGGCCAAAGACGTGTCATCACAAGTCAGGGAGATCTACCATCAACTATTTCTTGCCAATAAGCAGAGAAGGACTCAGAGAGCCTTTCCAGTCACAGCTGCCACCTACTCTTGAATCAGTGAAGATGAAGAAATATTTTGCAGTTCCCAGGAGGGATGCTGAAAAGCAGAAGAATGTGTGGGGGAAGAGTTCTTCATTGCTTGTGGGAACTGTTTGTGGGAAAATGTATGGTATTTTTGCAAACCTGGCCTCCCCATCCATTCTTTAGGAGACCGGGTAACTTCAGCTGTTGACAGAGAAGCCACAATACACATTAAAGATTTAAACCCCAACAAGGCAGTTTCTTCAGGAAACTGTGGAGTCACAAAACCTTGTCTCTTCTTCCTGGGGTGGGAGTAACAGACGGTGGTTCTTGCTTATAAAAAAAAGTAGGCAATTCTTTCAGTTACAGTCTTTCTCCTGGCAGAGATTAGCTAAAATATTCAGATTAAGTGCATCTACCAAGATGGAATAATGGTTAAATATAGTCTCTATTTGCTAGAGTTTCTAAACAGGGACAGAGAGCAGAAGCACTCAAGTTAAAGCTGATGATCCTGTGTTTTCCCAGTCCTTTCAGAATTGATCAAGGGCTGCTATGGAACTTCTGTTTACAGTTTTGTGTGCAGTGTAGTGAGGAAAGAAACAGGGAAAACATTGGCATAGTAAAAGCAAAATCAGCCTCTTAATCTAGGCTAGCATCCTTTTATGGGACAGTGGAGCAGTGTATTAGTAGAGGCTGGAATTTTAGAGATACTCGGGTGCCTAAAAATTCAGATGAAACCTAATGAGATTTTTCAGAAATTCAGTTTTTCAATGGCATTTTGGCTCACAGTGGCCTCTGAAATTCCCATTAGGAGCCAATTGGCATGCTTAAGCACCCAGCTACCTTAAATATCTAGCTCTTGGTGTCTAAATACAGCATAGCTACTTCCTCTCTCCTTCAAGGCACCTGTTAAAGAAGAATGCATCCAGAAGCCRTGTGTAATCTACATGGCCTTCTCAACCCAGCAGGATTTCTAGAGCTCTGATAAATTTTGGGGGAGCGAAAAGGGATTTAAAAATGCTGGGGAAAGGGAATTATGTAAATACCTAATCTGTTGAGCCCATGACAGTGCACTTTGCTTTGGCATTAGGTCAACACTGGTTTTGAGAATATGGCCTGCTGTCACCTTCAAGTGGCAAGAAGACACTGATATGCACCTGTGTACCAGGTGTTACTTTCTGGATGAAAACCTGGATTCTGATGAAGTAACGAGGGATGCCCACATTTAAGGTCAGAAAGAACTTTTGCCCGTGAAGAAAGAGACTGACTCAGTTGTATCCTCAAGTCTGAAAACTCCAAATTTCCATGCAAGCATATATGAATATTCAAAAATTGGAAAAGCTTAAAAATAGTTGAACATTTTACTTCAGATACAGATTATTTTTGTATAAATAACTGCAGGTAGGCCATAGGTAGCACTAGTGTCTGGGGATGGCACCTAACTTCCGCTGCTTTCATACAATTCTGATGCATTCAAATATTTATGTACTCATATGTACCTTCTCAGATTTGTGTGTGACAGATACATTATCACAGAAAATGAATTCAGTGTGGTTATGACATTGATGATGACAGCTGCCAGGAAATTAAAATAAATCCTTTGGGAAAATAAAGCAGCTCTTAATTTCCTACGTTTTTCATGTTATAACAGTAGTTAAAAGCAAAAAAAAACCCCAAATCTGAAATAGAAATGCAGCCTAGTAAAAAGGGCTATACCTAGTTTAATCCAAGATTAGTGAAATTATATTATAGGCCATTGTCAGGTAAGAACCGCTAATGGAAGGATCAGCATTAGCTGGAAATGAGATACAAGCAAACAGAAAAAAGGAATACCTGTATAGAATTTATGTCCTCAACATAAGTATTTCATTTTTGTATTTGATGGGTCATAAGCTATTGAATATTTTATTGTGGTTCTGATTGATTGCAGCCACTCTGCAAGCACTTGCATGACCATTAATGCAGTACGCTTCTCTAAAGCAGGGTCTCTTCATGTTTTCATGGAAAACTCTCTCCCTTCATTCAAGTTCTTAGCTTTCAAGGGTTTTGAGTGCCTAGAGATCCCATTGCCTTAGCCCAGTGTGTARCTGAGCACTTCTGAAAGCCAACTATAAAATGCAGGGACTGAGGTGGGATTGCATACTGGTTTTATACTAGCGTTTCTCCGTTGAAGTCAATGGAGATACTAATTTTCATCAGCATGTTACTAGAATGTGCTCAGTGCAGACATCAGCTGAGGATTTCATTATACTGATGCAGGTAGAACATATCCAAAACCCCAGTACTTCAGACTATACCATAAAAACAAAATGTAAGTGTGACTCTTTAACAAAGGCAATACATTTTAATTTTGCACACTGCAYGGATTTAGCCAGGACGTGTATAAGCCCATGTCATTAAGGGAATTATTCCATTCAATTGGTGGTGCCAGTTTAAAATCTATGGCATGCACAGCGTACTGCCTACACATCTACTTGCAGGAAATGGTGAGACACATTTGTGGAGTACGTTGCTGGCTACCTGAAAATGTCAGCGAGTCAGCTGACATTCCTGGCATGGTGATCCTGTCCATGAATGGACGAGGAAGAGACAGCGTAACATTCCTTACCTGGAGGTCTTAGACATCTTCTGAGGTCTGTCATTGAGGAAGAAGGCAGAATAGAGTGGAAAGAGGATGAGAAGGTGGTTCTTATGCACTCTGCCAAAGCATGCCTTTACCTTTGAGTAGCACTGTAAGTCGGCACCTCTGGAAGCCTCCTCTGGGGGTCCATAGCACCCTGTGGATGTTCAGGGACAAGTGGTGGGAGCAGAGGTGGAGAGTGAAATTCCAGGCAGAAACATGGCCTTGTGATTATTTGCTTCCTTAGTTGTTTTTTTTGAGGTTGGGGCTTTTTCAGCAATTCTTACTTTCTCATTGTGTGTCTTCAACTTTGGACATGGCTGTCTTTGCTAAGAAGTCCACTTTTTCCTTCAGAGGATCATTCTTTCGTTTACTGCTGAGAAAATTTTTTAGAAGGGTTTTTATTTTTTTAACTTCTTCTTGCACTTCTGGCTTAAAAAAAATACATTCCAAGTCTCATCCACATTCAAGTAACTTTACAATGGCCTTATTATTTATCAAAACAAAAATCTAAAATAACTTCATCTCCTGCTGCTTTGGAGAAAGTACAGTGACAAAGTCGGTCAACTTTATCTCCAGGCATATCTGGGTCTTACCTCATTAACAGCATTTTTGCTTCAGTTTATATCTGACAATCTAAACTCCCCCTAATGTCCCTCATAATATTTCTCTCTTAATAACACTGAAGACTTATATCCCAGTCCAAAACCTACAGTGCACTGTATGGACCCTTAACGGGATCTCTTCTACTGCCCTTCTCTAGAAGTGATCTTGACCCAAATCACTTGTTTTATTCCCATTGTTTTCTTTCCCACCTCCCTTTGCCTTTTCTTTATTCACTGCTATCTTTCAGCTGCTTACATTTTCTCTAGCTGTGTTTTAAGACCAGACATGAAGAGTAAAAGAGTCTCTACTGACAATCTCCTGCATATCTATTTAAAGCTTTTCTTGCTCCTCTCAGCCTTGGTATCAAGAGGCTGGAATCTGAGGTGAAGACAGTCTGTTGAGAAGAGCACATGCAAGACGACCTCTATACGTAGAAGAAAGGAATATTGTTTTATGCTAGTCCTTCTCATTAGCTTGCAAGATGTACTTTAGGAGAAAGATGGTCAAAAAGTTCTTTCATACGTATCCACATGTCCCATGAACATCCACAAGTAAAACACTGAAGTGTTTTGTTGTGTATTTTAGGAATATAATTGTCTTTTAATTCCTCTTTATTGCATTAATATTCATAGGTCATTTGGGAATCTAGACCCCCACAGTATAAGGTAGGAAGATTGTTCATCCCTTGGAGAAGTTATATTACGTCAAAGGTACCATCCAGAATGACAGACTTTTTGGTAAAAAGAAACCATCGCAATCTGTAGACATCTTTGTTTTCCATAGAACAGCATTTGTCACTTAACTGGCTGGCAGAAATTAGGTGGTAAATCCATTTGTAGCAAACTTTTTCCTTCCTAAAACTGACAGAGAAAATCTGAAGCTAAGTGGCATGTAAGGAGCGCAAAGGCTGGCTAATATTGTGGCACTTGGCATTGTCCCTGCACTGCCAGTTTGTGTCAGAACAGCACATGCACAAAGCAAGGCAAAGCAAGGATCCTGTCTCTGCTGAAGCTGCCCTGCCTGTCAAGATCAGCAGCTGAAATTTCCACCTAAGCTGTATGAACCCAGCAGAATCCGTGTGCTGAACCATCTGTGGGCCAACTCACTAAAATTATAGACCATCTGTTGTTTCACTGCCACAAAGTTTGCCAGCCTCACCCTCACTCCATTATCTGAATATTTTTCTTTCCCTGTGGGCCGCCTCTGTGCTCTTCTCTCTCTCCTGCTCTGTATCTTTTGTTCTGTTTAGTTAACACATTGCCTTTCCAATCTCCAAAATATAAAAAAGAAGGAGGTTATATTCCTACTGCCCTCCAGTTAGCCAGGAACAGCTTTGTCCAGAGCAAAATATAGGTCTGTTTTGTGTAAATCATCACTGCCTGTCTCCAGCTGCTCTACCAGCACAGCTCATTGTAGGCAAGAGATCTAGGCTGTTTTACACAAGCTAAGTCTCTCCCACACATCTAGGCTGTCACATGGAACTACTAGAAGTTTAGATTGTGACTTGACTTTTCCTCACTCTTGAGGAAAGTATTTTTCATGTATTATTTACCTCTCAGCTTGAAAATTCAACCTTGCCATTAGTGTCACACTCAAAAAAAAAAAAAAAAAAAGAGAGAAATGCCCAGTTACCTCTTTCCTCCCATCTACCCTTTTATACTCGGGGAAGGCTTAGCTGAAGGTTATTTACCAGAGGACTACCTTTGGTTTGGCATCAGCTATGGCATAGCGCTGAGACAGTGGGGATGGGCAGGAAAGGTGGCTATATGCAGAAAAGCAGGCTGATTTCTGTGCAGCAGAAAGAAGGAAGACACACTCTCTTTTACAGCTTTCACAGGCCATCCTAGCAGATTTGCACTATTTGCTCTCAGCTTAGACGTTTAACAAGGAACAAGAGTAGAATTTGGTCCTGTGTGGAAGCATAGAGAAAAGAGGATAAGGAGATCTCCTTTATGTGTCATAGATTTAGAAAGGGGACTGGTGTGTTAGCAGGCATGGGGACAACAAAATTTAAGACCTTGGCTGTTATCASCAGCTACATATTGGAGGCTTCTCCGGTGTCAGCACTGACATTGAATCAGCCTGGGTTGGGAAGGCAGTGTTGGACATCCTGGGTACCACTCATGGAAAACATGGTTTGCAGCAGGCCCACATTTGCCCCCTCTTTCTGCAGTACCTACTCCAGCTGTCCCCCTGCAGCCTAGAGTATGACAGSCCTGCGCTTCTCTGTCTGTACAGGAACCTTACAGAGCCATTCGGATCAGTGGGGCGCGTGCATGCGTAACTCCACCTCCTCTACAGTGCTTGTAGGATGACTGAGGGGTAGGGAGAGCATATTTTTATGAAAGCCTGATCAAACTCAGATGCCCCATTGTAGCATCTGTCCCATCCAAATGTAGACTAGCTGCCTAGTGCTAAGCCATAATACGGCAAGGCTGCCTTTAGAGGTGGTTGATGCCCCAAACCTGTCAGTGTTTAAGAAGCATTTGGACAATGCTCTTAATACTATGCTTTAACTTTTGGTCAGCCCTGCAGTGGTCAGGCAGTTGGACTAAACGGTCGTGTAGATCCCTTCCAAATGAACTATTCTATTCTATGCTATTCTTTATAGCCTACATTCACTGAGGGAGAGATGTTTAGATCGGCTGTTAGGCTTCTGCTTTGAATCACCCTTGTCTTGAAATTCCCTTTCTTTCCTGTGCCTTTAGAGGGATCTAGACAGACTGATCTCTTAATTTAGGCATTGAAATACATGGTTAAAAAAAGCTGTCTGAGTCACTCCCCCCATATACACCCTTGCTTTGCCTTGGTCTGGGTTTGAAGTGATGGCAAATTCACTATCCCCCACCACGAGGAGATGTTCAAATGATTAACTATCCTCTTAAAATAAAGAAAAAGGCAACAACCTATGCCTTTAATTTCAGATTGGCTACTATTTAACTTCAACCTCTGGATCTTGTTAGACTTTCATATGCTAGATTAAAGGACTTTCTCCTGCCAGATATCCTCTTGTATAGGAATTTATGTTCCTGCATTTGCGAACATCAGAGATTAAAATCAGAACATAAGGAGCACTGAATACTGTTGTACTTGTTTAGGAGAGGATGGACTTATGAAATACCCTGGCTAATGTGACCACTTTTCACAAAGAAAGAGCAAATAAGAGTGATGTCCTCTTTTGGCAAACAAATTGGAGAAACAGCAGCAGCAGTGCAAGCCTGGGGAACAGCAATTTCTTGACATTTTTGAAAGGACTGGATCTCTGATCTTTTGTGCAGCATTCACTTTAAGGCACTGCTTGTTTAGTAGCACATATCTGAGGCAAGCACCAATGTCTTCAAGACAGTAGTTAATGGAAGTATTTAGTAGAAAAGGGATGTTAAATAGAGGAGCCCAGAAACAGGATTAACTCACTGCATGGGTGAAGAAAGTGAAGAAAAAAGCAGCAAGACTATGATATGTTTGGGCCCATAGATCTAGTCGAATCTTCAGAGGTGTTATTCTGGAAGGGTTAAAACTATTCTTGTCAGGTATTTATAGACAGTACTGTTCAAGGGATATTTGTTTTCATTAGAATGCATATATCTGCTAAAGATATCATTCAGGATAAGCAAATTCCCTGTGTTTGATGTTTTCTTCAGTGTCCATCTGACTTGCATCCAGCCATTCAGCTGGCTTGCAGATTCTTGAGCTCCAGTGTGCTTGATGGTCTGTGTGTAGCAAGACTAGGCTAGTTTTTCTCATTTATCCATTAAAGACCCCTAAGAATAGAATAAAATAGAATAGAATATTACAGCTGGAAGTGACCTACAAGGATCATCTAGTCCAACGGCCTTACAAATTCAGGGCTGACCAAAAGTTAAAGCATGTTATTAAGGGCATTGTCCAAATGCCTCAAACACTGTCAGGCTTGGGGCATTGACCACCTCTCCAGGAAGCCTGTTTCAGTGTTTGACCACCCTCTCAGTAAAAAAATGCTTCCTAATCAAAGGAATCATCATAATTAGGAATACTTCCTAATGTCCAGTCTAAACCTCCCCTGGCACAGCTTTGAACCATTCCCACATGTCCTATCACTGGATCCCAGGGAGAAGAGATCAGCACTTCCCTCTCCACTTCCCCTCCTCAGGAAGCTGTAGAGAGCCATGAGATCTCCTCTCAGCCTCCTTTTCTCCCAAACTAGACAAACCCRAAGTCCTTAGCTGTTCCTCATAAGATATGCCTTCCAGCACTTTCACCAGCTTTGTTGCCTTCCTCTGGACGCATTTGAGTATTTTAACATCCTTTTTAAATTGTGGGGCCCAGAACTGCACATAGTATTCAAGGTGAGGTTGCACCAACGCTTAATACAGCGGGATAATCAGCTTTTTTGATGGGCTGGTTATGCGGTGGTTTGATGCACCCCAGGATGCGGTTTGCCCTCTTGGCTGCCAGGGCACACTGCTGACTCATATTGAGCCTGCTGTCGACCAGCATCCCTAGATCCCTTTCTGCACGGCTGCCTTCCAGCCACTCRTCTCCCATTTTATACTTGTGCCTGGCATTACTCCATTCTAGGTGCAGAATCCAGCACTTGGACTTGTTAAATTTCATCCCATTAATAATTGCCCAATGCTCCAATCTACCTAGAACYCTCTGCAAGGCATCTTGACCCTCAAGAGAGTCAACAGAGCCTCCCAATTTGGTATTGTCAGCAAACTTSCTAATGGTGCATTCAAGTGCTGCCTCCAGTTTATTGATAAAAATATTGAACAGAACTGGCCCTAGAACTGAACCCTGTGGAACAGTGCTGGTGACCAGTCATCAGCCAGATGTAGCCCCATTAACTACAACGCTTTGAGCTCCACCTTTCAGCCAGTTTTTCACCCAGTGCACTGTGAACGCCTCATCCCACAGTTGGACAACTTGTCCAGAAGGATGTTGTGAGGGACAGTATCAAAAGCCTTACTAAAACCCAGAAAAACTATATCCACCACCATTGACTAGGTGGGTGACCTTATCATAGAAGGATATCAAATTAGTTAAACAGGACTTTCCTTTTGTGAACCCATGTTCACTGTGCCTGGTGATTGCATTGTTCTTTAAACGCCTTTCAATAATACCCAGTATGATCTTCTCCATAATTTTTCCAGGAACGGAGGTTAGACTAACAGGTCTGTAGTTCCCTGGGTCTTCCCTCACGCCCTTTTTGTAAATTGGAATAACATTGGCTAGTTTCCAGCCAGCAGGGGCTTCCCCAGACTCCCAAGACTTTCGGTAGATGGTCGAGAGGGGTCTTGCCATAACATCCACTAGCTCCTGCAGTACTCTGGGTTGAATCCTATCAGGCCCCATGGACTTGTGAACACTGAGCTGATACAGCTGGTCCCTTACAGTTTCAGTGTCCACAAAAGGAAAGTCACTGTGCCCACACTCATGGTCCTCCAACTCATGGGACCGGGCAGCCCAAGGTCTATCAGTATTATTAAAGGCTGAGGAAAAAAAAACATTGAATGCCTCCACTTTTTCTTCATCCCTATTAGTCAGGTGACCATCTTCAACAAGTATCAGTCCAACGTTTTCTTTAGACCTCTTCTTGCTATTAACGCACTTAAAAAAGCCCTTCTTGCTATCTGACACAACACTGGCCAGTTTCAACTYTAACTGAACTTTGGCTTTTTGTATCTTCTCCCTGCATATACGAACCACAGCTCTGTAATCTTCCTGCGAAGCCTGACCTCGCTTCCAGAGATCATGCAATTTCTTTTTCCTCTTGAGCTCCACGAGGAGTTCCTTGTTCAGCCAAGCTGGTCTTCTACTCCACCTGCTTGACTTACGACACAATGGGATTGCCTGCTCCTGTGCTTCTAAAAGGTGGCTCTTAAAGACTGACCAGCACTTGTGGACTCCTAAACCCTCAAAAGCAGATTCCCAGGGTACTCTGCCAAATAGCTCCCTGAATAGCTTAAAGCTTGCTCTCCTGAAGTCCAGGGTAGCAAATCTGCTGTCCTTTTTTCTCATTACACTGAAAATTTTAAACTCAACCATTTTGTGATCACTGTGGCCAAGACAGCCACCTACCATCACATCTCCCACAAGTCCTTCTCTATTCACAAACAGCAAGTCTAGGAGGGCTTCTTTCCTGGTTGGCTCACTGAGTACTTGTGACAAGAAGTTATCATCTCCTACAAACTTCAACAATTTCCAAGACCTGCCCGTCACAGCAGTATGATATTCCCAGTTATGTTTGGGGAGTTGAAATCTCCCATAAGGACAAGGGCTACTGATCCAGAAACAGAATAACTACCTATAGAATAACTCATCAGTGTTTACATCCTGGCTGGGCGATAGGTAGTAGACACCCACTACAACATCTCCTTTGTTTTCCAACCCCCTAATCCTCACCCAGAGGCTCTCAACCACATCATCACTAACTGTAAGAGCTGTACAATCAAACCTCTCCCTTCTTACATATAGTGCGGCACCTCCACCTCGCCTGCCCTGCCTATGYTTCCTGAAAAGCCTGTAGCCCTCCATCCCAGCACTCCAACTATGGGACTCATTCCACCAAGTCTCACTAATACCAATGATATTGTAGCTCTGGAAGCTGCCCAACACTTCCAGTTCATCCTGTTTGTTTCTGATACTGTGTGCGCTGGTGTGTAAGTGTCTCAGATACGCTTCTGAGCCCTCCGTGCTTCCAGGAGCAGTGTAAACATTCCCACTAGCATTGCCACCCTCAGGCAATGCCATGCCAACCCTTGGCTTACCTACTGCAACCCTGTTGGTATCCCCTTCCCCCGTCAACTCTGGTTGAAAGCTCTCTCAATCAGTCCCACCAGCTTATGCCCAAAGGTGTCTTTTCCTTGTCAGGACAGGTGGATCCCATCAGGCCCCAGCATACTTTGTGCCTCGAAGGCTCTTCCATGGTTTAAAAACCCAAAGTTTTGGCGGAGGCACCAGTCCTGGAGCCAGGTATTGATATCCTGGGCTCACCTGTTTCTTCCAAAATCTCCCCCCATTACGGGGCAGGTTGAAGAAAACACTACCTGTGGTCCTGAATTTTTTAGCATTCTTCCCAGGGCCCTGAAATCTCTTTTGACTGACCTCAGACTTTTTGTTATGACATCATTAGTACCCATGTGAAAGAGCAGGAATGGATAGCAGTCCAAAGGTTGTACTAGGCTCTTTAGTCTTGTGGTGGTGTCCCTAATTCAGGCCCCAGGGAGGCAGCAAACTTCCCTGAAAAGAGGATCCAGTCTGCAAATGGGTGCTTCTGTTCCACACAGGAGGGAATCACCAATGACCATAACTCACTGTTGTTTCTTCTTGGCGCTGGTCTTAATGCAGGCTTTGTTGTGAGAGGTTGATCTCTCTGACCTTGGCAAGACTGCTTGCATAGGTTCCTCCTCTATCTCATTATGTGCTTTGTCTACCAAACCCAGAGCCTCGTACCCATTCTGTAATCCTGTAAACCTATAGCTTAGAGGGTAAGGAGGGGTTTCTCTTACCTCTCCATGATGTAACCTCCTTCCAGCCCTCCTCATCCCTTGTAAAGCTGCCTTCCTCCTGGCACAAAGCACATCCTGGACCTGCCTCTGCAGTGGCCACGCTGAATTGGCTTCCATGCATCGTAGATGGCAGAGTACGGCTCCATTGATCAGTCTCCCTCTCAGACTCTCAAGTACTCCTCAGTCTGCCCGCCACCTCCTGTAGCTTGGCCACCAAGCAGACCAGTTCATCAGTCTGGTCACACTTCCCACRGGCTTGCTTGCAATCACTTTCCACCTCTAGGAATATCCCTTCACACATCCCACAGMCGGAAACCTGGGTGGTCACATCCTTGAACAGGAGYTGTCTGTGTGGCTGCAGTGGTTCTACYGCGTGCTAGAAGSTCAGGAGAAGYAGAGGACACTGCCTTTTGCTAGGTGGTCACCATGCTGCCAGCAGCGTCTGCCCACTGCCGGGTGCCTGCCTGCTGGGAAATATATATGCTCATCTGTTGCAGTCAACCAGGATGATTGTTTTAGCCTGCTGAAGTCTCCTGTGCTTCCTTGCTGTCTCTTCCAATCAGCAGGCCTAGGCTCAACTGAGCAACTGCTCAGGGAATGCCCCTGTTCAGTCAAGCCTCTCCTTGTCCACGTGTACCCCCCACGTGTGTCCCCCTCCGCTGCTTGCTGCTGCCGCTGCTGGTGCTGCTCGCACTGCTCCAGCGTCTGTTGCAATCCTTCTGCTCTGGGAACTAGAACTACTCTGGGAACTCGGGTTTGGAATCTGGAAGGCCAGATGGACAGAAACAGATGACATGTCTTCATGGTCAAGGACACAAAATCCTTGCTCAATAGCCCATACTCACAAAGGACATTTCCTCAGAGACAGGGCTAAGTAGGATAACCACGGTTTACTTGCTTCCATAGGCTGGGACAGGTGGTTTGTACCAGAGGGTTTGTAGATTATTGTCTGGATGGAGTTGGGTACAGCTTACACTGGAATATGCCTGYTCCTGCCCAAAGGGCTTGGTCTCCCAGACATACTATGGGAGGGAAAGCAGGGTTGCATGGACAAAGGGTAGTTTCTTCTGCTTCCTGGCCCATGCACTATCCAGGAAACGTTCACGATTGCCCACTAACTCCTGTGGCATCTCCTCTCCTTGATAGGTTGGAGCTTTTATGTTCTACTGAAACACAGAGGAAATAACTTTAAACTACTGGCAAGGAAGATAAAAAATTGTAATACTTAGAAAAGGCTCACTGAGTGCTTTTTTTATAGGGAGAACATTAAAAATTCATTTGGTCTCTGCAAGGGAAATAAAGATGGGCAGATGAGTCCCTTGACACCTCTGCTAACCCACAAAGCTGCCAGTCTGTTTACTTACATATATTTAGTGAGACGGCTCTGCTCAGAAAGGGGGAGCAGTATTGTGTCTCTGTATGATAAAAGGGTGGGACATTCCTCAGAAAAGAAACATAATAGGACAGCAAAGTAGGGAGGAAACATGAGATGAATTTACAGGCTAAAAAAAAGGGATGTGAATATAGCCAGAGGCTTCCAGATGCAAAATGTCCCACTGCCCCTTTTTGGACATGCTGAATGCAGAAAGCTTCCAGAAGGCATGTGGAAGATCAGTGTACAGGACAGAAAGACACAAGCTCCCAGAGGAAGTTTGGGGTTTCTAGTCCTTCTATATACATTCTTAGTGCCAGAAAAGACTGTTGTGGTCATCCATTCTGAGCTGTCTCTAATCTCTGTCTAGGAAAGAGGAAGCGGGTAAAAGAGGTTATGTGAATGGAGCCAGCACTCCAGGGGGTGTGTTGATTCAAACTGCTCTTTAAGGACATGGAAGAGCACTTGTCTATGTTCTGTAAAATAAAAAAAAAAAAAAAAAGAAATATATATTTTTTAAAAGTGAATCAAAATGATATTTGGGCCAATTTAGTTGGGGGTGCTGCAAGAGAGATGGGGGATGGGGGGGTTCCCTAGCAAAAGGACTGTTTCCTCGGTAGGCAAAGGAGCACTGCTGCCTGATGTGGAGGAGCAAAGAAGGGGTTTGTTGTTCATGTAACAAGAATAATTCAGGGAGAGTGGAGGGAGCAGCAAGCACTGCCCTGTTGAAAGATGGGACACCAATCAAGAAATGTTAGAAGAAGCAGCTGTGGCACTTACTCTCTCACTCACAAAGAGGGATGGTAGCTCAACARTGATGTCATGCAAAATGGTGTAGTGCAATGATTGTGGGACAAGTGCTGAAACCACCAGCTCTGGAAGTAGGAGCAGCCTCAGTGGTGACAGACCTTGCTGAGATCTGACTTGGTGGCCACACATGCCTATTATGCTACCTGCTGGGACTGGAGCTAACATTTCTGCATGGAACTGCACTGCATAGAAATGTTATTGTGCTCAGAGCTAGCTCAGGTATCTCTAACACACTGCTGTGTAGACAAGCTGTATATTTACTACCCATTTGGTTTTTTGGTTGGGTAATTTATAGCTCTGGATGCAGAACTGTCTCAGCAAATGAATCCATGTGCTAACTGCTACAGCCCAGGAAGACCTTCTGGTAGCTGTTTGTTCTTGGCTACTAGGCTTTCTCTAGGCTATTGCTTTGATACATGTCTACAGTGTCTCAGACTTACCTGCAACTGTGTGGTTTTTAGTATTTCTGATTTGGGAAACATAGGTTGGAGGGCCAATGCAGCCTGTACTGAAATAATCTTTCTCTCCCAACAATAAAACAAAACAAAACAAACAAACAAACAAACAAACATTTTGAGATTATTTTTTTTTATTATCTGCTTTATCTTGTAGATGTTAAAGTCCAAATGTTAGAATTTTCTTTACAAAGTGGTATTGCACCCAGCACAGGAACCGTGCATTTGGACTCTTTTCTGATAGGTGAAGATGAATGTATCCCACATGAGAAGACTATAGCTGCTTAGGGACAGCTCGTTACATTCACTAGGGCAAGCAAAGCATTTTTCCAACCCCTTATGCTTAGTGCTCTAAGAAAATCTAATTTGTCAAAGGTGAGGAAAATTTGAGTCAAAACTGACTGGGAGAAGAAAAAGGAATTAAATTTGGGGGTTGTTTAAAAAAAGGTATTTTGAACACTCAAAATGACCCATAGCTGTGACAAAGACTGACTCCTGGCTGAAAGCGCATCCACATTTGAAGGCAGTGAATAGAAATTTGAAAGCAGTATATAACAAAAGAAAGAAGATACACAGATAAAGGCAAAATGCCTTACAGAGTAGGATTTAAAGTGCTAAATCTCTTTCGCATGCTAAAGAAGATGGGAGGTGGCTTCACTACAATGTATAAGAACTTTTACATGGAGGAAACACCACGATTAATGGACTTTTTAATCCAGTACTCAAAATCATAATGAGAATCAATGGCTGGGAGCTGTAATCAGATGAATTCAAATTAGTATTAAGGCTTGTTTTTTAYAAAGGAAAGTGATTAGCCTCTAGAAAAAGTTGCTAAGGGGAAGGAGGGGCTCAAGAACTGGAAGTTTCAAAACAAGACTAGAAGCTCTTAGGAGAATGTGTTTCAGGTGCAGTATAATTCAACGCAAGTTCTTGGGCTCACTGATGAGGCTCAAGAGGAGATGGAAAAAGTGAAAGGATTCATAATACCTGGAGTGTGAATTACATAGTCCAACTACATTTGATCCTTATGAACCTGTGATACCTAGGTGAACTGGCAGTAGCTTCCATATTCCATCTTTCTAGAAGTCACAAACTGGGGAATAGCAAAGTGAAGAGTTCCCATATAAAGAAGTTGCTTGACACTGACACACCATCTTTTTATTACATCCCCCCTACACAGCATCCGTGTGTTACTGTGGACCTGGAGAACCTGGAACTGCAAGATTAGACATGACATCCCTCGCCACATAGGCAGTGGTAACATTGTGAAGGGCCTTTCTGAGCTGGTATCTTAGATCCTGGGTCATTTCATTTATGTGAGCTGAGAGGAAAGGAGAGGTGGGTATGAGATAATGGATGTGAGGTTTTTAAAACTTAGATGACTAAAAACATTGTCACACTTCTTATTTTCTTTTCCTTTTTGAATGACAGAAACAATGTATTTTCTTTTGGAGCATGTCCCAATATTAGATTTTGCTGGTGCCATGGAAGTCTTTGACTATAAGGAGAAAGGCTGGCACAGCTCCTTGAAGTGCCAAAGACTTGAGAACCAGCTCTGTGCGGGGACCACCAGAGACTTTAGACATTTTTATGTTAACATTAGGATTACACAGACCTCAATTAAGCCTTCTCTAAGATAGGTGTGTAGTCTTAGTGAGGTGTCCCAGACACTTTCTCTCAGACCAAGAGAGAGAAACATCTGAGGTTAATTACCTTTGTTTAGACATTTACATTGGTATGGGATGAATCATCCTCTGGAGATGCCAGTACAAAGGAAGCCCTCATGACTGGATTAGCCTAAATAATTGACTAGTAAACTACTGCCATTAGTGAAGATAGAAGTCATCCTGAGTGCCCAGTACCTTTCTCCACCCTAAGCGTGTGTCCTAATTCCCAGTCCAGCACACCTTCCATTAAAAATTTATATGATCCATGCTATGGCCAGGCAGGAAAGTTTACTCAAATTGCAGATGTTTTTCAGGAGCAAGCAGAGACTCATACACACCCATAGACAAAGACCAGACCCTCCGCTCCCACCTAAGTAAAACCTGTGACTTTGTAGCCCAGGGTGGTAGATGCCCACACACCAGGCTGTTTTTTCAGTTTCTGGCTGTGATAGGGATCAGATGAAAGTTTCATCAACACGACTGCATTCCTGAGAGAATGTAATTGGTTTGGAAAGCAAAAACATTTCAGGGAATTTCTGAGCAGCTCTGCTTTGAACTGATGATTTTCTGAAAATTGCTTAAACAACAGAAGTAAATAGCCTCATACAATATGCCAGCTAATTTGTTTGACAACTGATGAAGGAGGACTGGGGAGGGGGAATGTGGAAAAAAAATGATTCACCAGAGAATATTCGCCTTTTGTAGAAGCAGTCAAATAAAAAAAAATCCTAGTCAAAAATAATGTAGTCAAAAAAAAAAAAAAAAAAAAAAAAAAAAAGATTCATTGGATAATTTACTTGAAACAAATATTGTGACCAACTCTACTCCACAGCCACAGAAAACAAATTTACCTAATAGCATATGACAGGGCTTTCTCAGGAAAATGTATTGCTATACAGTCAGCATGTACATTTTCAAAGGAACTGGCATTGGGAAAAAGCACCCTTCAAGCACTTAATAAAAGAAATTTTTCTTTATGACTTTCATTTAAAATACATTACAAAAATCACTTGATTCTACTTAGCTGCTGCCAGATTTTGAATAACTGACTTTCAAAGCCACCACAGTGCTGGAACTAATTTAATATATTAGGAGGAAACATTGTCAGAGCAGCATGTGGCATCAGTCACACTGGTTTGGAAGTTTACCACCATGTAAAAACTATATCATCAGATTGTGGCATGAGACATGGAGACTGACACAGGCTCGTTGCCACAAAAGAGGAAATCTTTGTCATTCTTACCAAATCTGCAGCAAACTGATTTAGAGAAAGGCCCTTGCTTTATGATTGCCAGTTGTGAGCAACACTTGCCATAGAGTTTGTCATGCATCTTGTCTGAAGCTTCCCCAACAGAGCAAAAAAATACTGCCCATGAATTGTGTCTGAGGCCTCTGTAATATTTTGACACTATTTGCTACCATCCAAATGTTCCTGGTGGCAACTGGAGCTGGTCAAAAGAAAAACATGCAAATTCTCGTGAACAAGTCCAGAGTAAATTTGTCCTAACTTTCCATCTAAACATTTCAAGACATGAAATTCCTTCATCATTGATGATGCCAATAAGAGAGTAAACAAACTGCCAGCAGAAATGTTTACAAGGAGACATGTCCTCTTTGGAAATAAACTAGAAGAGGAATTTTCTAAATTCTTAGGGCAAATGTTTTGCAAATATCAAAGAAAACTAACCTGGAGGATCTGCTGCCCTCCTTCCTGATGTCTTTGTGTACCGTCTCAGGAGAACAGTCAAAGGTGACAGCTTGCAGAAGTTACTACCCGAGAGTGTGAGCAAACATGGGAGGACTGTAGCCTTTAAGGGACATTTCAATTATTTATTTATACATGGGTGCAGGTGTTGATTTTCAGGTCTACATAAAGGACACTGGAAAATGTTTTCCGTTCCAAGGGACTGTTTGCTGTCTATTGTGTTTGCTGTAAAGCACCCCGGGTTGCATTAAGACAATTCCTTGACAAAGTTTTGCTCTCCTACATGCTTCTCCAGTCTCACATTAATCTAAACTTATAAAAAAAAAAAGCACCTTTTTATCAGGTTGTACTAGGTAGCAGCAGAATTTGCTGTCTTTGAACTCTCTATATCTGCAGATGGGTTCACCTAACCCAACCCAATTTACACTGGTGATATAGTACCCCACTAGTCAGTGAAGAGTGAACAGGTACCTCACACAATGACATCTGATCTGCAGAAAAATATAGGATAAAGTCATGCTTGTGAAGTAATGATCTTTTTTTCTGTAAACAGAAGTGAGATTTATACAAGATGCTAACTGCCAGGCAGCTGGAGCTGGGTAATACCTATCCCCTCTCAAGGTCTATTCCTGTTTCCAAACAGCTCAAATATGCTGCTTCAGTTGTTGCCCCTGTAAATGTGTTTCTGCATCAGTGGATACAATCCCTGATTTATCTCCATAGCAGGCTCTCTATGCAAAATAAAATGAATTAAAATCCCTGTTTCACCCCAGCCCACAAATTTAAAAATATTTTTATCTTCTAAAACATTTTGTCCACATTTGTCTAGAAAGTCATCCTTGGGGACATGAGTCCTTCCTTCACTCTTTGCAGATTCGTTTACTTGTAAAAGTATCCACTTCCCGAACTCTTTGAGCTTTTCTGGGAAATGTTTGTGTATGTTTCAAATAGGTTTTATTGCTGTCATCCTAGACTTGAAACCCTCATCAACTAGCCCAAAAAGGCTGTTAATTCTGTGGTGAGCACGTTCAGCCTAGTGAATGTGAGGCACTCTTAATTTATTGTTAAAAGCCTGAGATGTTTTTGTCTTATGGAAATACAAACATCCTCTAGGCTTCATGCCTTCAGGGCTGTTTTTTAAGCTAAAGTCTTTTGCCTATCATCAGAGTTGCATCACTTCAGTAGCTGACTGAGACATAATATGAAGGCCTTTAAAAAATCAAAAGTGATTTATGCAAAAGATTTTTCACCAATCCCTCCTCAAATACTACATTTTTGAGAGACTTCTGTGAAAGTAAGCTCTTAGTACCCATAAGTATTTGTATAGTGTCAATACAGCTATAAAGACAAGTGTCAAGTTAATGATTAAAGGGAAGGGTATTTACTCACTGGAAAATGAATCCTGAGGCTTCGTAAAAATAAATGACATGATAGAAACACAAATGGCACAGAAACTGTTAAGTATCAGAATTTGTTTCTAATTCATAAATCTCTTCGCCCATTGAGAGTGCTATTCTGTTTGCTGCCCTTTCCTGCAGCTCTTAACGCCACAGAATGAGAGCAGGGCTGATGACAAAATTAGCTGGTGATTAGGTGCTGGCCATTCTGATAGGACCAAATGTCTGGTCAGTAAGGTTTAGTGCAGGAAATCTGGAGCCAGTGTTTTCAAAGACAAGAGTTTAAAGTGAAGTTTCACAGTGTGTATTTAACCTGAAGTGTAAGGGCTGTTGCAGGCTCAGCCCTTCACAATCAGGGCACTTGTTTATTATATTTATTTATTTATTTATGAAACTCTGTGGGAGTTCTTCAGTAACACTCACTAGAAGCCCTTCCAGTTTATCCTTGGGAACATGAATGTAGTTTTTCTCTTCAAAAATCTCAYTGTGGTACAAATCTACATGGAACAGAGGACATGTTAACGCTGCCCAGTATTCTTTGCAATCTGGAACATTTGCTATTAGGAGCAAAACAATCCACTTGGATCCAGATGCAATATTTCTCAGAATCTTATGGAAAGTTATTCTCAAATTTAACAGGAAAAAACCAAAACAAATGGTGCTGTAGGATGCTAATAGAGATCCATCATTGTGATTTCTCAAACAGAGTAAGAGCCTCAAAGACTGCAATAGAGGCAGAAATATTTTCTGTGAAGTTGTTTTTGGTTTTTTTTCCCAACGCTGCTGTATAATTCTGCTATAGGGATAGAATTAGAGATAAAATCCTGCAGGATGGTGAGAAGAAAAAAAAAATTACTCTGAATTAGTTTTTTGCTAACCGATCAAAGTGGATTTTTTTCTCTAAAATAGAAAGAAATGTTTACCTCAGAGCTCATTGCTGTTAATGCAAGCTAACACACGAGGTCTCCGAGTCCCTTTAGCAGCTATGACTGGCCATGGACTGCTTCAGCTTCAGCTGAAACACCCAGACTAGCTTCTCTTGGCTCTGTGTCAGCAGCAGGCTTGTGATGGGGTATTGGTGACTAGCTGAGAACTGTAAACTAGGAGTAAGGCTTACATTATCAGCTCTGCTCATCTCTAAAATGACTGCAGCCCTTACTTCCTGCACGAGTGTATGTTACAAACTTCACAGAAATACAAAGTAACAAACAGACTGAAAAATTTTCTGTACCTCTGTGACTTTCTGAATTTGTTAGCCATTTTATTCTTCAGAAGAGGAGGCTCTACTCCTTAGTAAGTCTGTTTCTATGACAGATGTCAAGTTTATAGCTTAATCTCTCTTCTCCACAAGGTTGTTTGGGAGAAAAAAGGTAAAAGCAAATAAGAAGGGACAAAAAAGTATTTTTA
>JASVER010000042.1:2168228-2250123 GCA_030449065.1 Oceanodroma leucorhoa
TGCACTGCTTCTTGTAAGGCTTCTCCTCCATTGGTTCCAGTGGTTCCTGCTATAGTAATTCCTATAACATGCAACTCAAATCCCAGGTTACACAATTTAAAGGTATATCCATTACAATCTCCACCCCGGTCCCTTTGGACCAGGCAATAAGGTTTGACATCGGAATGAACTCCTCTCCTTGCCCCTGCTCCGGCTTGGACTTATCCACAGACTGCAGTCCCTTAGGGGAGTACCTGCTCCAAGTGGAGCCTTATCTATGAGTCACAGTCTCTCCAGGGCTATACGTGCTGAGGCATAGAATTATCCACAGCCACAGTCGCTTTGAGGTGCACCTGTTTCAGCATGGCCTCCTCCATGGGCCACAATGCCTTCAGAGATATACCTGCTCCAGCGTGACCTTACCCACAGCCACAGTCCCTTCAGAAGTAAACCTGCTCCAATATGGCCTCATCCATGACTGCAATCCCTCCAGGGGTGTACCTGCTCTGTCATGGGCTTATCCATGACCACATGCTTTGAGGTGCTCCAGCCACTGATGCTTCAAGGTGTACCTGCTGCAGCATGGACTTATCCACAGGTCACAGTCCCTTCGACTCGAGTTCTCACTGGAGTTCCCGCCTGTCCAGTACAGCAGCACAGAAACAGCAGCRATGCCCTGGCCATCTGCCAGCCCAGGCGCATTGCCGTTGCTGTGATCAACATGTTCCTAGGCACAGTAGAGTAAGACGATAAGCAGTACAACAAGMAGCAAAAGCAAAAAGCAGCCACTAATGAGCACTAGACTCTAATATGCAGTAAGGCAAGCAAGCCCCATGGCAAGCACAGGAGCCTGCCAATTAATAGCTGAACAGCAATAACAGCTATAAATTCCATCTAGCACATTCCAATCAAATCTGTCATTATCTTGAACCCTTTGAGCCCCACATTGGGCACCAAAAAGGACTTTAGTGGTTTAACCCCAGCCGGCAACTAAGCCCCACCCAGCCGCTCGCTCACTCCCCCCTGGTGGGATGGGGGAGAGAATCAGAAGAGTAAAAGTGAGAAAACTCATGGATTGAGTTAAAGACAGTTTAACAAGTAAAGCAAAAGCCACGCTTGCAAGCAAAGCAAAACAAGGAATTAATTCACTACTTCCCATCGGCAGGCAGGTGTTCAGCCATCTCCAGGAAAGCAGGGCTCCATCATACATAACGGTTACTTGTGAAGACAAAATGCCATCACTCTGAATGTCCCCCCCTTCCTCCTTCTTCCCCCAGCTTTATATGTTTAGCGTGATGTCATATGGTATGTAATATCCCTTTGGTCAGTTGGGGTCAGCTGTCCCAGCTGTGTCCTCTCCCAACATCTTGTACATCCCCAGTCTACTCGCTGGTGGGGTGGGGTGAGAAGCAGAAAAGGCCTTGACTCTGTGTAAGCACTGCTCAGCAGTAAGTAAAATATCCCTGTATTATCAATCAACACTGTTTCAAGCACAAATCCAAAACACAGCCCCATACTAGTTACTATGAAGAAAATTAACTCTATCCCAGCCAAAACCAGCACAGTAAGGAAGTGTGGCTCAGGGCACTTAAGAGTCTGCTTGTACCTCTGATCTTGAATTACTGTGTGACATATACAACGACTTTGCCTGCCTGGGTGTCTTTTTCCCTCTAATTTATTTCGCCTTCTAACCTATTTAAACTGTAAACTCTTTAGTCTGGGAACTGTGTATTGGTGTAGATGTTGTGCAGACAGACTCCACTTTTTTTGGTCTCTTTGTAAAGTACTGGTGTATGAACCTCCTCTTCTTTTCTGATTTGGTTTGTTGTTGCTTTTTTCAATATGGGAGAATTAAAAATAAGTGCAGTAATTTTACTGGCACTTTTCAAAATAACCAGCTGGTGACACCAAGCTAAAATAGGGGGGAAGGTCTGCACAGAAAAAGTATAAGGAAGATTGAAGTAACTGTGGGGAAAATAAAATGAAGAATACTAGGTTTTGAATCTAAATACATAGTTTTAGCTAATTCAAGCTGCTAGTATTTGTATGGTCTGTAATTACTTGGCACTGTTGCAGGAATAGGTCAAATTCCTCCTACAGTAATAATTTTGACCTTTTGAATTTCACTCACACTGAAGTGGTGGTAATTTCATGTAACTCTTCTACTCAAGATTCGTTTGAGTACTGAGGCAAATGGTAGGTACCAAACAGCACATTTTTTTTCTCATGGTGAAAAAATTACAAGTCTGAGTCACAAGAGAAAAACTTGAATTTGTTTTTGTGTTCCATAATAAATAGAAAAAGTACAAGGAAATGTTAAGTCCCAAACTAGCTAAAAAAAAATTCTTCAGCTTTAAGAGATTTCAAAATGTCATGCAGGTCTTGTTCTTACAAGAGATACCTTATATTTTCTTCTTGCTTACGATCTGCAGCCTTTGCAGAAAGCTCTTCACTGATGCTTTTTGCAGATCAATAGTACAAAAACAAATACTTTGTCTTCCTTGTTAATCCTATCAGATACTCATTTATCTCTTTTTTTTAACTTGTATCATCTGTAGAGAAACCCTTGTCTCCGACATCTCTATAAAAGGACACCTCAGTCCTGAAAAGATTTTTTTGTTTGTTTTAATCTGATCCTTTTCTTCTGTTAATTTCCTTCACAAGTCTTAAGGGTGAATATCCTTTTCCCATGATCTCCTATGATGTTAAATTTCCACATTACACATGGTTTCCCACAGTTAGGAGAGAACATGAGAATGAACGGTAGCAGCATTGTTACTCTTAGGAAGCTGCTTTTAAAATTCTTACTGGACTGTATGAAACTGTAAAAATTATAGGAAAATCTATCCAATGAGCAAGGCTCAGACACCTTGTGCTATAAATCAGTACATGGATTCTCACAGCTTCAGCCATGAACCATTCCTTGGATAATTCAGCAGATGAATTATCCCAGGAAAATTGCCATAATTCTGATCTGCAGTCTTACCTGGATAGTCAACTCCTGAACAACAGTGTAGTTTGAACCCACGCCAACATCTGCTCAGCTACTTTTGACCCTCACTGCACAGCCTTAGTTTGTAACTAAATTACTTAGAGCAAGGGCTTCTTACCTTCCTCTGCATTGGCGTTACAGGAAAATTTCTAAACCACCGAAAGATCAATATTTCATTGTGGCCATGGGGATTTGTAGCTTTGTCAATAGGAAGAGGGAAGTAGTTTGTCTTAGCAGCACATTGGTCCCTCGCCGTACTTCAGAGCAAGTAGCTGAACAGCATGCCAGACACCACAGTCAAAATTTTGACTCCCCCTAAAAAATTCAGCAGCAGTACTCCTGTTGGCTGCAGCAGAGCTGGCACTGTTGGGAAAGCCCTCGCTCCCACCAGTAGCATCCCTCCCGTGGCCATGCTGTGCCTAAGGAAGGAGCAAGGATCAGGGGATCAGAGGAAGGTTTTCTCTCTCTCAAGGCCGTGGCCATTTAAGTGGGGCATATTGTTTCACCACACTGGGGAAAGATTAATTTAAAGTCAAGACTGCGAGAACTGAAGAAGTTTATTTGGTAGTGATGAGCAGAGGTTTGCAAGACCGGCTCCAGGCCTTTGCTGATTTAGTTGGGTACTGAACTCTGTTTCTGTATAGTGGAGGAGGCTGGGGATATAATCTTAGCCTACTGAAGGGTGAATATTTTATTCAAAACCTTTGGTGAAAATTTGTCAAATAATTTAATCAAATCTGTGAATTGTTAGGTTAGTTCTATTAGTTGGGTTTCTAATAGGAAGAGCMCATTTTTTTCCAAAAATAAATAAATTATTCAGCAAGTAACATTTGGCCAGCTCTTGCAGCAATTGAGTGGGACCTGTAGCAAAGCAAGTGAAATTAAACTAACCCTCAAATGAGCCTGAATATTGCAGACTATTCCAACAACAAAAGTGTTTTTCATTATTCTCCTTTTCTAGCTTACACATAAATGGAGAGACGCACTTGGAGATAAGACTGAAATCAGCAAGCAGCCAATGTTCAGTATACTTTCCTCCAGACATTGCTAACTTAGGAGTTATAATTTCCCCCTTTTTCCTTCGTTATAATTACTATCCTCTAGGAAAAGTGATCCCATGGTAGCAATAAAAATGAAATCTGTGGCCATCTCACAGCACTATATGACTGCCTTTCTGCCTGTCTTGGCCTTGGACTCTGTAGGACTCTCCAAAACAACTGCAAATGTTCTTGCTCATTACCTTCCTCTGAAGCTTTTGTGGAATCACAATAGCACATTGTAACCACTGACTATGAAAGGGAGAAAATTCTGCTGAAGTTAAAATATATGGAGCACGGTTTGTAATCAGGTCTATTCAGTCCTTTTGGTCTGTTTTCAGTTCAGAGGAAAAAAACCTACAGAGCATAAAAACCTGAACCCATTGAGATCTGTTTCCCCAAACAACTTTACCTTCTCCCAGACTGCTCCCGCCTCAGCTCATGCAGCAAACCTACTTGAACTCTTAGTCCCTTATGAGATTTTTAACTCTGGCAGCCATTCCATAGAGGTCACATATAGCTCCCACTTGGTAGCAGATTGTTGTTGCCTCCAGCAAATTTAGTGGGAATGGTGTGGGCTTACAGACAAGCTTCTTCACTGAGCCTTCTCCCCTTTGCTTTCTGTAGACCCACAGCTAGGTGAGCATGACATCTTCTGCACTTTATTTCCCTGGTCTCCTGACACACCTTCATTCTTCCAGCTAGCTCCTGTTTAAGGAACTGCTGAGGGCAGCTAGCTCTCACCTATTTCTCCTGGCATTTAGCAAGTAGATGGCACTACAGCCAAGTTTTCTACATCCAGATACAGGCAAGCACCCACACATGCAACTTGCTCCCTTCCACATCTGCAGAAGAGTAGATTTTGAGGTCTGCAGCTCAGTATGACAGTAATCTTGGTGGAGTTCCCAGTTAGCACTGTTAAACGCTTGGGTCATCCYCCTTCTTATAAAGAGATATCTCCTCTGGACCCACGCAAATTTCTGTCCCACCCAATTSTTTTGGAAATGCCCCCCCAGGTAGACCAGAATAAGCAGTCACCTAAATATTGTGATACAAAGCAGTATTCCCCTCTGCAGTGACCAGCTGGTAAAAGCACTGGGCTTGTTTACACATGAGTTACAGTGACCTAAACCATGCCTTGCACTTAAATTGCCTTATATGGACCCTACAGCCCATTTTGCCACTCCTATAAGAATGTAAAACTATGCTGGTGCCTGTGCTGTGGAAATTGCATACCGAATGCCTTTCTACGCAATAAACAAGGACAACGTGCTTTTCAGGCTGGTTACTGAAATATGTTTCAGATTTATAAGCTGATCTGTGACATTTATTTCAGTCTTAAATTGGCAGTCACCAAGGAGTGAGGTGAAACGAGTTTACCCCTATAAGAGATGCATATCTTTTGTTAGGTAGTTTTTCTTCTGAACAAGAAATTCCTTAGCAGTATTTCTCAGGGGGGAGGCAAAGCATCCTCCTCACATGCAAAGAGGAAAAAAAAGGGAAAAAAAAAAAAAAGAAAAATAGTCTCTTCTATCAGTTTTTTACTATTTGGAAACTGGGAGGTGATGAGCGGCGTAATTTATTACACCCATAAACAATGTCATAGAAACAAGTAAAATAATAATCTATATTCCTCAAGGAAAAATACCACTGATTTTTAGCCCAGAGAACTGTTATTCTATATGAGTGAAAACAGCACAATTCACATTCGTGTACCAGACAAAAGATTAATTAGGAATTGGAATGGTTTATTGTGTCTGTGATGCATGAGTTTGCTAGAGCTGTTGAGTTTGTCATTATTTCAGTTTCTTTCAGAACAATCAATTTCCAGAATCAGAAAATGGTGTAAATATTTTTTCTGTGAGTGAAGTTTTTTTTAAGTGCTTGAAAAATTGTTACTGAGATTTAGAAATAAAAAACTAGCGCCCATCTCTTCATTCAGTTGGTTTTTTTTCGGATTACTTTAGAATCTCAGTTATGCAAATTCACAATTGGAATTAACTCATCARCCAACATCTGAATTTCTATAAAAAATAGGTGGAAGCCTTCCTTGAAAATGTTTGGGGGAAGTGTACCCCTATTCTTACTGGCTACAGAACTAGTCAGCTAACTGCTTAATTTAAAATGTTAATTAAAAAAACATAAGACTGAATTGGCGAGGGGGGGTGTTAGGTTTCGTGAGAATGTCATCTTAAATTTCAGTAGGTTCTTGCAGCTAAAAAATTGTAAGATATTAGTTGTAAGTATCATAGCATTGCAGCAAGGATTACTGCCCTAAGGCAGTAGAGTAAGAATGTCTTTTAATCTGGGATTGGAAAAAAATGTTTAATTGCCCCATCTTCTAATCAAAGAATAGAGCATCCTTGGAGAGCTTCACTATGTTTTCTTACTTCACTGGCGGGTGCACATCATGAGATTATGCTCTATTGCTTTTGCATTCCTGAAAGGCATTATCCTTCTGGAAATGTCTCTTACCATGAATTTGGAGAGCTAGAAGCATCAGCAATTGAGGAGGTTGAACGGTGTGTAAACTGGAGGCTGCTTGGTGGCAGAATTTAGGGCAGAAAGCACATCTTAGGGGCACATATGTGACTGGGTGGGCTCTGTCTGAACAGTGTCACAGATTGTGTACCACAGTGTCATTTTTGTGTGGGAGAAGCAGTGGAAAAGAGGAATATTTCCCTCTTGACACAGAAAAATTGTACTGTTGAAAAAGTGATGGAAAGAGAAAAATACTCTTGGGACTTATCAGACATTGTTTTTCCTTTCTCCTAGTCCACATTCCTTCTCTTTCCTCCCTGCTGTTCATGTCCAGCTATGGTCCATAAATGGTGAACTTTCTTTCAGTTGTAGCCAGAGCTCCCATGGCAAYGATTTGGCTTCTACCTCACATTTTTCCCAGAGGAAGCTTTCTGTAAGTTACATGTATGCCAGACTAACCAAAGCTCTGCCAAAGGCAAGATGAGAGACATCTTGTGCATAGGACAAGTAGTTCTACGGTGGGTGGAAGTGGTGGGAGAAGTCACTTCTTCATGGCAAGGTATGGAGACAACTAATTAAAATGTGCAGCTGAAATTTTAAGCCTTTGCACAGGAAAAAACAATCTGAATGTTGTGTGGCAAAGGAATTCATAATTTGATCTGCCTTCATGCATTAATCAAAACAAGGATACAGGGTGGCACAATGGACAGAGKTGATTTAAAAAAAGATTTCTGCTTCTGCATTTCAGTCAGGCAAGTCCCTAGAAAACCCATATGTTAGCAAAATACAAATATTTCAAATGCAAACACCCGAGATGTATTTTATCTTCAAACGCTTCATCCATTTCCACAGCTAAGGAATTGTCCTACCCCAAAATTCCAATAAAATCTTTGTGCCATTGCCATAAATGTTGAAATTAACTTAGGTAACAATGTCGCAAAACAATTCCCAGAGGAATATAAGAAACCATCTGCTCAGGCATTCAACTCAGCAGGAACATGAAGGGGAGGGGGACAGGGGGAGGAAGGGATTTGCAATGAAATATTTTCAAGCCTGAAGCAATAGATGCATATAAAGAGGTGTTACTGTTAAATTCTGGCAAAAGTCTACTTCAGAGTTCTTCAGTAAGATAATATGCTGCTCTCCACATAATCTCATAGATTTTTCTATGGCAGCAAATTCTCAGCGAATACGTTCCTCAGTATCTCTTTCCTGCCTGCATTTCATCCTCACTTTGGCAACCAACTGGATGACTGATTCCACATTCTTCATGTGGAAAAACGTATTTAATGCACAGCAGAACTCACTTTTTACCGGTCTTGAAGAGCATGTGGCAGAAAATATTGATACACCTCGGCATTTTTTTTTTCTTTTCAGGGACATTTAAGGACTTCTTTGCATGACCAATTTCTGATGCAAAACAAAGCAGAAGTCTTCCCTATATTTAGCTAATGTTTGGTATGTAAGAAGCCAAGAGGGACAAATAAGTGTTTAACACTCAGCAGTGGAAAAATATGTCAAAGAGCTGTTGAGTTTAATGATTTTCTGGGGTTATTTGGAAAGGCAGATCATCTCTCAATAAGTACAAATTGATTTCAGGCACAAAGTGGGAGACAAGAGACAAGACTTCTGCTTCTTCCCAAGAAACAACAGCCTTGCAAGGAGACAAAAGATCAGCCAGCAGCAGGAGAATTGAACCAAGGAAGAGACTTTGGAACTCTTCTGGTTTTGATCGAGTTGGGTTGAAAGTTTGCTTGGACATATGAGGCAAATGTGAGATTATAAGTATGACGGAGTAAAAGGCAGCTTCATTTATTACTCTGCCCCCCCTCTGATTTAAGCTTGCAGTAAATGGCAATATGTAGGATCTGACATAGTGTTTGCTGCAGCCTTTAGAAAGGTTATATAGAAAGATAATAATTCTGCTCTGCAGCTCATGCTGAAAGCAAACATCCTTTCTGTGCTGAGCTTGGCCATATCTTGCAAGGTTGCACATCACCTTTTCAACCCTCTCTGATTTTTTACAGAAAGCCTCATTTTAACATGGATGGTGACAATCATGATTATCCCACCTCTCTTTAAGGCCTAGTTAAGCTTTGTAAAAATCTTAATTGCATAATGGTGCAAAACATCCTCACAATAGTACAAAACACCCTCACAGGCCTGTGCAAAAAAAAGAATTGTATTGTCCGAGGCTTGCAGGATCTCTCTACAAGATCTTTATCAAGAAACCAGGCTTTGTTTCTTCTGCCCAGGCATTGATGTACTTCATAAATATATCTATTAATTACATATATAGCCCCTGATTCAGCAGAGAATTTAGATAAATGGCTTAATTTTAGGGTTGTGCTTAAATTTAAGCACAGGGTTAAGTGTTGTCCTGCATCATAGATTTTGCAGGAAGCATTTCTCTATTTGTCAACAGGATAGTTTATTCTTGGTTTTGATAGGTCAAGAACAGATTTCATTAAATTATGCACCTTCTTTTCCAGCTAAAGCAGTATAAATGTAAGTCTTGCAACTTTTGTCTGCTCACCACTTAAATACTGCCATAAGTGCAAAGATATTTTCTTTTAAAGCTTAAATGCTTTAATATTGTTCTTTCTTCTGTCTTTCATACACACATGTTTATTGTCAGGAAAATACTAATCAAACTGTCCTACTGATCTGCTCTTTAATGGCTATCATCCAGAAACATACTTAAATCAAGATTTTTCAACTTCTAACACGTGAATAGTCTCAGTGAAATTTACAAGAAAGTGCTCTGGCTTAATCCTAGGCGCATGTTGAAGTACTTTGTTGAAAGTGGATCTGCTTATCTGAATTTTGATTTTTTTTATGGTCCAGATTTTCCAAAGAATTCACCCTCTATCAGCTTCTGTTTAGAAAGATAAAGGAAATGTCCAGAAAGCAACAGCTGTTTTCTGGGGACTCGCTAAAGTTTTTAAAGTCTCACAGAAATTGTTCTGCCAAATATGTTTGAAAATCTCATTTTAATCTTGAGTCCATTGTCTAAGCACTGAATAATGCTTTGAGTCCTAACCGGCAAAATGGTCATGTCGCAACTCCCCCAAAGTAAAATATGGCTGTTGTTTCCTCCTCTTAACACTTCTGTAATTSATAAGATGATACTCTCTTAAAAAGCAGGGGTAGTAACTTGAGTAGCAAACCTAATTGACAGTCAGTAAATAATAGAGTTAAAATCCTTTCTAAGCTGTGTCTGTGCAGAGACTTGGCATTCTTGTTTGGAAGTCTGGGATGGATCAACTTGTCTTTGTGTACAAAAGCAGTAAAACTAAAAGAAAAAACCCACAGCTCCATCAGATTTGTGAAAATAAGAGGCAAGCTCACTCCTGAGACTACTCAAGGTAAATAACCAGAAACATCTTGCATATGAAGAAGGAATGCAGGGATCCCAACSAGAGTTGCCCACCTCTGGTTTTCATTCTATCCCAAGATAACATTTGATGGAACTATGATATTTAGTGGGAAGGAACTGTGATACTCTTATGCCAGGGACTGCCTTCCTTTGCCACTGTGACTAGTTTGAAGTAGGGTCGTACACAGCATACACCATACTGACATATGAGGTGAAGCAGGTGCCAAGAAGCTGCACAGATTGAACTTTCATAACTTTCAAAGTGATTCTTTCTGTCTATGTTAAAGCATATTGACCAGAGAGAAGASAAAAGATTGGTTCAGTGTTTTTTTGCACATCCCTATCCCATAACGCCTTATCAACACTCTTATGGAGACTTTGTTGCTAACATCAAAAGAATTTATCCTGAGAGGTACCTGAGAGGTACTTGGTAGGGTATACTAAATATATACCTATAGTTACAGGCCCTGTAATGAAAGTGATGAATTTGATTACCTTATTTGCTCACATAGACTCACCAGGGGATTTTGTCTAAACTTTTAGCATTCTCCCAGGCTCTGTGGAGGTGAAACATTTTGTGAAAGAAATTTGAGAGTCCCCGAGATTCAGTTTACTGAGCAAATACATGAAGGTTAGAATTTTTCTCTCCAGTATCTTGGATCTGTAAGTTGGATGATGAGAGATGAAGGCTTCTTGAATTTTGCAGCAGCTGGTAATGCTAGTCAAAATCAAGACTGCAGAAACAGTTTCTTACTGTATTCTCCAGAAGACAGGAAAAGATGTGGTTTCTTTTAGCACCTCTTCTATTCTCAACTGTTTCTTTGTAATATTTGGGAGATAAAATGGCTGAATGATCACTCTGTAGAAGAAAACAGTGCTGAGTTTTTGTGGAATAATGCCAATTAGTCAGCTATTAATTGATTAACCACCATGGAAGGGGCACTTGCTCCTCAAGGAATTTATAGTTCAAGAGGCATAAACAGGAAAAATCAGGCATGGTGGGAAGTTGAGAAGAAAGGGACTGTTTGATTATTATTGTTAAATTAGTTCTGTTCACTGTATTTTTGGTTAAATTTTACTCTCCATATACTACTGCTATATACCCATTGATGTTACTGTTACAGAAGGCAGAATCCAGTCTTCCATCTCTTGGATGGGCAAGCTGCTTTCTATCTTTCATGACCTCCTCTTTTCTTTTTTCTTTCTTTGTGTGCTGGCTGGTGAGTTACCTGTTGTTAACAGCACAAATGATCAAAAACATGTCCTTGCTAAAGTCAGCCAACAAGCTGTTTATGACTCAGAAAAGAAACCTTCTGGTTATTTGGCTCAATTGGAGACATATGGGCTATCTACCTCCCAAGAGCAAATGGCAATGAGTCGGAGAGAGATTCCCTCCCCCAACACTAAACGGGAAGTGTTGACCTAATTGACAGATAAAGGATCTGGCAGGTTAAATGGAACAGAAACTAATACAGCCATTGCTTTAAATGCCTTTTACCTCTAGGTTTAAGCAACAATAGGAAGCCYCAATAAGAAATGAAATTATTTTAATCTATTTCATGAAAATGACAGAGATGTTACAATTACTTACATTGTGCCAGCCTTTGTACATAGGTGTATACCAGTATAGTTTCCTGTTGAATAGTACAAATCATTGCATGTAAARAAAAAGAAACCAAAAAACCCAACTTTAGTATGAACACAAGCAAGCCTTAAGAGTTACAGTAGATAAGGCTGGTGTAATCCACAAACCGACAGCAGTTGCAGAAAAGCCTTGCTGATGTACACAAGATGAAGCCATTTGTGTGGAGAATAGTGCTCTACATACTGCATACACTATCACAGTTATCAAGGTCAGCTATGTATGAATTGCACAACCTATCCATGCTAGATATAGTTGCTTAGGGACTTCTCTTAATAGTAATCCAGCTGACCAGCTAAGAGTTGAGTCAGAACTCCTTTCCTGGCACTGGCTTGCAGATCTGACAGATTTGGACTTCTTCATACTTCAGATACTTGGCTTGATTTTTAGTTCTCAGGCCAGAAGGCTTTTCCTTTCCTCCTCTGAGCCTTTGTCAAAGCCTTATAGACAGTATAACACTCATGCCTTAGCTACTGCAGATGCTGCTGAAACAAACTGATTTTTACAACTCCAGTCTTCTTTCCTTGATGTTTGCCTATCCTCTGTATTTGACTCTGATAAAATTGTTGTGGCAGATGCCTTAATAAGTTCCTATTGCAGCCTGTTTCCTTTCTGATCCAGCATTAAAGTAGTTTTTTTCTTTTTACAGCACTTTGAAAAACTCCTYTCACAAATTATGACATGCATACTTTATAAAGCAACTTGGTATGCTAAAATATGCACAAATCAGCCTGATTTTGCCTGAAGGCATCTGTCTAAATGGAAATGAACCTTCAGAAGTTCATTGTTTGCAGTCTTACAAGTGCTGTTCTGTACACAGATCTGGATGCAGAAATCATGGAATCATGGCACAAAGAGGCTGAAGAAGGCYGAAGGGGTTTTGGTTTGGCTTTTTTAATCAAAAACTGAATTGGGAATCTATAAAACCTGTTTTTGTGCAAAGATAACATCATGCCAGAACTTGGACTCTGAGTTGATTTAGGCAAGGGCTGATCTTGAAAGAATTGCAATGTTCAAGAAATCCTGTTGTTCCCAGAAAAGATTGGGATCCTGTTAGGTGCAGAGTCTGTATTTGAACCTGGAACTGTCATTTATTCATTTTGGAGTTCAGCTGGGTGTTCTGCTCTTGGTAAGACAACTACAGAGAGAAGTGCGGAGCTGCAGTGGGCACGTGAACTATGAAGGGAAACATAAATACATAAAGAGGCGTTCAGTGAAGGGAAAAAGCCATCACCTTGGAATGTCTAACAGCAGACAACTTTCTCATTCAAGTTGTGAAATATTCATGTTGATTTCCATGCTCTACCAAGGCTCATTCTGGGACTGTAACCATGTCACTTAGTCTTTCTGAGCTAAGATCTGCACACTGCAAGGGASGTTAATAAAAACTTGTTTTCTTTGCGCAGCATGAAAGTTTCATTTTGTTGAAGATGTCCCTGCTTATTGCAGGAGGGGTTGGACTAGATGACCTTTAAAGGTCCCTTCCAACCCAAACTATTCTATGATTCTATGATTATGGCAGGGCACAGATACTAGGCAAGGGAGGCTGTGTGTGCATCTGGAAAAGGCAGTGTAGGATGACTGTAATCTGCCTTGCTGGATTTCTGCTGTATATCACAATCTATGAATAAGAGCAGGTGCAGAATTGCCACATCAGCCCACTGAATGCTGTCAGCGCTAATGGCAACATGCTGGATGCCTCTAGCTACAGTAAAGGACATTTATGGTTAAGTATTCACTTGGCATTCTTCTGTGGCTTATGCCACAGGCCAAGCCRTCGAAGCTCCTGATCTAGGATTGTGGTGCTGGCTGACGTTGTAGGATATTATTGGGTGGCGTGATCTCAGCTTAACTCTGTGCAGAGTATTAAGTGAAATGAGCATGTGAAAATAAGCCATGTGCCACCCACTCATTTATTCTTCAGTAAGTTGGTTCTGTGGAGAGCAATGTGCCAGTCTCAGCCACTAATCACCTGTACAGTTTGGGCTGGGTCCATTTTTACTTCCTGAACTACAAAGTTCTGCCTCTATTTTGGCAGATGAACATTACAGCAGATGTCAAAACAGATGTGTATCATTTTTGAGTTATGGAGCCGTGGGTGGTGGCACATCATTATCACTAAATGAAGACTGGCTATTGCACGGAGAACTGGAATCACTGGATGGTTGCACTCAAATTCCTCTCTTTGGTCCGCATTTTAAGCTAATGAGAGCAGTCTGCTAAATTAAGAACTGGATCTACAATKTGTACTCTTTAATATTTACATTACAGAAGAGCTTTGAATGCCGAGAAGATAAGTGAATTGGTTTTTTATACATTTGTCACATGTACAGAGGCTTCTTGATAGGTATTCAGGGAATATCGTACTCCAAGGTCTGCTGTGAAAACAGATATACGAGTTGTTTTTTCTAGCAGCCTGTATCACTTTTTTTGAGTCAAGTAGTTGTGATGAAGATCTGCATGGTATGTGTCCTTTACCACCACAAGATTATGAATCCTAATTATAATGACAACTGATCTGTGTCTTGAGATGACTAACCGGGGGGGGGTTATTTCCTTTGGAGTATGATAAATGAAGCTGTCTTCTAGAGTATATTTGCACTCAAAAATGGCAGATTGGTATAGTAGGGTGTAGGATGAGATGGTGTTGCAGTTTCATGGACACTCCTAATGACATAATCTTTTTAAACCAGCACTTGTATTTTCTACCATGTCTTATAATTTTGATTTTTTAAAATTCATAAAGGAGATGTGTTAATATGTGCTCAGTTGATACAGATTGACAGGTTTTACAATAAATATGTGAAATCAAACAGTGCTGAAATTTGAAAAAGGGCAAGCAGTCAGGAAACATAAAGTGCAATTGAAAGCAATGTATTGATAACTGACACCAGTTTTAGAAGGACCTACTTGTCCCAGGGGCTATTGTTAGCTGCATCTTTTCTGGTCATATTTGTTTCTTTGTCACTTGAACAAGAGTAATCCTTCCTTGAGAATGTTATTAGTTAGAGAAATCCTACTTCAGGCTGCACTTAGAGTCTCAGGTTATGCCAGGAGTTGCCCACTAGTGGACAGGTTCTGCTTCTGTCTGTCATCATTCTATAGTGCTCTTAAATAAATGCAGAATGTTTGGGAGTTAGGAATGATTTGTCATTGTATTTTCCTTTCTGCACATTACTCAGGAAAAGAAAATCAAGAAAATGCACAGATTTCTATGACCTGATCCTGGAAGAATAGGATATTACAGCAAATCCTTGTTCCTAGGATTTACTGTAATAAGTAAGCTCCTAGCTGTGATAGTTGCTGAGGTCACAAAGCAGATTTACCAGAAACACACACTGGCTTTGGTTTGAGTCTGCAAGAAGGATGAGGAAAGAGCCCCTTTCATGTCACCATAGTGGGTTCATCCCATCTCTCAGGCCTCCTACCACAGACTGGGAGAAAGGCCCTCAGAGGTGCCTGGTTGTCTCTGCTGACCACAGACAGGGTTAAGAATACCTTAGAGTTCATTGTTTACATTGTAGGTGGGCAAAGCTGAACAAATTAAATTCTACCCTAAATATGGCTCAACTTGATGGTAGCATCAGAGACCATGGAGAGACTGTCATGTTTTTTCCTTCTCTGAAGCTTCTAGCAGTGCCCAAGGTGACACTTGACTATTTGTCTGAAGTTTCTGTCCTGTCCCTAATCACCAAAGTAAGTAAGGCTTTTTCAGATGAAATCAATAACAAAGTCCCTGATGGACCTATAGGAGTCATTAATAGCTGTCTCTTTGGTGGAGAGCTGGTATTTCCTGAAACAGTTAGGAGTCTCCATATCCTCTCGGCACCTGTTGTTTCATAAGATTCCCCTGACTAGGAAAACATCATCTCCAGTTCTCTATCCTGGCCCTCAGCTTTGAGATGTGCCTGAGACAACCCAGTTGTCACTGATGGGTCCAAGACCAAAAGTTGGCTTTATTGTAGCTGGGCTGGGGGCAGCACTTAGTCTTCATATTTTTTCTGTCTTTCAGAGAGGAAGAATAGCCAAAACCAGCTGGAGCATAAAAGCCAATCCCAGCAAATACCTGTGGTCAGTTTCAGATGAATCTTTTGTCTTCTAAGAGAGGATAGGTTTGGCGATCTCCTTGTTTCTGTACAACTACAAAAATACTTTGACTGATTATAGAAAAGCTCTATTTCCTCCTTTTTTCCTCTTGTTTATAGAAACCTTTGACATATAAGACAAACAAATGACCCCACGTCTCCTCAACTTCGCCTGTCATTACCTACTCAGATCTCAGCTGTGTGTGAGAAAAACAGTATGTTTTAGGAAGGCTCAGAAGAAAGACTGTTTGCTCATTTTTAAATGGCGGTGTAGATGCATGCAATGAAACTATCARTGCTTAGTAAATTGAAATTATTTTCAAGGACAGCTTTCTACAATGTTCATAAGGAAGAAAATCTTACAGTTAAATTTTGTAGAAATCGTTTAAGCTAGTTTATAAACATACTTGAGGAGATGCAGTCTGCGATTCCAGTCTGCGTGCTATCCTCTGTGCCTGTTTCCATTGTATCTGAGTATGTACCAACTTCCGGTGGTTGCTCTCCAGGAACAGCCATGTGTCATCTTCTTCAGCCTTTCAAAGGTGACACCGAAATGCAAGCCGATGTCTGTAGAGTGACAAGCTTTTGTCATTTTAGTTTTATGGCCTACACCTGCTAGAAATCTTAAACACAGAAAGACTGGGCTTGTTTTAGCATGTCACTGAGTTCTAGATCAGRCTTTATAAAACTTTCATTTCTCAAAGACTGAGAACATCACCCTCAGCCCAGGGTTCAGCTGTCTGAATCAAGGCCTGTTTTGGTGCAGAGCASCTGTATGAACTTGATTCAAATTTAGAGGAAACTGTTATTAACGTTGTGCGAAAGACCATGAACTGAAACCATAAAAGGTGAGAAAAGCGAAAGCACTGAGTGACTGCTGAGATAGGGCTAGTCAGCAGATAGTTGTTCAGCTTGAAGATGAAAAATACCACCTTGAAAAGGTATAAACCCCAAGGAATAGTAGAGAATTGGAAGACAGCAACTGAGCAACACCAAGAATCAGATCATTCCAATGAAGCACCAACAGTTGCTCCTTCTCCACCTGCCTGGCTAGAAAAAATGCAGCATCTCGTTAGGGTGGTAAGCATATTAATGTTCAGCCAACTAGCTCATTGATCCCAGCCAGTTATTGTGTATAAGCTAATAAGTATGTTTTGTGCACTTTTCACTTGTATTTGTCCTGCTTGCAGAGTCTTTCTGCATGTGGTAATAGTTTCCCCAAAGAAGTGACCAGGAGGTGGAAGGTTACAAGTACTTAGTTGTTCATACATTGCCCACCATTAGCAAGGCAAATACAGTCATGAATTACTGCTTGCTATTAAGAGTGTAATTCATATCAAATACACCCAGCACACCTGGAGTCCTTTATGTAATTAAAAAAAAAAGACAGAATTAAAATCATTGAACACAGAATACTTGATAAAACGACCTGAAGTGTCTTTGATTATGGACTGGCCCTTAGAAGCCTTTAGAGTGCTTCAGGGACCACTTCATTCTCATGCGCTGTCACTGGTTAGGGATGCTCATCTGTAACATTTGATTATAACTTCTGATACATGTCCCAGYCCAGAACTGTAATGACTGTGTGGGCAGTTACCACTCAGTTTGTACATCTCTTTGTGTACTGCATGTTTATGTTCCTATGCACAACCACTTTGCTTCTGTTGCACCTTTCCCTTGACCATAAGCAAGCATGGTGGCAATATTTATGGTGCTGTCAGGTTTTAGTGCAATCCTCTCAAAGTGCTAAGAGGATTCCAGTTACCAGGATCATGATGCCACTACTGGCACACAATATTGAAAGCAAATTGCTGTAGAYTGCATTCATTCAACAATACCAAAACCCTTCTTTTGGCTCCTTGACGTGGTTTAACCCCAGCTGGTAACGAAGCACCACACAGCCAGCTCAGGTCAGGTCACTGATGCACTTGCACTGCTTCTTGTAAGGCTTCTCCTCCATTGGTTCCAGTGGTTCCTGCTATAGTAATTCCTATAACATGCAACTCAAATCCCAGGTTACACAATTTAAAGGTATATCCATTACAATCTCCACCCCGGTCCCTTTGGACCAGGCAATAAGGTTTAACATCGGAATGAACTCCTCTCCTTGCCCCTGCTCCGGCTTGGACTTATCCRCAGACTGCAGTCCCTTAGGGGAGTACCTGCTCCAAGTGGAGCCTTATCTATGMGTCACAGTCTCTCCAGGGCTATACCTGTTGAGGCATAGAATTATCCACAGCCACAGTCGCTTTGAGGTGCACCTGTTTCAGCATGGCCTTCTCCATGGGCCACAATACCTTCAGAGATACACCTGCTCCAGCGTGACCTTACCCACAGCCACAGTCCCTTCAGAAGTAAACCTGCTCCAATATGGCCTCATCCATGACTGCAATCCCTCCAGGGGTGTACCTGCTCTGTCATGGGCTTATCCATGMCCACACGCTTTGAGGTGCTCCAGCCATTGATGCTTCAAGGTGTACCTGCTGCAGCATGGACTTATCCACAGCCACAGATGCTTAGAGGTGCATCTTCTCCAGCGTGGACTTATCCTTGGGCCACAATCCCTTCAGAGGTATACCTGCTGTGTCACAGACATAACCACGGCCACAGACACTTTGAGATGTACCTGCTCAGGCATGGGCTTATCCATGGCCACAGACGCTTCGGGGTGTCCTGTTCTCACATGGACTCATCCACAGGTCACAGTCCCTTCGACTCGAGTTCTCACTGGAGTTCCCGCCTGTCCAGTACAGCAGCACAGAAACAGCAGCGATGCCCTGGCCATCTGCCAGCCCAGGCGCATTGCCGTTGCTGTGATCAACATGTTCCCAGGTACAGCAGAGCAAGACGATAAGCAGTGCAGCAGTACAGCAAGCAGCAAAAGCAAAAAGCAGCCACTAACGAGCACTAGACTCTGAGATACAGTAAGGCGAGCAAGCCCCATGGCAAGCACAAGAACTTGTCAATTAATAGCTAAACAGAAATAACAGCTATAAATTCCATCTAGCACATTCCAATCAAATCTGTTGTTATCCTGAACCCTTCGAGCCCCAGAATCAGAAGAGTAAAAGTGAGAAATCTCATGTAAGTAGTGCTCAGCAATAACAAAACCACCCCTGTATTATCAACATTGTTTCCAGCACAAATCCAAAACATAGCCCCATACTAGCTACTACGAAGAAAATTAACTCTATGCCAGCCAAAACCAGCATACTGCTGAGMCAGACAGCAGTGGGCCTGAAGAGAACCAGGCAAAAGCACAGTGTGAGGCGTCCCAGTTCTATTTTATACAGGAACCTGGAGAGTATCTGTCAGTCTGGGTTATGCAATGAAGCAAAAGTTAGCTGACTTCACACAATAGCTACATCTCACAGTTAAAGGGTTTTAGGGCAGCTGAGGCATCTTTAAAGGTTTAAAGTGCAGCTGGTTAATCAGAACTCGAGTGAGTCACCTATTCAGTCTGTACAACTTTGGCAGAGATTTCCTAGGTGTAACAGCTTCAACAGTAGGCTTTTACTACAGGAATAGGGAAGGAGAAAGGTAGCTTGGTGGGACAAAAAGTTTCCCACACACATATTCATCAGTCACAGTGTTCTCATTGTAGTGAGGACTCTTGACCCTAGATCAAATAAAGAACAAGGTAGGAGCCTAATGCATCTGGGTCTGACAGCATTCTATTCTCAAAACATTTATGCAGTCTAATATAGATACGTTGCTCTCATTACATACACAACATAGAGATGATCTGTGCATGCATAATGGCTATCTATTATGTAGGGATCTCTACCGGTCCAGTGCTGACTAGTCTAATGGTTTGGCTGCCAATAAGCCACTAGATGAGAGAGAGGAGATGACCTAATAAATAGTGGTCTACTGCCCAAAACTGTAGACTCAACAGGTGTTATGTGAGGGAGGGCTTAATTGAAAAGAGAGGTGGTGTCTCCCTCTCTCTTCCACAGAGGCATGAGAGAGGTTCAAGGGTGCCTGCATCAGAGGAGACTGTCTTATCGATCTTGCTGTATTTTACAGAGGTACTTTAAAAACAGCAGCAGGTGCCAGTAACAGTGACAAGCATATGCAGTTTTCATTGAGTGGTTGAGGAAAATAATAAAAAATATTACAGCAAGTATCTGTCTACCCATATATTGTCCACATTTGAGTTATTAAGGTCCATCAAAACTGACTAGTGGGCAAAAATACTTCTAAAGTAAAAAACTTACATTTGCCCTTCATTTCAGTTGTTATTTCTCCAGCTCCTCTACTGGGGACTATAGAAAATGTTGAGTGACACATTGTCGTCTTCCTCTCCATTATCAAGTAGAGCTACTCCTRTTGCTCGACAAAAATTGAAAAATTTGGGCACTAGTTCATTTTTCCATACTGACATCTGCATCTATGGCAAGGCCTCTCTTTGGATGGCTCCTGGCTTGGCTCACTCTGCTGATGGATGATTGACTGGCACTCTACTTCTCTCTGCATTGTAATGCTGTTCCCAGGGTGGCTGGAGTGTGGGGGGTAGAAGTCAGGACTTCCAGAATCTCACCTGGTTTAGGAAGGCAGGATGGTCTGGCACTTATGGAGCTCTTGTAGACATGGGAGAGCTGTACTTGATCCTGCTTTCCATCTCAGCATTCCTATGTGATCTGAAGGGAATTTACTGGGTGAGGGATTCTTCTTTGCTTTAATCAGGGAAAGATTAAGTGTCTCGTTTTACATTAGGTCAAAAAACTTAAATTAGTTGTTTAGACAACCTATTCAGACAACAGAGAAAGCTACGAGTCTTCTGAGAATGATTCAACTGAACTTTATTAATCTCCAGAGTGAACATAAGATGAATCACCTTATTGAACTGCCTCTCTCTCCTTTAACTTGGATGAGGTTGATCTTACCCTTAGTCTTTCTCTGATTTCACGTCCTACTTGCAAAGTGCTTCGCAGTTTTCTGTCAGTAGTGCTTGTAAGGTACTCATATGCTTTAATAATGTTGCGGACCTTAGTTACTTGTGTAATTGAATCAAATTGCTCTGCCCTTATTATTTGTCAGCCACACAGTTTTTCTAAATTAAAGTAAGGTACATTGATTTCACACACATGGTGTATCTGAATCCCAGCAAAACTAACCATGGGAAGGCTTTGGTTGATARACTGCACAAATTCTTGTCTGCTGTAAAAGAACAGCAAAGACAACAGAAGAAGATGGGGAGCTGATGGAGATTGTAAAGCGATGGACACACTTGCCTGTGGAAGCAGTAGGTTTAAGATTTTTATGAACAAGAGAAACGAATATCTGTTAGATTTGAATTACATCAGGCTATTCTTGCCTTTGGGCAGGGCGGTGTATCAAGGACCTTTTGTGGTCCCTTCCACTCTCATTTTTTAAAGATTGAATTATTTCTTTTATTTCAGAAATAATGCAGACTTGGTGCTCTGTGCTCTGGCTTCTTCCCTCTCTTAAAGTGGTATAAATGTAGCATCACTGAATGTACTTCAGAATTAACTTTGAGAATAAAAATTATCCCCATATGTTAAGTAACCACATCTGCAGTGCTATCCTGGTAAAGAATTGGTCAGGTGTTGGATATCTACTGAGAAACATAAGATAAGATTCATATAACTGAGCTTTAGACATCTCACTTACAGTTATCTAACCATAAGGTAATTGTGCAGACTCCCTGTAGAGAGGCAGAAGCATCTCCAGATTCATCTCATTGTAAGACAAGTATCTAAAACGCTTGAGACGCCTGTCTCTCTCAATTGAATATAAAAAGAGGTTAGCCGGCTACCTTAGACCTAGACAACTCACTTCTACATTTGTAAAGTTAGATTAAGTGGAACTACCCCTTTAGCAAAGACTGCCTTTCAGCAGTAAAGACATACAACCAATACTTACTTTGTCAGCTGCACAATACTGCTTTTTTTATGAGTCAGGAATTTAAGCTAGTGTTCAGCTCACCCTTTTGCTGTTTACCTTGCAAGTAATCTCCCTGCAAATTGTCTTTCCGTCTCCATTAACATTTTTTGACAGCAGATAAACTTCACAGATCTTGACATGTCTTACCACCTAGGAATATTACTCAGTACTACTGCAGTGCAGGCTGCTTGGCACTTCCCATTATTACTTCAACAGCCTTTACTTTGGCTTGTCATAGTAGAACAAGACTCAGTGTGGCAGCGTTTTATCAGTAGGAAGTGGCTTCTTATAGTTGCAGCGAACCTTTGGCACTGATGACAGAAATATATCACAGCTCAGTACCGGATGGACAAAACTGTGTTTTACCATCAGAAGCTGTAATTGTAGAACTGGATACAGAGTACCCAGGGTGTGAGTGGTTTGCTACCGCTCCTAGCAAACCTAGCCATTCTGCCATGAATRCTAGCTGCCAACACTAGCTTTATTGCAGCAAGGGTAATCCTGACAGGGAAATYCAGGGCAATATATTGTGTCTCTTTATGGCCGTAGGTATCAAATCCAAAGTTCCTCTTAGTAAGGAAGTTACACCTTCTTTGCCCATTTGTCTAAGCTCAGTGCTCCCCCAAAAGAAACCCAAAAGTCAATGCACACATCACCTGTCAGAGACAGAGGACAGCAAACCCTGCATTAATGTGTGCTTCTTATTCAAGTCCTTTAATTCTGTGTGTCCAAGACTTGGGCTACAAGGTAATGGTGACACTCATCAAAGCCAATTTTAGCCTTCTGTATAGCCTAAAATGGCTGTCCAGACTCCCTTTATGTTGAGCAGAGACATCCAGAGAGTGGTTAATTCTCTGTTTCCGTAAGCATGTAAAATAGGTGGGGTTCATCACCCTTGGAGATCCTGTCTGTTTTTGTTGATTAGCGAGGTCCTGATCTGTAGCTTTGAGAAAACTAAAACTTGGTGACTTAAATCCTACCCTAAACATGCAAAGGTATAAATGGTCTGTAACTTTAAGATTCTTGTACTTCAGAGCAGGTTGGACTTAATGCTATAAACTTCTTAAAATCAAGGAGAACACTGAAGAAGTTTGGGATGAATGTAGGAAGTGTGATATTTACTTTTATTACCTAACCCCTTCCCCACCCACCCCAGTTCCATTTTTGACATGTCACAGTCCGTGTTTTTTGGGTTTAGATCTCTGCCAAAAGAGAGAGAAAGAATGATGGAAAGGAGACTCACAATGGTGTTTCAGAGTAGAATATTGATGAGCCAATTCTTCCCTGTTTGTGAGATCTCCTGTGTCAGATAGACCTACTGTACACCATGCTGACAGCATACCTTCTTCTTGCACCAAATTCCTAACAGTGAGAGAAGAACTAGTGATGCAGCCCCATTACCCAATTCAGCTGTAGATTTGGAATACTCTGAACTTCAGCATGCCTTACATCCAGGGGCCAGGGCTGATCTGCTTTCAAGATAAATATTTTTTTCATAGAGAGGTTTTTGGAGCTAAASCTAACACCTTTCTTTGTCATGGTACTATTAGGAATTCAAATTTGATTCCAGTTGTCTACAAAAGCTCCAGATAGAGCTGGTAATAACTGYTGTAGACAAAACTGCACCTGCTTTGTAAATACAGTTCCACATAATAGCCATGGAAACATTTGGAGGCAATCAGCCACTTCATCTTCCTCTAAAAGTGCAATGAATTTACAACCCCTCATGCATGAAAATCTCTTTATCTAGGGCCTCCCATTATAGTAGTTTTTTAAGAAAATAATATGTGCTGTCAACAGGTCTGTGCATCACTAACAAGGTGTTAGTAAAAGACTGGATGGTTGTAAGAGGCATCCACAAGAATTCTTCCCAGCCTTATTAAAAAATACAGAAACAGCTCCTCGAGTACTTGGAAAAACAGATAAAACTGTGAATGCAAACAGAAGATCAAACAGATCCTAGACAGCTCTTTCCCCTGAAAGAGTTAATCCTGCTTCTTTATGAAACAAGAAGGCAAAGGGCCTGATTCTTACCTACAGAGACTCAGCAGAGTCCTGGTGGAAAAGCAACAGCAACGAGTGGGACAGGAAGACATTGCCCCTCTCTGCAGGCTCTGTGCTGTATGCTGGCAGAGCAAGGTGAGGAAATATCTCCACTGCAGTTCAAGTGTGGGCCTAGGAGAAGATGTAACCTGAGCTGTTAGGTCTGAGCGTTGCTACCCTGGGTTTAAAGGGTCCACAGCAAATGGGGAAATGCTAAGCCATTAGAGTGGAGGGCTCCATCTGGCCTGTGTCCGCTGCATCCAAGGCACTACTGTGGGCATGAGCTTTCTTTCTTAGATTTCCAAATCCTGTGCTAGCACATAATCAGCATGGCCAGGGTTGAACATGGGTTCAGGCCTCTGCTTGGCCAGTGTTGACACCTGCTATGATAGGAAAAACCCATGTTCTCAAACAGGGAAGCAGTAGTTGCTGCTCATCTAGACGTCCTTACTTATCACCTTCAGCATCGCTGTGACCAAAGAGGAATTTGGGGATTTTATCCAATTTCAGAGCAGAGGCACACAGCAGTCTAGCAGTATGTTCCCCAGAAATCTCTTGCCTCCAGACATATCAGACTTAAGTATGTGAGACAGTAAGAAAGCACCAGCTGCACATCCCCTTATTAAAGATCCACAACTGGCAGAGTTTACTATTTTGGCTTGGGAGTAAGTGCTTACTGGAAATGTGGGCTAGAGCCCAATGGAGAAAATGAAAACAAACCCTCTTCTCTCCCCAGCCCCCTTTCCCAAAAAAAGTCTTTTGAAATATTGCCATGGTACTGCTTAAAAGGTCTCCATGGTGCTGTGAATTTGAATGTCAGCAGATAATTAGTAGATTTAATTACATGCAGGGAGCAAATATATCTGAGTGACATATAAGCAGAGTGAGATTCTCTGTGTCCCTGGTATGCAGAACTGCCTGTGGATGTTATATTAGGAGGTGGATATTGAGTCAGGAAGTCTTGAAATAGAAAGATGAGGACAGTGGAGAAAGCAGGGGAGGGGGAGGAGTTCAGGGGAAGGGGAAAGTAGTTCAGTTTTCACTGACGAAAAACCAAAATGCTGGAAAAGTCAGACTGTTAATGGAGGAGGAGGAAGCTATGCCCCTTGAGGAGCTCTAAATGGCTGAAGTTTTTTAGCAGTGTAAGGAAGGATGGAATGGATGTCTCAGGGCAGAAAAACAGATGGGGTTGGGGGATGAACGCCCAGAACTCTCTCATACATGCAATGAAGGTCTCCTTATTGCTCTGGTTCTCCCTTTTATTCTGCCTGACCAGCAGCTACAGACTCCATGCTGGGAAGGGTATCTCCGCCTGTGCAAGTGGGCCACAGGCTTAGGGAGCTTCTCTGATGAAAGCAGTGCATGTCCCTGAAAAGTTTTGTTAGGCTAGCCAGGGCTGTGCATCATGTAGCACGATGCACATTGCATCACACTGCAAATGAACTGGAAGCAGATACCTGATTTGCCATCAGATCAAGCAGCTGGAATATAGATTTCTCCTGTCTTCTACCTGTTCCTACTGCCAAAATTTCTCAGCGTCCCTAAGCTATACGATGCCTACTGCTGGGTTTAGGCGAGCGAAACAKATGACTGCCTATGGCAATAAACCAATGAGAGCTGGCAGAAGCATTGACTCTACTTCCTTCTTTGGACGTTTCAGAACCCAATGGAGCCAGCCCCAACATGTGTGGGTTGTTGGATACTGCTGGGCCTCTCTGTCCCGTGCCTCRTTCACTGGGAAAATGTGCTCCTGCCATTGGGAGGGAAGACTTGATAAGCAGAAATTAGAGGAGTGATCTGGAGGGTGGCCCAAGACCACATTAATGGAGTGTGTTGGAAGAGGTAAACAAGTCACTGTATGGTCGTACTGTTCAGAAAAGATGGAAACACACAGTTGCGAGAAGTTTGGCTCAGTGTGTTATATAAGCTTGKCAGATCTAATTGGGCACGAGATATCAGAAGGCATAAGGCTGTTTATTTCCTCCACTGTAGTAGCAGAAGTCCTTTGCTGTTATGATACTCAGAGATCTTTGTTAGCATACAGAGCACATTTAGATGAAATAATATATCCAATAGTCATTAAACTAGGTGCAAAATAGCTTAAAGACAAAGGATGTGAATAGCATGTATGTTGTAATTAACATTATGGGCATATAAAAATATGCAAGAAAAGAATACATCAAATTACAGAAGCTAGAGAGAGAAGAGAAGATACAGGTTGCAGAACATTTTTCTGTTTCATTCTTGACAGTATTTGAATAAGAAATTAAAACCCTTTTTTCCTTAAGATTAAAAGCTGGTTTTCCCCGGTCTTTCAGAGGGCTGAATTTTACGGAAAATTACTTATGCAGAGAAGAGGAGTGAGCAGCATCTACAGTCTACAGTAAATAAACATTTGCCAGTGAGGTTACAGCACATTAGATTTACTTTTTCAAAGTAAATCTGCAGAAGACACTTTAGCTGTTAAGCCAGAGGATCAAAATGTTAAGCAGTTTAAAGTCCTGAGAATACAGCTGTTAAACTTCTTACAGCAGAATTTGTAAGTTAGATATAATTAAATTGGCTTTTTTTGTGGGTGGGGGAAATACCTTAGGCAAGCACACTGTTATAATCAATGGATATTTATACCTCAAATAAATGAATACAATGATCATTTTCCTTTCAGTTTAGCTCTTGGTGTGGTATCTTGACTGTTGGTGGCTGTTCTCTATTTGGGAAAATGTATGTGAGTTGTCCAGCCACTGAGGCTTTTCAAGAGGAACAGTCATCATCCCCAAACACCTGTATGGCTTCCATCACAAATCTTTAACTCAGTGACATTTCAGCACTCAGACATCATTCTATATTATCAAAATCCATTTCTTATTTTTAAGGTGGTTTAGAGTTGTGGAGTCCAAGAATAAGTCATTATGGTCCGTTTCTTTTTTGGGTTTTGCTAATTATTTTTTTTTTCTCTGTTACAAATTATTGGTCCTTCAGTTTTTAGTTTGGAAACACACACATTCTGTTACCTTAGAAACTTAAAAAGATGTTTGTATACTTGTGGTTATGCCTGCTACAAACATTTAAAAAATCCCAAGATTAACTTAATTTTTATATATATGTATGTGTATATATATGTATGTATATACGTCTTTATACGCATATATATATGTGCAAATACATTTAGAATTGAGTTTGAGGATATTTCTGATTTTTGGGACTAAGAGGCCAATTTTTTAACATAAACCCCCATTCTTCAGTTAAAATGCATCTTCTGAGATAATAGCTCAGAAACTGATTTATCTTAAAAGAAATGTCACATAACGATGGGACTCAAAGATCCTACTCTTTGAGAAAATACCAGATGTTGTCCATACCGATAAAAGGCACAAGTTGACAGAATTCAGGCAGGTCAAATGAAAAATAATGTCCCATGTTAGTGTAAAAGGAAAACTAGGAAAAAAAGATCAAAATTAAACTCAACATGAAGAGAAGGTACTTTATMATTTTCCTGCTCTTTTGTCACGGATTCAATGTAAAGAACATATCAACCTGGTAAAATATTTTTTTTCAAGCAAGGTAAATTCCCAATCATTTCTTYTAATAGGGAGAATTCTAAGTAGAGGATGACTAGCTCCAGAGGAAGTTATATATGTGTTCACTACCTATCACAGTGGATATAGTGCAAGAAAGGAACACAAAGCCAGGAGGGATTCATTTTCTTTGTACACACAATAGTTTAGTATTTCATTTCACATACAGTGTTTTCCTAGAAGGAGAAATGAGCCTCTCTACACATATGAAAAATGAGTGTACAGATGTACTTAGCATATCGTAAATCATCACAGATGGTTTGAACTGCAATAGAGGAAAGGAAACCTGTCCAGAAAAAAAAAAAAAAAAAAAAAAAAAAGAAAATAACTCATTTTAGGCAACTCTATTCTGGCTATTTTGAATAAAATAATCACTCAGGCTAAGGTACCAAGAATTATGGATTAAAGCCAGTCAAAGGAGACCATTTTTAAGGCATTTTTGAGAATTTGATAGTTTCTGCCACTGGAAATCGGTGAGTTAGGTGCTTAGCTGTTTCTCAGCTGTTCTGAAGGCTCCCGTGAAGAATATATTTTGGCTGCCAGTAAGTTGGGCTATTTCCTTTTTTTCACTAATACTGAATGGCAGGTCCCAGCAGAAACAGGTGTCATCACTAATACAGGCAAGCTACAAGCTCCCCTCGCTAACTGACTGCAATTTGAGCACCGATAATCTTGAATGAATATTGAGATTGGGTCAAGTTTTCACAGCCCTAGCTGGTGCTTTTTTTTACCATGTAACTCCAATCTCCTGAAATTTGGATGACAGCCTTCTTTTGTTAGCTGGGAAGAGTACTGACACCTCCTATGCATTAATACAGTTACCTACTGTGCTTAACACATTGTGTGTTCATTTCTACTGTCACTGGCCCTCGTAATTAGAGAAGCAGATGTTGCAAAGGAAGGTTTGGGAACAGTAGTAAATGGCACGTATTTTGGTGGCATTAAGCAGTAATGCCTGCAAAAGCAGTAAAAACCCGTGCAAGAAGATGCAATATATGACAGCTCACAGAGTGTGTGATGTAGCCAAAAATCTCCCTGATAGGAGAAGAGATAATTTTGGTTTTCCTGCTCAAACTATAAAGCAGTGTTATTGTGTCTCATCTGGAGCAACAGTGATGCGTTGTGGTAGGATMCAGCGCTTTACAGAGGGAGATTTCACTAGAAGTCTGTGGAAATTTGGGTGAGTTGTAGGGAGGGCTTGATTTAGCAGGGACTGTAAGTGCTAATGTGTGTTTCTGAACCATGAAGCTGTCAGGCTGGAATTTGTATTTTGGCTAGGGGCTTTGTGCAAACTCTGTAATTTGAATAGAAGAAGCCATTTAGTCTCTTCAGCTGTTTGAGATCCTGGTCTGGGATAAACATCTGTTGCTCCATTCCTCTCTTGTTATGCTGATGTTATTTCAGTGGCAAATAGGTTGTTGCCAGCTCTAGTGGAAATGTCAGCTTTAGATCAGGCATAGTCGGAGATGCAGGTTCACCAAGGAGCAGCAGGGCAACAGGGCATTATTTCTGTCTGCCTTTAAATCAAGTGTCCTATTTGGTAAAAGAAAAGGAGCAAGCTTGACTTAGTCATGTGGGTTGATTGGGACTGTGGGAGTCCACTCCAAAGTTGAGGTTTGTAAGATCAGAGCCTGTTAAATCATGCTGCACATGTCTCAGCTTTATCATGGAAAACACAGCCTAAAAATAGGTGATTTTGTTCTTCCATACACTACAAGCTGGTTTTGTCAGTTGGCTGCACAGGACTAGAAAGCGGTTTGGCTTTTCCATAAGTTTAATTTCCAGATGTTTCTCCTGATCTCTACACACATTCCTGGGCAAAGGATRTGCCCCATCTATCACTAGTAATGCTCCACTACATGCAATGATAGGCATACTCACAAGGTGCAAAGAGTGTTCAGCTCACAATTCAAAGGGAAGAAAGTAGATCTGCTATTCCCCATTCTCCCCCTCCGTTCCCTACCAATGTTTAATTCAAGCAGCTCAGGAAAGAATGCAAAATCAATGACTTCAAGGGTGTTACAGATCTCTGGTGCAAATCTGTTGTGGTTTAACCCGGCAGGCAGCCAAACAACACACAGCCGCTCGCTCACTCCCCCCCTCCCCACCGTGGGATGGGGGAAAGAATCGGGAAAAAAAAGTAAAATTTGTGGATTGAAATAAAGACAGTTTAATGGAACAGAAAATGGAGGGATAATAATAATAATAACAACAACAACAATAATGGTAGAATATACAAAATGAGTGATGCACAATGCAATTGATCACCACTCGCTGACCAATAACCAAGCCATGATCGCTACTTCCTGGAGCATGCCCCCTACTTATATACTGAGCATGACATCACATGTTATGGAATACCCCATTGGCCAGTTGGGTTAGCTGTCCTGGCTATGCTCCCTCCCAGGTCCTTGTGCACCCCACACAAGGGAAGCTGAAAAGTCCTTGACTAGTAAACTGCTTAGCAACAACTAAAAACATCAGTGTCTTATCAACCTCATTCTAAATCTAAAACACAGCACTGGGAAGAAATTTAACTATCCCAGCCGAAACCAGGRCAAAATCTCCTATCTCAATTCTAGCAGTTTCATACCCACAGGTCTAGATGTATCCTGAAACTAAAGTTTTAGAGATTGGTGACATTAGTAAAAGAACTTAAGTAAAATTTAATAAGATCCTATTCTGTAATGTTTTTCATGTAATATTTTAACACAGGTTTTCACTGCAAATAACAGGAGAGCTTCTCTTTTTAAAAAGCTATTGGCCACCATCACTGTCCTTGCAAACAAATTATCACGCAAGCTATTGACTCTAATCTACCAAAGACTTAGAAAAGTCTTCCAACAGAGAATGTAATTTATTTGAAAAACAAACAAGCCACAGGCATGAAAAAGTTTTACTAGCAATTTCAGCATGAAAGACGAAACACACCATTTCAGCTTTCTTGTTCCATTTTGATAATGCTAAAAGATTTTCTTTGAATGATTACATGCAGATGATTATATGAAAGGATAATTAGACAAATGGCTTGATGTTCTTGAAAACATTTTGGTCATCCTAATCCAAGATTAAACATTTTAACTTTGAGGAWAAAGATGATATTCTGGCTTCTTGCTCTAGTTTGGGATAGCAACAGAATCTGGAGGCTGGAATTCCTTGCAGAGTGAAAATGTGACATCGTAATCAGTTCTGCTTCTTCAAAGGCAGGATAAGTAGTAATTAGCTTAATTTACAGCACAGAAAATGAGGTTAGATATTAGGAATATCTTCCTCCTGATACCGGTGGCTGATATGCAGAGAAGTGGTGGAGTATCTGGTGACAGGAGTTTCTAAAATGGGTTTTAATAAACATGTTAGTGAATCCAGATACGGTTAATTCTGTCCTAGATGCATGGGGACAGTCTAGGAGACCTTTTGAAGTCCTTGCTTTTCTTCATTTCTGTGACTAACTGTTGTCACTGCCACAATTGTTGCATGACAAAATCAGGTTAGAAGGAAAGGGGTATTTGTATGTGAAGCCAGAAACAATTTCAAAGATTCAGGGAAGCATTCTCTAATGACCTCTTTGGGCAGATTTGTCCACTATACTAATCAAATCCATTTGTTTAGGTTTTTTTCTTTTTCTTGCCTTCAGTTAAAGAGCAAGGAAAACAATCGGATTTACAGAGCTGCTTTCCTGATTAGACATCTGTGTTCCAACCTCTTTTACATTCAGGACATTGATATTGGTAAAATTGATAATGAATTATGCTCCTTGAGGCTGTGGTTAATTAAATTGGCTACCCTTTTGTCTTTAGCATGGGCAGCTGGGGAGTTTGACTGCTTAAATTGACGAGTCCTACTTTGAGCAAATTCCTAGTGGACAGGCGGTCCTGCTGTCAGACAGTCATGCAACTGAGATCACAAAGATCCTGCACTTTCTCAAGCTGTTCACCATCCTTCAGGAGAAGCAGTTCTGAGAGTAGAACTTGTTAAAAGCATTTGTTAAAATGCAATCTGTCTGTGGGATAAGGAAAACCGCAAAAGCCAATCAGGAGGTCTTTTCCAACCTGTGTTTCTGGTAAGATAGTGTTAAAAAGGACACACTGTCTCCTTTTATCTGGCAGTCAGGAAGCGCTTGGGTCTTTAGCAGTAGGTCTTATTGCAAAACAGTCAGGAAAGTATTAGGTGTGTTCATGTTCTCACCTTTTGTTGGGATTAATATGATGGAAATTCCAGAGGAGCATGGGGAAAGGCTGCCATTACTGGAGCACATTTAGGACGAAGGCTGTCCGAAGACCATTATTGTTGGAAGATTTTCCTTACCCTGTCCTGTGAGACTCACAGCAACCACTCTGAAGGAAAAAGTGCTCTTAAACACATAGGAGAATGGATAGCAATGGTGCACCTCTATGCCAGCTTCCTCTCCAAAAAGTAGCTGAGTAACAACTACCTAAAACCAAGGCTAGCCTAGCTTAGAGGCAGAAGAGTTGTAGCAAAACTTTGTGCCTTTTATAGTGTCTGAAGCTCATTGTACTTCTTCTATCAAGAGTTACCCAGTTACAAGTGGCCTGACATAACAACCCTGCACAGGGCAGCAGCCAGCTAAAAAGGTTATCAACAATGTGGCTTTGTTTTCAGAGGGTTGATGAACACTGCTGACAATGGAGAGCCAGACTCATTTGCAAGGTTATATTCCTAGGAACAAGAGTATCTCTGATTCAGTTGTCTTGGCGGTGATTTTAAAAGGTTTCATTTAGCATACCCTGACATGAGCACCAGTCAGTGTGGTCCTGGTGTCACAGAGCTGCTGGATGGCACCAAACAGATTTGAAGGTGTCTTGGGATGTGGGATGCAGGTATGGCCATTACCTCTAGCTGACAGTCTCTCATCTGCTTATACTGAGAAATTCCAATGTCAAAGTCTAGCAGTGACTTCACAATGGTGACCACCACATGTCACCTTTATGCACTGGCAGAACAGCATGATGGGCAGATCACTAGACTCAGACTGCAGAGGCATCAGAGTCAAAGCAGACAGGATCACAACATCCCGTTTGTTGTTCAAGAGAGACTTACTTTGTCATAGGAATGAGGCCCATGGCAAGTGCTTTGCTGAAAACAAGGTGGCTGCTCATTGCAAAGACGCACAATGCTGACCTTCGTGGCAATCCCATGCCCACTCACCRCTTTGCACCAGTCACACGTATCTGTATGGGACTATATCAGCGAAAAGCTGCCACTCAGCTATCTCAGGGAAAGGCTGCCACTCTGCCTTTTGACTGCCTTTTGATGGCAGCTGGTGTGATCCCTGTGGGCCGGGTGTCTCAGCCCTGTTCTCTTTGCTATGTGCCAGGTAGAAGGAGCACTTGGATAGCAAAAAGCATCAGCAAATACCTAAACACAAGCCTTGGGTGGGCTGTCCCACAGAACAGCCCTAGCATCCATTTGCTGTCCTCAGTCTCTTCCTCTAAGCACATTGTAACTTCTCCCMTCAAAGATGTTATCCAGATTCCCTATACATCTCCCTTATTTTCCTACCTCAGGCATACAGTTGGACATGCCCCCAGCTAAGCAGCACACACCTCCTTGTCCAACTCCTTTAATTTTTTTTCTCTTTATTCAAATCATATTCTGCCATGCTTTCAGAAAGTACGGAAAGACACTGCTCCGCAGATCTGAGTCACAATACTGAGTTAGCAAAAGGATTTTTATGTGACCTTAACTCTGGCTGGTTGCTTACCTTTAGGAGCCCTCTGTGGGTTTTGGACATGGTTGGTTGTCCTTTTTGGGAAATGGAGAATTCCAACCTAGTGGATCTGGAAAAGAGCTAGGGGTCATAAGACTAGTTTTGCACCCTTGCTGTAATACCAGCAACCTATAATAGCTCAGGGAAGCCACTTCACCCCTTTACCTGCTGAAATGAGGAACTGGCATCCTCAGTCAATCAGTTTCAGAACTATGGATAAAAAGTGCACTGTTAATGCTTCAGAATTATTTTCCATTGGAATACACTAAAAAGGTTTTTTTGAGCATTAACTCATTTCCCCCACAAATACATGCTGCTCTTCTTCTAAGGGATAGACTTGGGAACATATGTATTTGTCGTGGTTTAACCCCAGCCGGCAATTAARTCCCACACAGCCGCTCAGTCACTCCCCTCCACAGTGGGATGGGGGAGAGAATCAGAAGAGTAAAAGTGAGAAAACTTGTAGGTTGAGATAAAGACAATTTAAAAGGGAAAGCAAAAGCCAAGCACACAAGCAAAGCAAAACAAGGAATTCCTTCACTCCTTCCCATGGGCAGGCAGGTGTTCAGCCATCTCCAGGAAAGCAGGGCTCCATCACGCGTAACGGTGACTTGGGAAGACAAACGCCATCACTCTGAACATCCCCTGTTCCTTCTTCTTCCCCCAACTCTATACGCTGAGCATGACGTCATATGGTATGGAATATCCTTTGGTCAGTTGGGGTCAGCTATCCCGGCTGTGTCCCCTCCCAGCTTCTCATGCTACCCCTACTCGCTGGTGGGGTGGGGTGAGAAGCAGAAAAGGCCTTGACTCTGTGTAAGCACTGCTCTGCAATAATGAAAACATCCCTGTGTTATCAACACTGTTTTCAGCACAAATCCAAAACGTAGCCCCATACTAGCTTCTATGAAGAATATTAATGCTATCCCAGCCAAAACCAGCACAGTACTTTATCACAAAAGCTCTCTTTTTAAGTGTTTCTTCGACTTAGGAGATACATTCTTACCATTTCAAGAAAAATGATTTCTAGTTCCCATAGTGATTTCTTCTGCATACACATCAAATTCCATCAAAATTAGCACTTGCCTAGTTCTTAGTAATTAGCTTATAATGATTGCTCTACATTTGAGGAACCACTACATTTCAAGATAACTAGTTTTAGTAAACTCTGAAATCCAGTGAAGTCTAAGCGGTGTGGGAGTTATTTTTAGATCTTGGTAATTTATGTGTCAGATTTTTGAACCTTTACTCTTAAATTCTTGGYACCTTTCAGTTCAGTTCCTGACATTTAAGTGTGTTAGCATCCCCCCAGCTGTTATTTCCTACATATTTTCCTCCTTTGTCTCTTTATGTTGCATTGCATAAGCGTCTGTGTGTTTTCAAGATCATTCCATGTAATTGCTCCATTCTGTTACAGTTTSTGGTTTTGTGTGTGTGTGAAGGTAAGAGAGGCTGGTTATTCAAAACATCCAATTTGCTTCTTATCCTATCTAGCAGATCACAACTTTTCATGAGAGTACTTTTCTTTCATTTTTCTGGTTCAGAGAAAGCAATGACTGCCCCCTGAATGGCCTTGCAAATAGATTACTGTCTTGCTAGTGATGGACAAAACAATTCAAAAAATCTGAACTTTTTTTTTTTAAATCTGGTGTACACGTTTTGGTTCTTTTCTAGAAAAAGACTGCTACCTACCAAACAATGCAGCTTTGGGAGRTTTGATTTTTTTTTAAAGAAAAGGCAGTTAAGCTCTTCAAAACTCATTAAATAGTTAACATCTTTCAATGACATTCAAGTCAGAGCTAATTACTATACATCTAGAAAGCAATCCTTACAAAGTGGAATAAAGTATGAAGGCCAATGTTTATATCAGTTTATTTTAGAGTTGCTGCTTACTCCTTCATAAGAACTTCCTTTTTGTCCCTGCTTTGGGCATTGGTCAGAGAGGAATAGGAAAGTTGTAATACTTCTTCATGGTGTCTTTGACCAGTTCAGAAAATTCAATGAAAATAACATTTTTGGAACTAAGTCTTATTTTATAGTGAGCAAACCTGTCTCTGCCCAAAATAAATTTACTACAAAACAAAGCAGTGCATTTTTCCACCAGAACATAATTACTGCTCTGCTGAAAGACAAATTACAAGATTGTTGGCTTTTAAAGTAAACTTATATAATAATTAGGGGTGCAACATTCTGAGATGGTATTTTGGTTCTCATAGGGATTTTTATTTGACTAGGAAAGACTTAGCTAGGTCTGCTTTGCTGTTGCTGCCTATTCTCTCCTGACATATTTAAACTGTTAGACTATATATGCTTTGCAAAATTGGAAATATTTACAGTTCCACTTTTCTCAGGTAAAGTGCATATGTTTTTCAGAAGTGTTATCCCAATTCATCTCCCATTGACAATGCTCCTAGGTCAGCTGGCTRAGTGTGGGAATGGGGTGGGGTTTTGCTGTCCCTGTGGTCAGGACCTCTAGGAGTAAACTGAAGCCCAAGTGACTGATTTGTTTTCTCCTCATGGAGAGAACTCAAGTTCTGTTTCTAAACTGTAAGTTTAGATTAGATGGAGACAGCATTACAAATGTGAGATCTACAACTCTTTTGGAAAAAATGACACATGGAGTAGTGTTTGTACTGCACCTGTATACTACATCTCACTGGCTAAATCTAAAATGGTAGTTAGGAGCACAGCAGAAGAAGGTGTGAACTATTATGTACTCCCTTTTCTGTACTTTGTGCATCCACAGCGATGGAGACAGCATGCCTCTTTCTTCATCCTGCTCATTCACATGACAGCATGGCAGCACTCTTCACAGGCTTTCCCCAGATCCCTTCTCTCCTTGCCATATGTGATGCTGGAACTCTTCTTCATTTGCTACTTTTAGCACTGATTTTCATATACACATATATATATATATATATATATACACACATATACATAATCTTTTAAAATTGGAAACCTTTCCACAAGGCTTTCAAAATAACTTGGTTGGTTAGCCAAGGCAGCTGTGTTATCTACTTACCAAAGAATGCATATAAAAAATTGCAGGATAAACAATTTTAGCTTTAAGCAAATGAGCCATCTACTTGTATTTTCATTTTTACTATACAGGTTTTGCTGGTAATTGTTCTTTGTTAATAAAACTCAAYTAAAAAATAAACTGAGAACTGGTTCACCATTTCCAGTATGGGTGGAAAGTTGAACTGGAAGTTCTATACTGAATCAGGGCTACTTAACAAAAACTCAGTGTGTGTGTGTGTCACAATTAGACTTAAAATGTATGTTCACTATGTTGTCTGTAAAGATAGGACTATCAAAATGTGTATCATTTTCAGGGAGAAACTTAGGTTACTTGCTAAACTTGAGTTTGTCTTAATGTTGGTTTGGGATTCTAACCTAACCATTCACTGCTTGAAATCTTCAGCATTTTTGTAACCTGAATGCGTTTTTGTGGCAGTACCTTGGTTTGAATTTGCTTTTGAATGTATAGGTTTCTTTCCAGCAATATGTTGGGACATGGTAATGGCCATACTGGGTCAGCTCTATCTCCCTCAGCATGCTGTCTCCAACTGTTGCTAAAAGCAGATACCTGAGGAAGTATAAGAATGAAATGATCATATAGTGGTATTTCCTGGGCAAACTCTCCTTGCCAAGAGAATTCTGAGCCAGGTGCAGTGTTTCTGTCTTTTATAGCCTTGATGGGTTCCACTATCATATATTTGTCCATTTACCCTTCAACCAGCACAGACATCCATCCCAACCACACCATATTTTGGCAAGGCCACGAGATACCTGACTCAGCACAGGCTGCCTACACATCCCATCCACCCTTGCAGAAGAAGGTGTCAGGGCCTTTCTAGGAAAGATACCAAGCAGCTTGCCTGCCATCGCCGTGGGCACCCCAGCACTGCATTCCTTACCTCAGGTGTGTGCATGTTGGGGTGTGCTCCGAAGTGCAGCAGGAACACAAGATTTTCCTCTGGGTATATCAGCTGCCCTAAACCTGCACCAGAGCATTCTCCTGAGTGTAAAGAATATGAATAGTTAATCACCTCTCAAAACACTACAGCCAGAGCATAAAACTCTGCACAGCCCTTGATGGGCAAATGAGGGGCTTAAGATTCTCGCTGCCAAAAGAAACCACCTTTGGGTGTATGGTTTGTTTCAATTATGTTAAGGAGAAGGAAGTGCAAGGATGTTTTATTTTTGAGTGACAGAAAACCTCCCTTTATTTATTAATTGCAGAGCCTCACTGAATTCTTTCTTTATCACTGTTAGCTCCTAGCACCTTTAAGCTTATTTCTGCATGGCTCTACATATGCAACAGATCTAAACAGCAAATGGAAATCTTTAAAAAACTATCCCCCAAAATCTGCTCCAAGTTTCTTGATTCCCTGAATCTCATCGCTAACTTATTAATTTCAGCAGTTTTCAAATACATTTTTGCAAATTTCAAATACGAGAAAATGAGAGACCTCTGCTAACGCACACTACTGATCCTCAATGCTCCCCTATGGATTAATATTATTTTCATACATCTAAAAACCTTGTTATTGACTGGACAAAGAAAAACTGTTGATTGCCTGTTGTGGTTTAAGCCGGGAGACAGCCAGACACCACACAGCTGCTCGCTCACTTCCCACACCCCCAGTGCGATGGGGGAGAGAATTGGAAAAAAAAAGTAGAGTTCATGGATTGAGATAAAGATAGTTTAATAGAACAGAAAAAGAAGGGATAATAATAATAAKAAGAAGAAGAAGAAGAAAAATAATAATGAATAGAATATACAAAACCGGTGATGCACAATGCAATTGCTCACCATCCACTGACAGGTGCCCAGCCCGTGCCCAAGCAGTGATAGYCCCTCCCCGACCAACCTCCAGTTTATATACTGAGCATGACGTCATAGGGTATGGAATACCCCGTTGGTCAGCTGGGTCAGCTGTCCTGGCTATGCTCCCTCCCAGCTTCTCGTGCACCTGGCAGAGCATGGGAAGCTGAAAAGTCCTTGAATAATGTAAACATTACTTAGCAACAACTAAAACATCAGTGTGTTATCAACATGTACTAAATCCAAAGCACAGCACTATACCAACTACTAGGAAGAAAATTAACTCTATCCCAGCCAAAACCAGGACATTGYCCCATAGCATAAATGTTTCAATGAGAAGGAAACACATTTAGGCACTTCAAAAGTCGTTAAATATTTAATGTGTTTCAACTATAGTAAAAATCAGACTAATTACCGATATCTGCCTAGTGAACCTTGTACAGTTGGGCCTATTCTACAAGTGCTAATGATTATTTTACAGAAGCTTAGCACCCACCTTCAGATAGGAAGCTAACATGCAGTTGTGAATAGCTTGAAAGCTTGACCCTATGTTCAGGCAATGACAGCTCCTACAATTCCAAGACACTCCTGCATCCAGCACCCAGAGTCTGGATTTTATAGTAGCCTTGTACTGTTAGCAGCCCTTTTGGGTTTTTGTCTCTGGAAAATAAGTCAGATCCAATATCTGCTGAAGTCCCCAAAACAGCTTAATTGAGCTCATCCTGACACAGTAACAGCTGAAAGTGGCCTCCACAGCCTGGCATACACCCACCTGGGCTTATTTCATGTGTATAAAGACACTAGTTTAAAGACAGTGTTTATATGCAGTTCAGATAGGAAACCTGTCAGTCACTAAACCAGGACAGGAGTTCAGTACAGATAGCCTGGACCTGTCTGGGTGAGCCGTGCATCTGCAACTGCATCCCAAGACATGGCGTGGCATTTCATCAGCTGATGCTAACAGGTTTAATGCTTCCTCCTGAAACAACCCCACTGGCATGAAATAAAGGGTCAATAGAAGGAAAGGAAAGACCCTTGAGTCCAGATATCAGTGGATACAAGCAGGTCATAATAGAATTTTTTCAGGCAGACACAACAGCAGGGCAGGCATGCCKGTAGGTCATTGGTGTGTCAACTGTTTCCCTTCCAGCAGAGAAGACATGCAGACGTGGCTGTGGCAGAACTGTAGGCTACTGTGYTTTTGATGTGGGAACATTATTACTGCATGCTTGGGGCAATATGATAGGGCATTCTCTGGCACAGTAAACCAGGTTGTCCTGACAGTGTTTGCATTACAACCCCAAATGATGTGCTTTTTTTCTTCCAGTCTATCCACACTAGCTTAAACTTTGCTGGAAAGATGTCAACCACATCACCCTGATTCAAGCCYCAGTTTAATTAAGATACCACGTCTAATCTAGAAGTGTACTAATGGGCTGCAAGAGTTTCTGTGGGAACAATAGGTTACAAGGTAAAGAACAACACAAACAACTATTGTTTGTGCTAGGGTCTGGGTAACTTGGGTAGCGGAATGGAAAATGCATATATCCAGATAAAGACCACGTTGACTATGGAAACTTTTTTGTCTTATTGGGGCACATAAGAGCTGTGGTTATGGACAGAGTTCCTGTTCTGCTAGTTAATGTAAAGTTGTGGAGTAAAAAGACAATGTTTTGGAAACAGACTGATCACAGGGTGCCCAACTGCCTTTATGGAAGTCATTAAAGCAAATAATAGTTTTGTTTTAATGATGGTGGTAACCATTTATTGTCTCTTCTGAGCTATATTGGGACAGCTAAAATCACCTAATTTGCAAAGTAAGCAACTAGAGAAATATTATAGCTGTGTGAGAAAAGGAACTTTTGACCAGTCAGCCTTGCCACAATCAATAAACGCTAGGTCTCCTATGTCTCAATGTCATAACTAACCTGGYGCACCAGAGCTCCTTGGCCTTGGATTTCCTGTTTGCAAAAAAGGGATGAGGACACTTACCAAGTGATCTATAAGACCATGAATATTTGAAATCATAGGGCCTGACTTTCCACTATCTCCTTACCCTGTATAGTCATTTATGTTAGCATAACGTCCATGGAGAATAACATTTCAGATATCATTTCCAAAGGGGTGTTTAGAATGAGCTAAGTGATGGTCCAATCTCTTATGTAAATGTGTTATGAGACAGGGCAGATACATGGGGCAGYGTCTGGACAAGATGCTACAGGCGCGTTGACTATCTCAAAGCAACTGACAGTCAAGGGACCAAAAGCTAAAATACCATCAGGAAAAAGCTGTCGCGTTTCTGTTTCTTCCCCAGAATAAGTTTCCTTTTTCTTTTGCTGGTCCAGATAAACGAGAGAGCTGCAGTGGCAAGAGCTCACTAGAATTGCGGCACAAGGCTGTAAACTCCTACAGAGTCTCTCTGCACACCACCACAGATGGGATAAATGGTCTTGGTTTGGCTCTCGGAAGAGCAAAGAGGAGACAGAAGACACTTTTCTCAGGAACTGTAGCCATCATCACAGCTCCTTTTCAAATAAAGCTGGACTGCAGCAGAATTGATAGTGTTTCTGAGAGCTCAGGGAATCAATAAAGGCAGCAGGAAAAGRAAAAGGCAAGCTGCTGTAGCTTCTTAAATAAGAATTGATTTTTATCCATTGTCCAGTCCTATGGCAAAGGAACAAGCTTATCACTTCAAACCAAGAATAGAAGGGTGACTAATTCTCTGTCTCGGGAAAGGACAGGAGCTCGGTAAAAGGTCACTGAGAAGATCAACACTGTCAAAAAGAGATCTTCTTTTACTTGACTTCCTGATAAAGAAAGTGGACTTGGGCTACTCATCTGTATGGTTTTCCTCCAACGTTGCTGTCTGGGGCTGCAAGGAAACAAGGATGCACTACCAAGGGAAAAAAAAAACGTGTACATGCATTCCTCAGGGATTCACTGGAATAAGGAGAATTTGCAACATTTGCAGGCAGAGACCTCTGCCTCTCCTGGGAGAAGCCCTGGAAGCACCAGCATTTCTGTGTTTGGCAACAGTCATCACCATGACAGATGACAGAGCTCTGTGGGGCTCCCGGATACCCCACCATGATACTGCCTCAACAACAGCACCTCTGAAAGAAACTGTTTCCCCAGCCAGCTCCTTGTGGCATGCCAGTTCTCCCATTTGATAAGCAACCTGGATGGGGAAAAAAAAAGATTTGCTTTTTCAGGACAGACAGATGAATTGCAAGCGCCAAACATACCCTTTAGTTTGTTCCTTTGAGTAAGTTTCACACAGCCCTAATACTCATTGCATTTTTCCGTAATTGCATACCAACCATCATGGTTAAAACAAATACCATCAGTCCAGCTTTGCTTGCCTACATCTAACAATACTGAGTTTCCCTAATGCCTTTTGCACTATAAAAAATAAATATATATAAATATATATATATTCATATATAAATTTATTCACAAGGATGCTTCACAAATATGGAAAGGAGCTGATTTTCACTATAGCAGAAGGTCAAAGGACCCAGAAGGCCAACCRTATCCTGGGCTACATCAAAAGAAGCGTGGCCAGCAGRTTGAGGGAGGTGATTCTGCCCCTCTACTCTGCTCTGGTGAGACCCCACCTGCAGTACTGCATCCAGCTCTGGAGCCCTCAACACAAGAAAGACTTGTTGGAGCAGGTCCAGAGGAGGGTCATGAAAATGATCAGGGGGTGGAATGCCTTTCCTATGAAGAAAGGCTGAGAGAGTTGSGGTTATTCAACCTGGAGAAGAGAAGGCTTCGGGGAGACCTTATTGCRGCTTTTCAGTACTTAAAGGGAGCTTATAATAATGATGGCGGCAAACCTTTTAGCAGGGCCTGTTGCAACAAGACAAGGGGTAATGGTTTTAAACTAAAAGAGGGTAGATTTAGACTAGATATAAGGAAGAAATTTTTTACAATGAGAGTGGTGAAACACTGGAACAGGTTTCCCAGGGAGGTGGTAGATGCCCCATCTCTGGAAACATTCAAGGTCAGGTTGGACGGGGCTCTGAGCAACCTGATATAGTTGAAGATGTCCCTGCCCACAGCAGGGGTGTTCAACTAGATGACCTTTAAAGGTCCTTTCCAATCCAAACTATTCTATGATTCTACAATTCTATGACTAAAATTACTTGTTTAGCTCCACTGCACTAGATTTGTGGAGTGGTGTGTGCAGAGGGGCAGGTTCTCCAAGAAGTGCTGATGCAGAACTGAGGCTAGTCAGAATCTTAATGACATTCATGAGCTTGCTGAGTTTGTGTCAGTTCAAAACCCATCAGAGAAGTTCTCTAAAGCTCAGAAATCAACTGGTGTTCATTCGCAGTCCATGTATTGGTGTGCTTTCCTCCTACCACAGTGGCATCAATCTTTATGCGTGTTGAAGTTGGTGGTCTCATTCCTAAAGAGACCATGAAAGAGCAGGGCACATTGTCCGTGTAGGAACGTACTGGAAACTTGTAGAGCTGTGTGTGTTGTATGTGGCTTTAAAATTGGCTGCAGAAAAACCCTTGTTGAGAAGAGAGAAGATACTGTTCTGCTGAAGGGGACTTCTAAAAGTTTATAGTGATGGTTGTGTGGTTTTTAACCAGATCCGAACAAACCCTCAGCCCGACTTTCTTGATCTCTCAGTTGGGAGCAACCAGCATGTTCAGTTCAACTCTGAGTACTTTGAAGTGTTCCTTTGGAGTTCCCAAATCCCTTTTGTTTAGCCTTCTGAGTTTGTTAAATTTTAAAGAAAAGAAAAAATGCCAGTGTAAATTGTTCCTTCAGCAAACGTTGTAAGAAGAATATTTTGGCATTTCCGAAGTTCATGTTTTTGTAACTAATGTGTCCAAATAACATGTTTTAAAGTTTATTTTATTTTATTTATGACTCTTTCCCTGCTTTTTTTTGTGTGCTAGACTTGCTCAGTGAATTCTGCCTTGAAATCATGACTAGTCTCCCTGAAATGCAGATTTGGGGCAAAAAATGTGAAAGGTCCAAATCATGCCAATGCAACTAGAGTTTCACAGGTGACAGCTGTGAGTTCCAGGACTGTGCTGAGAAGACTGTTGTGAGAAACATTTCTGAAGAGACACATGGTTTATAACAGGCTTGCTGAGTTTGTGTCAGTTGAAAACCTATCAGAGAAGTTCTCTGAAGCTCATAAATCAGGCTGTGTTCATCTGCAGTCTGTGTATTGGTGTGTTTTCCCCCTGCCACAGTGGCATCAATCTTTATTTCTTCTCAAAATTATTAATGGATGTGCAAGAGTTTGGGGGCCCTTCAAATCAGTCTGCTCAGCTGGGCACCAGCCAGCGCTCTGTCAGAAAAGTCTTGCTACAGGTTGTAGTCAGCTGGTTGCTACAGGTTTAGGTGTGGGGAAAGAAATGCAAGGTGTGCAGTCAGAGAATCGGATCGAAGTACCTGAGTACAGCTCTTGTTGTGTTTTTGCTGCAGATTGATTATTTTGTTGTGTAGCCTGCTCTATACTGTTGTGTTTTGTTTTATTAAAAAAATAAAATACATGTAGTGTAGTGTTAAAACAGTTAAAAAAAATTGCAAGCAGATCCTGAAGATGCACAGGAAGATTATGGGAGATGCTTTTCAACCCATGATATGCACTGCAATATACAGTAGAGGAATTATGTTTCCAACATATTTATTGCAGGAAACAGTCATCTTCTGGTTTCTGGTTATGATATCACATTTCGTGCTGTGGCAGACAGCACAGTAAGTATGGTTTCTTCTCTCAAAGGTGAGTTTGGCCTTGTTAGACTTGTAAAAAACCACAGGGATGACAGTCGCCACTCAGGACCRCTTGAATATAAGATTTGGCTTCTGTTGTTTTGCCAGACCCACTTTCTTCACTTCTCTTGTTGTTTAGAATGTGTAAAGGCCACTGATTAGTGGGCCCCTGTGATTTAGAACATTCATGGACCTGCAAACTCATAMATGTTTGGTGAAATATCTAAATACATATTTATACAATGACTTCTATTTGCTGCAGTTTAGTATTTTCTGGGTTAACTTGGTAAATAATGCTATAAATTAAGATGACAGATCCTACAGAGACCTCTCTACATGTATAGCTTTAACCCTGATGAGTAGTCTCACAGAAACAACTGGGACAAGTCACAGTTTATAAAGTTTATTTCATCAGGACCAAACACAGGATTCGTGAGAAAGTGAAGATACTGTTGACAGGCTGATAGAAGATCATGTGAAAGCAAGGCTGKCATCTGCTCTTAACGTGGGTTTTCTGCATTATTTACCTCTCACAAGACTCCAAATTAAGAAGGCACCAATGTTAGACAGTGGTTTGTCAAGGTTTATACTAAAATATTTTGGCCTTTTAATTTTATGTATATATATTTCATATTTCAAACTCATGAAGGACTGATTTTATTTTTTTTTTAATTTTGCAATGAGCTCAGGCAGAGCAGAGAGTCTTTTGCTGATATGACATCAAATATTTTTCCAAAGAGACCTGATCCTAACAACGTCCCAAAGAGCTCATGCTCTTTGTAGGTGCTGCTTGCAGATACTCTTTGCAACTCTACCTGTATATCTTGTAGAAAAAAAAAAAAAAAAAAAAAAACAACTAATTTTTGACAGGCATAACATTTTCCCTCTTTGTTTAGTCACCTGTCATCCATGCAGGATTCTGCCATTAGTGTGACTAAGTAGGAGGCATGAAGCATATTGCTTGATGATGTCATGAGTGTGATGTAAGTTTTGAGACGATCCATGAAAGCAGATTTCCCTATGGCACAAACTACCACCCAGAGCATCTGAGTTCAGAGACAGAGCACTGTTTTTCTTCTTTCCTTGTTCAAATAAACTTAGGAAAAGGGAAAGGGAATGTCCTTAGAAGTTTTAAGACTGCTTCCATTGTGTCTGTGTGAAAGAAAAAAGATAAAAACATCCTATGTGATGATCACTGTGGCATCGTTTTTCTCTATATATTTGATGAATTGCTGACACAGATCATATGAAACACAGATCTGATGAAACTCTGGCAAATTTGGCAGTCCTGATGGATTCTGTGCTCAAGGGGATGAGGAAACACAGGTGAAATAAGGATCAACTTCAGGGAAGTTTTCTAACCCTTATTTGCAACTACTCTGGCCAGTAACTACTCTGGTGCTGGCTCAATGGTCCTCAATGGTGCTGGCTACAAGCTTTGCCATAGTGATGATCAAATCAAACCAAGATCTCTGAAATAATTATCTAGAAATGTGGGTTTACTTATGAGTGGACAAACAGCATATTCACAGAGGGTCTACAGGGCATTCTATGCCTATACCATTGGTCAGAAATGTCAGCTTCACTGTAGGTACCTGGAGGACTGGGGTCATGTTTCAAACTGTCCTAGGCAAATCTTAGAGCCTACTTGCCACCAAATGTGATGGACCATGGGTTAAAATAATTTAGAAGTTTATTTGTCTTGGGATTGTTCTCCAGATTACCAATAATCGATTAAATACTGCCTTGTGTTTCCAAAGTGGAGTGAATGAAATATCCTAGTAGCCCCTAGTAGGCTACTGTAATTTATTTTTTGTATCTGAACCTGAACTGTCTAACATTTACAAATAGCCTCAGCAATTCTGTCAGCACTGTCTCTATTGAAGCATAGAGATTCATTGACATGCCTGTATAACAAGTACCAAGTTTTTAGAAATTAGCAAGCTCCTCTCTTGTAACTCTCCTCATTGAAAGTTATGGCTAGGCTTGTACTAAAAATCCCAGATCTTTTATGACCAGCTCCCTATGCCAAAAGAACACGTAGTGACTACTCTRGATTTTTGGGAGGGGGTGGTTTTTYTGGGGGAATCCTCCCAGAAAGCATGTTCCATCAGTATCAGTGACTGGGAGAAAAATATTTTGGGTGGGAGATAAATCTGTCACAAAGCTGTCAYGGCTGACAGCCACTTTTTTGGATATTATTCTTTCTAGTTTCATATCTTCTTGTGACAGGAGTGTGTCTCTCATAGTTGTTTGCAAAAAGCTTTTCTGTCCTATAAAATAATTAGAGGCGATCACAGTCTAGCTTTGTGAGTGGAGATATGCAAGCCAAGACACAGCTTTCACAGCTGAAAGAGAAGAAGATAATTAAAAGGAATTATAGACCTTCTGGATTAGCTCTACAAAATAACTGTTCTTCCCTTATCACGGGAAATGCTACAGACCCAGCAGTTTTGGTCACAGCCTTTTCTTTGCATTTGTTCAACGAACTAACCCAATGTCACGTGATTGGCAGACTTGATTACGCAGTGATGATAATTGATATATTCAGCAAAACCAGTTCATAAACTGCCAGATAATCAACCAATTCATTAAAAATCAGCATGTTTGCCACCAGAGATAAAGATGCTGCATTCTGTTGACTAAATTAAACACAACTAGTAATTTGATTAGACAACCAATCACATAGAATTAAAAATGAACTAACAAAAAATAAGCTGCTTCAAATGATGTATACATTTTTAAAGCCAGGAGGGAGAATTTTCATCAGTTAAGCCTAACTGAAAGACAAATGATACTGCTTTGAAGCATGTGACCACACTGCAACTCAGAGAAAATCTTTAAAGGCCTGGAGGGCCACACAGTCCCTGACTTAAGATTTCTTTGTYAGCAACAAAAAGCAGGTCAAATAATTCCAAACGTTTTTAGTGCATGATGAAATGCCATGGTATTGTTTTCAAAGTATTGTGGAATACGAGTGCTCAGGTGCTACCTCTGGTAAACAGAGCTGGGGCTGGAGGATGAAGCAAACATGAAGTTAAGGTGCCCGAAGCTGTTGCTCATGGGATTAGTGCTGGTGCCAGTATATGTAAGGAATCTGTTCATGACACATCTTTGCAGATTTTTTGCAGAACTGCTTATGGCATAGGACCTTGCCCAATGCATTGCTCATTAAATCTCTTTATGTTTAAGCACAAACATGTATTTAATATCCCCAAAGTGTACAATAAAAATTCCCTAACACATAAAATAGAAAACTGAAACTTTGGGATCAATTAAAATCTATTTGTCAGGGCCCTTAGTATACACAGGAACTTGCAAAGTAATCATCTGCATCACTTAACACATATCTAATTGCTGAAAACTATTGCGTGAAAGATGCACCTCAGGCATGGATAGATGCCATTCTTTCTTTTGGTACCTTAGACAAATTGTTGACCTGAACCTATGCCAGTGCTCCATGAACAGCATTTTCCTTCTGGAGTTGTTCCAGCCTACTACATAAATAGGGAAAGGCATCCATTAGTCAGAGGGAGGGGAAGAGGTTGTGCTCTGTGCCAAAGGGTGCCAGGGCTGAATGGTTTTAATTTGTTCACCTAAAAACTCCTTAGAATTTAAGATGTGTTTTGAATACCCTTTTGATTTGGGATATATATCTAGCTAGTAGGGTTAAAGCTTTGACACCTGATTGTATAGCAGTTTGACCTGTTCCTCCTTTTGCAATTGGTGTGTTCTCAATTAAAGCGTTGTATAATTTGTTTAATGAACGAGCTGAGAAATTTGATCTAATATTCACTGAAAGCCTTTGACTGTCCTATCAAGTTAATTACTCCTGAAATACTGATGGCAGAGGAGGCATTCCCTGAGACTGCAAGGGTAATGGTCTTTACCTGGAAAAGCCAAAGCTGCCAGGAGCAGTGTTTGAGTGGGAATTGCTCATTCATTAGGTAAATTCTGTATTTCCTCTACTCAGAACCAATTACTTGGACCATCAGGAGCGGATCAAGCAGATGTGCTCTATCATCAGCTCTATTTTACAACATGCAGAAGCATATTAACAGTGTTATCAGGTAACTGACCTGCTATTCCTCAAAATACTTCTAGTGTGTTAGTCCCACCTTTATAGTTATCTAGTTTTATCTTTCTCAGCCATCAGACATGCCTCACCCTAGCAGCACAGCTCCGAGCTCCAAACCTGTGTCCTTCACACAGCCATCATGGTGGCAGGGTTTGTTTTGTGTTGGTACTGCTAAGCTGTTTGACAAGGGAAAACAAAAGATTGTTGTCGTATTTGTTCTTAATTTTGATGTTACTGGCTGTGAGAATGCAAGGAAGCACTTGTTTGTTGAGAAATCATTTGTAGGTATAGTAAGTATTTGGAGACTGTAACCAGGAGTATAGTCAAAGTTTGCCTGCCAATGGATTAATTTGGAAATGAGAATTAAGGGTGTATTATTGCTAATCAACATGCTGGGAGGGTTCAGCTGGGCCACTAAAGATATGGGAGTTCTGGACACTGGTGGGAGATTTCATGGCTCTTGTATCTGATGGTGGCAGGTGAGYCTGAAGGAGAGCTGAGCCAAGATCCCAGCTGCAAGGAGATGCATTTCTTAATTCCTAGGTCCAGGTCCTTTACTCTCTGACTCACTACCAGAAAGCATGGGAAGCTCTGGAACAGGGGCCGGGTATTGGGAAAATCTCCAGGAAACCTGCTCAGGGCCCAGGTGGTGAAGCTCTATTGTCTGACATCCTTGGTGCCAGGCAGGCAGTAAGTCAGCCACACAGCATGAATGGGATCCTTTAGGTATCTCCAGCTCTTTTGCAAATCAGGACCAGAGGGGCAGGTGCTAGCTACCGTGTAGGTAGGTAAAGCGTGCTGTGAATTGAGTAGCCCTGTACTGACAGCCCAGGAGCTGCTCTGCCTCTCTGGCCAACATGCATGCCTTTATTAGTAAGTGACAGGCACTGGGAGTCTCTGCGAAGGGCTCCTGTTGCAAGTTCACATACATGAGTGGCCAATTTATGTTGGAAATTTTGATTGCTTACTTTTATGAGAACTAAAAAAAGCCACGAGGAATTTGTATGGATATAACTCGCATATGGATTGTATTAGCTTGCATGTAAAAATGTGTTTGCTGCACAATCCAAAATTAATGGATTGTTGAAAAGTATTAACAATTAAAGAATGTCAATATCAAATGTTTCAAGGTCAATGATTGCTGCTAGAATTCAGTAGTGCTAAGGTCTTTAAACAGCCAGTACAAAAGACAAGGCAAAATGGAGTTACATAGAAGGGACCAAACAACATTTATTCAGAAATGAAGAAAAATTTATATGAAAACAAATTAATGTACACTGCACCTGAGAGAAATGAAAACTTGGGTAGAGCTATCAGAAGGATCATGATAGGGATATAGGAGACAACAGAACCACATGCAAAAAATTATACAGAATTTCTTCCTTCAAAACATACATAGTTACTCATTTCTGACTCACCCCTAGCTATTTTTACATTAAAATGCTTTCCGCAAAGCTGAATTAGTAAAGACAAGAAATCTGTTTTCTAGCAATTGTTGGAAATCACAAACTGACACATCGCATATATAAAACTGTACATGCTCTTGGCTTCCTTTATCCAGCTATTTATTGTAGTCACAAATCAGGTCTATATGGCTTATATTTGACTGGTCACTTCAGGACAGCTAACAGCTGMTTAGAAAAGAAAGATTTATACTCACCTACTCTCCCAGCCTTCCCAACAATATTTTCTTCTCTTTCCCTATTACGAGAATTCAGAAATCACTGAGAGGACAGGTTGTTGTGAAGTTCAGGCCCCCTGTAGAAATTGAATTTTCTTTGCATGCTCTGTTGTTTTTAAATTATATAGTCTAAGTGAAAGGGCTCAGCAATTGAAGAGGGGATGTTTGTATGCAAAGAAAGCTGGAAAAGTTGAAGTTACAAATACAATTTCGCAACTAACATTTCTTTACTTTCTGAAAGTAACTTTATCTTAAACAAGGRCCTGATTCTGGTAGTATTTATGCATGTCGGGGAGCATCTTTTCCAGGCATTTGCTTAATGACCTTATGATTTGAGTCTGCATGATTTTCAGGGAATTGCTTGGGCATACCTGGAAAAAAATATCCGTCACCAATGTCCCACTGACCTTAAATACAAACATGCAACAGCCATTAATTAAAGAATACCAAAACATGAATCACCACTAGAATGTGTTTGTATATGACATAGTTTTGTTCCTATCAGCAACTGCAAAGGTTCCTACAGCCCAGAAGAAAGGGTGATAGCTAACTTCCCACAGGAAGTTTGGCTTCTGTGGAGTGAAGAGGAAGCAAGGGTCTTGCAGACTGCTTTCCTACTCTCTGCCCTCCTTCTAGATGTATTTGAGGCTTACTTTCTGGTTAGTCTCTTGACATCTCTTGATATCTTTGTTCTTGATTTGCACCTACAAAAATAGCAAAATACTCTCAAATTAAGGACAACTCTGCAGAGTACATCTCTTTCACCTGACAAGGGACTGCCACAAACTATACACCCCCATGGGACAGCTGAGGGTCACTTGTTCATCTTGCCTGGCGAGAGCTGCTTCTGGAGGCCAGACTTCACAGTAATTTTAAGCTACTTAATTTCCTTCAGCTTGGAATGGTGTTGGGTCTTTTGTTTTCTGCCTGAAGGATCCTGCGGATTGAAACAAACCCTTTGCCAGAGCAGATACTGTCAGTAATGAGACTGAAGAGTAAACATGAGCTCCAACTTGGCACTGGTTGTCCTGACACATTTTGACTGTCCTTGTCCTGCCTGGTAGATGTGGTGAGGCTTGCAGAGGAAGCCCATTGAAGACATAATGTTAGAGTTAGGGCTTTTAAGTGCAGGGTCACCCAGCATGGTTGTATGTAGAGATACATGAGAAACCACTACAGCTTATGGTCTAACCTAATCAAATTGAGGACTAATTGACCTTAGCACTGGCTTATTCAGTCAGCATTATTGTAAAAAGAACTTATAAAAGAACAAGGCAATTACAGCCTTGTCCTTGAAAATAACTACCTAAGATAAACCCGCGCATGACACAATCACAATTAATTTTTTTTTTTTGGTCAAAGGGGGATTAGCACTACTTCTATGTATGCAGGCAGGTTTTGTTACAGTCTTGAAATTTGGAAAAGTACAGTTAATGTTAAATAACTAGCAATGCTGATAACATTATTATCATTGTTCCTATTGTTTAATACTTGCATTATCACATAAGCAAGAGCCATTGTGTTCAGGATTGTACAGAAATGGTCCAAAAAGATGGTATTTACTTCAAAACACAACTGTATGAGGATGAAAGGGGAAAGAAAAAAAAGGAGGGGGGGGGGGGGAAGCATGCACAGCATTTATAATCTTGCCAGCATGTAACACAATTGAACCTATTGAAATGGAAATTATATGAGAACTCGTACACTGTCATAAAGAAAGAATTAGAGGTCAGATTTTGATAACCCTAATTCAGAAAGAATAAGAGCCTTGCAGACCAGGGGCTTTCACAGAAGTTGAGGGAAGCTTTTATGGAATATAATCTTGCTCAGTGTGGAAAAGGACAACTGACTATGTTTAGCAGCCTGACGGCTGCTTGAGTTATCAGTCTGTGAGCTTTGGTCCCCACCCAGTTACCTGGTGGTGGGAGGGAAGCACAGCTTGTATGTCAACAACTCCATCAAGAAGGTTGACAGTGCTGGTGGGAGAATGCTCCCCTTTCAAACACCAACACTTCTGACCAACTGATGAATATGCATTCCTCTCTCCTATCCCTGGCTAGTAAGCTGCTGGACTCAGCGCTCTATCGTCTCTGTGTGGAGCACGGATGCTGTGCTTGTGCTGACGGCTGTATGACAAGCGCTACAGCAAATAACTGGGCACTTCCATAAAAGGATGGGTCTTTATCTACCTGTGCAAAAGCAGTAGATGTTGGAATTGTGGTCAGGAGTGCAGTGATCAAGTGATGCCTCTCTTCAGCTGGGCCTGAGTGAAGAGCAATGTAGGATGTATTTTTATAAAAGGAGCATGAGTGTATTTTGATCCCAAATATAGGAAATATGGCATCTTATAAGCAAGTCATTAAAGATATATATGTATGTATATGCACTTTGGATGTGTTTATACCTTTCTAACAGCAACATTTTATTTGCACTTTCTGGTGTATTTTTATTTGAGTGGCATAAACCTAGAAAAACGCAAGTGTGAATGAAACTCATAAAGCCCTACAAACTTAGTATCCTTGAAGTTTCTTGATCCACATTTAATGTGGAAAGATCTTACTGTTATTTTTATGTACTCCTTGTACTTAGATTCATACATACATCTCTCTGCAGTACTTCACCTTCCAGCAAAAAAAGGAGTTTTAACAATTCCCATTCAGGATGTGTTGTTATAATAAATAATAACAATCTTGAGACTCAGCAACTTACAGCACGGGAAATGCAGGGGAACTTACCCTGTAAGTGAAGGGTTGTTCCTTGTAGTTAGCAGAGATAACCTTGGATTCTGGGTTCGTCTGCATTTCCGCTTCTGCTTCAGTACTCCCCTGTAGGATACTGAAGGAGCTTGGGGCCAGATCTGTAAAGATAACATTGACAATATGATTTGAATCATAATAGGGATATAAATAAATACCTAAAAGATCCTGGTACCACCAAGCATAGTACTGCTAAGGGAAGTGTTGATGGTGGGGGGAAGGGTGCTACTGAGACTTTATGATCTCTGTGGACATACAGACCCTCTCTGTCCCCCATGTAGCTACTATGCCCCTGCTTAGCAGGAAAGAGGAAGGAACATTGTACTAGGGAAAATAAAGAGGGTACGTTCCACATCCACCTCCAGTGCTGGAGCACAGAAGCTGTGCAGTTGCTTTTGGGATGGTGACAGAGGGGAAGGGAATGGCAGAGAAAGAGGGAGCTAGGCAGACTTTGACAGAGCGTGAGACAAGCATTGTAAGCATCCAGGACTGTTGATGYTTGGTAATTTTGTTACTGCGCACAGTTAAAATCAAAACACAGCTGTCGTATCTATGTACTGACCACCACTGTTGTAAAGGTTTTTAAATGCCTTTTTTCCCACTTAGTTTTCATTTGTAGGGGAGGGCCAGAAAAAAGTCTCAGCCTCATGTCTGTAAAATGAAGACTTCCTTCCCTTCCCCATGCAGCTTACCAATGCCAATTTTAAGTCTCATTACCTTTGTACAYTGCTTGAAATAAGGTTTCAAATGGGGTGTCAAATGCTGTAGTCACACAGATCCTGGCTCGGTCTCAACAGGGAAGTTACCAGGAGCCATATAAAGACATAAACGTGAAATCAAATGGCTTCTGTGTATGTGCCAGAGACATCTGAGAAGTGGTCCCCCAGACACATGACCAATGTTGATCAACTGGTTTTATGGCTGAGAAAGCACAATTACCATATATTTGTGCACATAACAAAGGTCTCAAATAACTCAAAACACTATAAAATGCAACCCCTCTGCCTGCTCACAACACTGTATATCATGCACCAAATCAGAGCCAAGGGAGCTTCGGGACAAAAAGCTTATGGACTTCTCCTTCCATTATCTAGCAGGAGCCCCATGGCTGATTCAGATTTTTTATCATTTTTTATAGATACTGGGACACACAGATTATTCTCATACAAACAGTTCCACAGTACTCTGCTTCAGTTGTCTTGTACTTAAATGTGTATGGGTTTTTTATCCCATCTCGTTCTCTTCTACTTTCATGAATACTTCCTACCATGATGCACAGTCTTGTCCTCTAAATTCAAAGGTAAGTTCTGCAGGTACTGCTGCCTGTAAAAAAATGACAGAGTCCCACCTAATAAWAACAGTACAACTGACGTTGCATCAGATAGAGCTAGCTGAAAATTTTCTAAGATGACCTGTTTGGATTAGAAAGTGCTGATGTTACAGAATGAAAATCACATGCAGATACATGTCATTTTTGTCCAAATTCTCAGCAGATAATTAAGTCTTACTATCAGAAAGTTGAAATGTTTCATTTCAAAAAGGTCCAAGCATTTTTTTTTTCTATGCTGTATTTTGACTATATAACAGAATAAGACTATCAGATTACCAGCTCTGACCTTACTGAAATGAGATGCTGTGCATGGTGGGAAGAAAACATTTCTGCATATTTTCATTGCAAGACATTCTGAGATTTTCACCCCAACTTAAGACAACATAGAATTTTGAAATCTCAGTATCTTGGATGGCAATTCCTTTTTTCAGCCTGATGTAGCCATTGGAGAATAAGAACAAAGCAGCAGGGACATCAGAGGGAAAAAAGGAGAAGATACAGTGGCTGGTAACTAGAAACACAACTGACTGAGAAACAACTTGTAGCTTTCCTGAAGCACTGTGACCCTAATCAAATGAGAAACTTTGTGACAGTGATTTTATTAAATGTAAATTCTGATTTATTACCTGGGTTGGAAGGCATTACTCTGAGATTCTCCATGTGAGTTAATGAATTTCTGTGTTAATTTATTTTTTATCCTTCTAATGCATGGAATATTTCTATTTTAAACCCCATACATTTTCATCAAGGAACTATTTTAACCTCCCTCTGACTTTGCTTTCACTGAATTGTCTTTGTCAATTACAAGCAAGGTCTCATTGTTGCTTTGAGTAGTTGCATGAGTCCGTCCACAGCACAGGAGTCCAGCATTCATGCACTGGTCTCCATGCACCGGAGTAGTACTTCAAACAATGTGTGTGTGATGGGCCTCAGTGTGGAGCCTACGTGGATGGGAAGGGCTCAGTATGGCAACCTATGGGCTCAGAGTGGCCCTGGGTTATGTGTAAAACACGACTATGAAGTTGGGCTGCTCTCCTCCCTTCCTTTCTTAGATCCCAGAGGTGGGTATGGGGAAGAGCAGGAGAAGACTTGTTCTTCCTGACCCAAATAATCTGTCAAAGGCATTGACTGGCAATGGGCAAGGAATCTAAGTGTGTCAGAATGGGTGCTGTCTTTTTTGCATGGTATGTTTTGCATTGTTACATATAGAATTATAGAGCTGGTACCATCAGAGACTGTTGCAGACACATATCAGTAATCTCACTAACAAACCTCTGCTCACAAGGTTTTCCGAACAAGGCAGCTGGGAGTAGTTTACTCCCATATCTGAAAGCAGGGGGTCTGATGAGGACCTTTACTATATACACTTTTGGTGGGGTACAGGARGCAAATCATCACTTTTCCTGGAGTTGACTCTGTAGTTGTTTATCCACGTAGCTAGCCAGTGAACCATAGAGGTCTGATAATCATTCAGCACAGAATTCCCTGCTGAATGGAGAATTACTCTATACTCTGAAGTGCCCTATTTCATACTTCCATTTCTGATGCAACTTCTCCCTCTCTGGACCAGAGAAATTCCTGGGAATGAAGGGCCTGAAGCTATCAAAAAATGCAGTGATTATCAGGTACAGGCTGAGGGCAGAAACTCTCCTCCAACTTACTTCTCTTCATTGCCCACAAAATTGCAAATACAATTCTAATAATATATTCCAAATGTACTCCAAACCAGAATATTTAGTGATTAAACTCTGGAGCTAATTGGGTTATTTAATCATCATTATAGAACTTAAATGTTCCAGTTCCAACACACAGGGTTGAGTAACTATTTTTAGAGGAAATAAATGAAAGGAAAGAAACATCAATTGTCTTGCTAGAGTTCTGTAAAATTATGTTACTGAAAGAAGAGCACATTTGGGATTTACTGCTGTATCATTTTTTTGTTTCATTACAGAAGGGAAAAAAATGTCTTTGCAGCACATAGTGGTTTCAGGAAAAATATACCTAATTCCTTGTTTTTTTCCTATGAATAAAATTTGTTGTTATTGTTATTTCTATTACGGACATGCCTAAAGGCGCCAGCAGAGATGGTGTTGCCATTGTAAAAATTTCTGGCTCAAATAGAGAGTGAGACACATTCTCTGCCCTGGAGAGCTGAATGTAAGTGGATAAAGCAGGCAGAGATAGGGAAAAAAAGAACAATTAAGATCCCATTTTACAGATCAGTTAACTGTAACACTGAGTTTTTTTGTGTCAGGTAGTACACGTCAAGCGGGAATTTGAATCCAGGTTTCCTGAATCCAAACCTGATAACTTTGGGAAACTAATCCCTCACCAGCCCCTTGAACTTCAACTGATTTCAGACCATTATTGGTTTTCTGTGAATTAATTTCAAACCCTAGACATCAGAATGTCATAGTAACCTAGAGTTAAGAAGTAGTGAATTTTAGACCCTAAGAGTGACCACTCAGTCTCCTCCACATTGCAGGSCTGTTCAGCCATACCCAAATTAGCTCTGATCATAGTAGCATAAAATTGTTCCAGGGCACTGAGTCACACAGATGCAGCTATACTGCCAGGACCCAGGAATGCAGTGAATGGGACAAAATTGTTTGACATGAAAAATGCCTTTGGTGGCAGCTGCAATCATCTTGGTCTCACCTCTGCTATCATCAGGAGACTCACTGAACCCCAGGCTTTCCACACCTATTGGCTTCTCTTGTCACCTTGTACATCATAAAAATAATGCTTAAAAAGTGTCTGACTGTAACTTGTTTCTCTTTCATTTCCTTTCAAATAAAAAGTGTGGGAAGTTAAGGAGACCACTAACATGAAGACACTATCATCATGATAATGGCATTAGGCTCATGCCTATCAGAAGTTTTGGACATGGGGCTGTGAGATGCAGCTGAGGTCAGTGAATAACATCTTTCTAGGTCGTAACAAGGAACTTGTGACCTGTGCTCAGACCCCCTTGTACAGAGCTAGAACAAAACTATGTCCCCTGCCTTTAAGTGCTCAACAGTCTAAATATTAGAGATGGGAAGCAAAGGCATGAAGAGGGAGACGGAGCCCAGAGACTCTGCTGAGGAGCAATAATTGCAAACATCTTATCATGCAAGTTACCTGGCATGGCCCACCCTTCTCTCTCCAGTCCCTGCCAATACAAACCAAGTTATACCAGTGCTGAATGGGAAGCATGCTACCACAGCTTCCTCCTTTAATAAATAAACACATCTATGCAATGTCAAAACAAATTAGGAACTACTTATTTCTGTTCATTGAGCCAGATGGAATCAATAATCAGCGGGGAGTTGGTACTGGATTCATTAAGTCAGGTCTCAAGGCCTCAGTAATAGGATTGAGAAGTGACCCAGTAGCTAGGTTTCCCTGTAGATAGGAAACTGGGCTAAAAGAATTCTCAGCTCAAGTGAAAATAATGGATAATATTCACTTTATATTACACCCTTTTACCATCTAAAACAGCTGAGGTTTTTCCTAAATAATACATGACAGGCGGCTCAATGCCCGATACCTTATAATTGTACTGTGCAGTGTTGCGAAAAAAAAATGAAATAAAAACAGGGAAACAGTCCTTAGTCTTATTTTTGCTTATTTTTACATGCCTGAATCACATCAATCCGTGTAAATAGATTTGCTTTTGATTGAAACCTGTGTGTTCCATTTGGCTAACTGCACGCTAGAAATTCAGACCTCTGCAAAGCAGATGTATTTTCCTTTCTTTTGATTTGCAAGTGTATAACACTAGAGATAATATTTATTAGAAATGGCCCATCAATCTTCTGAGTCTGCAGTCCTATGTATATATCATATATTAAAAGGGCTGGTAATAAAAGTCAAACACAGTACCAACTGTGAAATATGACAGTGCTGTGAAATGATAAAGAATAGATAGAACTTCTCACTTTATTACTATTATTACAAACTTTTTAACTGAGGAAGCCACAAACAAGTTGAAGAATCTGTTGTGCTGGGCACCGTTCAGGTTCTTAACTGGGGAATAAATCTCATCCCAAATATTTTTCAATCCATGGCCTTGTAAGCATGCACTTGCTGACCTTATTCCTAGAGCAGCTCSACTGACAGCAGTGCTGTCACAGTGATAAAGTTGTGCTTGTGTGTGCTGCAGAACTGGAGCTTTAAAAGATGAAACAGGAAAAGAGCTCGCAGTCTACAGTGAACTGTGTTCCCAATCATATTTCATAGCTGGGAAACCAAGGCAGAGATCACCTTGGGCCCTCATGGTCAGAGGTCATCGTTAGCCCTGGCAGTAATTGGTAGACATTTTTTGGCATTTTTAGCAGGGAGACCAAAGATCCAAGTGGGCTCTGTAGACAGAATCCCCCTTTGGTTATCACGTAAATCTAAAAATTATTATAAAATTAATTATGTTTTATATTACTATCTCATTAAGTTTTAGTAATAAAAGGAGATGAAGAAGGTTGCTCAGCAAAAATGTGAGTACTTTTCTGGAAAGGTAATAATCCAGCTATCCTTGAAATGTTGTTCTCAATAACTAACCATCGCTTGATATTGCTATTCCCACACACACAGRCTTTGGCATAACAAAAAAAGAATCTAGGTATATTAATTATTGCTWTGAAGTGTCACCCACTCTCCAAATTGTCCAAGGCATTTTCCTGCAGCTTAATCATAAATGTACAATTTAAACTACATTAAAGGAACCCAGCAAATTACAAGTTTTGGTTTAAGCATGTAAATTACAGCAATGCAGACAAATGGATGGAGTATTTGAAGGGGTTAAGAAACTTGAGTCTCAGCTCTTTGCCACTGACTCATTTAATCTTCCTGTAGCACCTGAGTGAACAGCGCTTGACTTCAGGAGCTATTTCCTGAAGCTTCCACATCACTGTGGTTTGAACCATGCAGAAACAAACATCAGCGTCTAGGAAAACCCAGAACCATGCTCAAATGCTGGTATGGTCTTTTTTTCTTCCATAGTGACATCTGATAACTAAGGACCTAACTACTAGGTCCAGCATAGCAGGTCCCGAAAGTAAGACTTCAGTGGGAAAGGCACCAGGGCATCACTGAAAGGTCACAGTGAAGGTTGTGCCCATGGGAGGGACAGGAAGAATTGTTTGACTAAGGTAACATGAAAAATATTATTTAGACATAGGTCTGGTGATTCATCCACCAGACTCAGTAGAAAAGGTTCCTGAAGAGGCACATACTAAAAGGATAGTCGAGACACTTGACATGTCAAATGTCACATGGCAGTATGCAGCTCAGAGGAGGAGATCTGCCCTGATAGCTGGCCCCTTTTAGGGATTCCCATGTCTTGCAGTGGGAAGGTGCTGGCCCCTGACACTGTTCTTTGCCCATTAATTGCAGCCATCGTGCTAAAGAGAAAAAACTTCCAGAAAGGATGAATACTGATCCTTTGTAACACCTTTCACAGCCACACCTCCTGAGTAAACTACTCAGTAAGCAAGAGTACCAAGCTGGGGTCAGCTATAGCTCTTCCTCAGAACTCAAAGGCATTCTTTGCTAATAAAAGAGGTGTTAACACTCCTTAGACTCTTGTCCACCATCTCCCTTTAAAGCAGSATTACATGAACAGGTGAATTCAATTTTTAAAAACTGAATGGTATCAACTGATAAACGGCTCTGCAATCTGTCCCATAAGCACAATCACCTAAGCTAAGCCACAGAGGAGAGTCAAGTGAGAATATTAACTTACTGACTCGTATCTTCTGTTCAAAGTCAATTCTGCAGGAGTGAGCACATCTTCCGAGCTGCTGAGTCGGACGCTTGTTATGGGGTCAGCAGCAGGTATTTTATTAGAGAGGAGGGCAAATGGATGGCTTTCGTTGTTTTTTTTCCTCTGTGGGAAAACTTTATTTGAACCAAGTGACTTGGTATATATATCGTGAAAAACTACATCCTCTTTTTTTTTTTCTCTTTTGACAAATCCTTCCAGTCTCTCACTAGTTAATCCCACAGGCCAACAGATTTGAATTTTGCAATACTTATTATCAAATAACTGATGTCTTCAAAATAAACTTACAACTGTGCTGCCAKCAGAGTAACAAAGCACTGTCACTCCCTGGCAAGATAAATTAAGTCATTCCTTTGTCAACTTGTGTTTGCATCTTGTGATTAGACTGACTGAGATTATCTCTATTAAAAAACATGCAGGAGGGATGAAAATGGCACCAGGTGTATAGATAGGATGGCAGTCAAATAGAGAATTGGTGATTCCAGCTGAAGATGAGTCTGAATTTGGCTAAAAGATTTATGGTTCCTGCAGCATTCTGGTGCATCCAACTGGGAAGCTCTGTGGCAGATACAGAAAACTCCAAAASTGGGAGGTTTTGAATTAAGTGAAAAGTGAAAATGAATAATCCAGTCAGAGCAATGTCCCTAGTGTTATTTAATGTCATATGCAAATTTGGTTTATCCTAAACTGTCCCTGGTTTGCATGGACCCGCTTAAGCTAAACCTAAAGACCCTCTCTGCGCTGTGGAATTACTGGGGACACAGGAAAGATATTAGCAGCTGCAGAGCAAATGAGCTGAGCTTCTAAGTAGTGGAGAGGGTACATTAGCTGTGAGCAGCTTTAATGTGCCTTCTGCGATGACCTGCTGGGAAAGCAAAGCCTCTGTGCTGCGTTACCCAGCACCAGCATCCTCCATGCTTCTGCCTTAGCAAGAGAGGGCTGGTGGAGAGAGGCAGTGATGTGGGTGGCCATCATGGTCCTGTTCTCCTGGGTACTTCAGGCAGAGCACACATACTGGCAAGTGACTGCTCMTTGGTATTGCTTGGCCCTTTTACACCTAGGGTTGATCCAAAGAAGAGTCCTTCACAACAACTCCCCTATTTTCCAGAGATTTGGGAGCCACCATTTTTCAGTGGGAAGCAGGAGGGACAGAGCTGCAGTTTTTCTTTCACTCGCAAGAACTTTCTCTSTTGCTCCCATTTTTCAGTGCTGTCTGCATGATGCAATGTCTTACATGCAGAAATACACAAGGTAGAAAGAATTAGGTATTAGGTGTCAGTAAATGGGGTAAAAATGGTTTTGAATTGAACATTTCTTTTATAAATGTGATTTCAGAAGAAGCTATATTGCAAACTGCCATGCAGCACATTCAGCAAGTACTACCTTGCAATCATAAGACATTATTCTGCCTCCAAATTTGACTTGTGTAAGGAGGGAACCAGGAGAGAGGCCCTCATAAATTACATTGTTGACTCATTTTGCTATTGAATTCTGGCGTACCAAGRCTGCATCACTAAACAATGTTTAGTTGCATAACCTTTTAAAGGTTATGCAACCATTATGTCTCATTGCACAGTCTTTAGAAAATAGGGAGTCTATTTCTTCCACCAGAGTTTATGTTTACTTCATTACAGTATTTTAGCTTTTAAGAAAAATGTTAACAGTACAATCTCAGTCTCCCTTCTTCACGTTTCACATTAAATTATGCCATTTTAAGAATAGTTATGCTTAGCATTTCCGTTTCTATGACTTCCTATCAAATACTTAGTGTTTCATTCCAGCCTGCCCTTGTAAATTAACCAAAACTGCTTGCCTTCTTAATTTATTTACTGTACCTAGACCCTTTATACTTAGCACTGCACAATACTGAAGTCAAAAGTGTTAAAATCAGAAAAGAGGGATGCTGAACTCACCTTTATCTTTATTTTGTGTTACATTACTTATTGTAAGGCATAACAGTGCACGGTATAGAAACACAGAATGATATCTTTGTAGACCATTATTCAGTAGTTCTGAAACTATTTTTTTATCTAAATGGGTTTGTGATGACATATATATACACTAATTCTCTTTCACAGAAAACTTAGAAATGTTTGTCATTTCATTCCCAGAGTGAAGGGGATGAAGATACRGTCAAAATTTTAAAGACCTTTGGGAACTGGGATTTCCATTCTCTGATCAGAGTTTCTCACTCTCCCTTTCTATTATTTTTAATGTGTGTGTATTGCAAATTTCCAATATAGGACGCAGGTAAGGTCTTTTCTCAAGCAAAAGGCAAATATATACTTGTAGTCTTAAAAGCAGACCTGGCAGTAGGAGTTTCTCTCTTGCTCTGAGTAGGAGCTGAACTGGCCCTGTCCTTAGCTGTCAGAGCGCAATGGGATACCTTTAGTTAGGGAAGCCTCTGGAGCACCGCACTGTATCATTTGAAGAGGTTTTTACTTCCAGCTTTCTCTGCAGCTCTCTGCTACAAGTTTCTTCCYCCTAACAGAGGCAGCAAAATGGGTGGTATTGCCATTGAGACCCATTATGCACCTTCATCTGTTGCTTTGGCTGAGYGCGCATACTCAGGGCAATGCCTTTGGTTTGCTGCACAAGGCATTTGGAGAAGCRGGGGGTGGGGGCAGGCCTGGATGCCTGTATGGAAAGAAAAGATGTGAATTCTCTTCCTCAGAGCTGTTTTTCTTCTTACAATGAGAAGTAGCCAACACAAAATATTACCTCACACCTGCTTTCTCCTTTTAATTCTATGTAAGACAGTTTACAACGATGTCCCAACATAATAAGCTGGATTGTGGTGAATTTGTGTCTGTAATAGAATGATCTAGGTGAGGAGGGACCCCTGGACACCTTTTGTCCAGCCCTCCTGCTCCAAACATGAGATTAGGTTGCTGAGGGCCTTGTCCAGCCAAGTGCTAAAGATCCCCAAGGATGGAGATACCACTGACTCTGGGCCATTTCCGAGGGCTGTACCACTCTCAATGTGACTTTTTCCCCCGTATAGCATAATCATACTGAGGTATGAATCAGTTTGTGCCTGTAGCTGTTTGCACTGTGTCATTCCTACCACCTTTCTTTTAAGTGAATGCCAGACAGTTAGCCACCTTGAAAGTTTTAACCTGGCTGCATAAACTGTGAAACAGAGAAAAAAAATCATGGTGCCCTAGGATGCAGTCTGAGCAATATCCTTGATCTTTCACAGTCCTGGCAAATCATTTGTCTGGATAGCCTCTTTATAGAATCCTCTACTACAGACAAAACCCATAAAGTTTATTTATGATATCAACAGAATGCTAGCTTCCTACCAGCAGTTTTCAGATGCTTAAGTACACTTAACTTGTTATAAAGCAATAAATGTGCTAAAGCATCTTTAGTTCTCCCTCTGTGCAAACTGCTTGTTACCAAAGGATCGGAAATGGGAATAGCTTGTAAGACTCCTGCTGAAGAGGGAAGGGGTCTACTAAGTTTGGTACTTACCAGCCCAAATTTCCATGCATTTTTCAGACTCTCTTGGTCACAGACATCATCTGTGCTTCTTCAGGTTTACTATGTATGAAGAGGTTTCTCTAATGAAATCCACACAATAGTTTTTGTTTACAGCCCTGCAATAACTTTATCTAAAGCTGGTGTCATGTCCTGCCTGTGCGGAGGGACRGGTGACTCAGATCCGTAAATTCCCTCTGTGTGGATTAAGGTGAAACGACACCAAGGTCTGTAAAAAGAAAAACTTTTATTCCATAGCTAGGCTCATTAGTAAATAATTGGGTGGCAGAAAGCTTATTACTCTCCACTGCTGTGGGGGTTTATGCCTTGCATTACTTATTAGGAAAAGGTAAAACAACAAAAGAAAGGGAAAAGAGGAAAAAGAGAGAGAGAGAAAGAGACCACCGGTCCTGGTTACAGTATTGGTCCAGCCAACGGGGGTCACTGGCTTGTAGCAGCGCTCGTCCAGAAGTTCCCACCCCATGGTATTTGCTTTCCCGTTTTATGTCCGCTGTTCACTTCAAACTGCCCCTCTGCTATGGTGGCAGTTTCTAGCTTGCCTCTATTGGTTCTTATACGCCTCGTCTTCACTTAAAGTTACAGTGTCCTTTCTTTTTACTGCGCCTATTCAGTGGGGAAGGGGCTTTGTTGAGTAGGGGGCTTCTCCTGCTGGTGGGTGGTTTTCTTACTATGCTAATTGGAGTAGTTCGCCCGTAGTTCATGTAGTTGTTTCTTTTTCTGTTCTTTCAGTGCTTATCTTGGTACTCCCTTCTTTGGCCGATTTATGGTGTCATCCCCCAAGGCCATGTCCAGTTAACTCCCTACAGAGGTTGAATAATGTCTTTTGTTGCATTCCTTTATCTCACCGGAGCCTTCCTGGGACTCGTCTTGTGAGTGGTTGAGACATATCTCCATCCCCTGCTCCCTTATCGAGTTTTGTCTCCTGTCTCTGCACCAAACAGTCCTTTGTTCCAGGGGACTGCAAGTTAGCCTAGGTGTTAGATTGTTTGTTCTTCCATTTGGTCTCCTACAGCTGGGAAAAGTCAATGGAAAAGAATCCAGCTGAAGTAAGTAGAGGAGCTTGTGCTGGTGACAGTGATCAGGATGGGTAGATGGAGATCAAAATATTTTAAGTGACAGATTTTAGCCATTTGATGAACAGAGAGGTTTGGAGATTTTAGTAATGACTTCTACCTTCTTCTTGCATGGGTACATRTTTTCCTCAAGAAAGACATTAGCAGTAAAGATTTACTAGAACTCATGCATCAATAAACCAGATGCCAAGAAGTCTAGATGGGCTCCAGATGGGCAGAATGAGGAAAGGTTCCCCTTTCAATCCAGGAGATCCAGGCCTKGATCCAGTGCTGGTCTAGTTGATTGACATAGTGAGAGGTATTTTGGTAGCAGAAGTAACCATTACAGTTCAGATGTATTTGAGTAGTTATGCAGCATGCTTCTATACATATTCAAATTTTTGCTTTTTATACTTCATGTTTGGAAGTGGTGAATAGCTGTACTTCTTACCTACTCTGTGATCATTTTTGCCTGTGAATTTTCATTTAAAGTAATTGATGCACTGATCACTGGGGTATTTCTGTAGTTATTTAAATGAAGCTATTTTTTTCCCCGTCACTRCCCTTTGAGACCAAGGAACTGATAGATCTTATCCTCTCAAATACCATTTTATTCTAAAATTAGAGAGGAAAATAAGCTGCCCTATAGTTATAAAATCCCAGCCTGTTTTTTATCACAGAATGAACTAATCATCAGTCCAACCTACTTGAATAAACTTCTCTGTGAAACTACTATACAAAGCTGATGTGGCACTTCAGCAAACTTTGGTTCCCCTGCTTAACAAGAAGCCTTTAATGGTTTGGCCGTTTGACCTTAAAACTTTCATAAGCAAATATATATATTATTGCTTTAAATAATAATAATTGCTTTTTCAGTGAAATACAAATTGTTAGATTGTTCTTGGGTTTTCACAAAATTATTGTTCCTGCTTTAATTGGAGATCATTATAAAAATAGTTAATTTCAAATAAATATATACTTCGGTAAACAATCTCTTTTAAATAAAAATCAAATTTCTATGTGTACTTTAATCTTCCATGTTCATTCCATTTTGCCATTAAGCTCCTCTATCCACAGTAGTTCCTTTGTTCTTAAACAATGTTGCTGGTTTCAGTGAGACAAATCAAGTATTAAAGAACTACCTAAAAAATGTACATGTATCCAGAATAGGTTCTTTGAAATAAGACCAATAATTTTGAATGAGAACCTGAAATTAAGCAAATGGGACTAATGCTGGAATGAGTATCTTGACATAATGAAGACTCCCTTTAAATGATGTTTGTACTTGTAAATTCAGATTCCACATGGCACCATGAGGATCATTGGGGCTGCTCAGCAACGAGAGCACTAAACAGAGGAAGCAGCAGTGAAATGAAACGAGAAGAGAGGTAGTTAATATAGCAGAGGAAAATTTGGGAAACTTGGGAAGGGAGAGCAGATAAAAGGAAAGTCAGGGACAGTGGAGACTTACTATCCCACTTTCCTCAGAAAAAGTAAGGCTGTGTTTGGAAAYGGTGCCAGTATCACTTGAAACAATCCTGAAATTGTTCATATATTACATGAAGAACTTGTATTACAGCAAGAAAAACAAGGCAACTTGCCCTTTTCACCTCCCTGCAGAGCTTCTCCATGGAGCTTCCCACAATCCTTGGCCTGCCTTTGCTCTTCTTAAAAGCTGCTCTCCCTCTTGCAGCTTCCTCCACACAAAACCACTCCAAATGCACACACGGTGGGGAGGGAGTAACCCCTCAATACRCAGCTGACTTTCTCTGTATGTAATAAGAGAAGCAGAAAACAGTAAAACACACCAGCCATCCTTCTCACCCTGCCCGCAGTGTTTATGCAGTGAAGAGCTGGCAGGTGTCACATTATTCAGCTTACAAGACTTTCCAGGTATAAATAATGGTCATTCTTTTCTCTGTGCTACATGAGGGTCAGTGTTCATTTCCCAAGGCCCAACTTCCTTTCTTATTGCTTCCACATGGGACATTCCCACTGCTTGGCTCCTGGAGAAAGTTGTCTGATGAGCCGTATTAGGGCTGTAGGACCTCATGCAACAAAGGTCTCCTCCTGAAATAGCTGTGGAAAAATTTTCCTTCCTCCTAGTCTGAATGCAATACAGAGGCAGCACAGCATCCAGGAGGATCAGGACACAGTGTGTGTAAACCCCAGAGAGAGCTCAGCAAGAAACACAAGAAGAGRGGGGTTACCAGAAGAATTAAGAGCAGTAGCAAAGTATCTCACCCAGCATAACAAAAAAATACATTTTAGTTGGAAGAATGGTACTCTGGCCTGCAAGCGTCAGGTTTACCTGCCCCCTCCAATACTGTAAAAATTTGTATTAGAGGTATCATTTCTGGCCATATCAGAATACCTGTGGTGAATGACATCAGGCAGAAGAGACAGTGACAACCTATCCCATTGAAATTTTGCTGTGACAGCCTACAGGAATTGCAGCGCAGAGACAAGTTGTCCATTGACGTTGCTGGTTACTCATTTCTTCTCTCAGAGGAAGGCGGGTCATGTAGCAAGAAAAACATGTTCTCTAGACAACACAAGCTTTTCTGAGTGCAGAAGTCCATAATGGTGTGCTCAGAAGTACTGGAGTGAAAGGTCCATCGTCAACTCTCTGGCTCCCATTCATATTTCTTATTTCTTGTCCCACTTGCTTATGACTCTGTTCTGGATGCAATTTAATTGTGTTTACTTTATTGAAGGGCTTTGAAAAGCTAAACAGATAATGTCACCTTTACAACTAAGCGAGGAGTTCTGTGCAGAAAGTAAAACTTGAAATGTGCCTTGTCACTCATTTTACAGTGTTTATCCCAGTCCTACTAYCCTTGTCCTTCCTGCCACAGATTTCCTTGTTTTTGCTTTAAGCAGAAAGGCATTCAAAAGCTCATGGAAAGGAAAGAGTCTGTGCTTGATGAGCTGATTGTAAAGAATTTGCAGTACCTTCCACAAAACTCTTGCATTCAACCTGTGTCAGGGCTATGGGCAGGGTTCAATAGAGCAAAAAAAGAAATATACAGAAAATCTCAAGCCTACTTCAGCTTAAGCCCTTATCCTGCAGACTACTTAAAGGCCAATGTTTGCAAGTTATTCATTTCAGAAGTAGGGTTTTAGAGCTTCACGAAGATGATTATATTCACTATGTTCTAATCCAGAAAATCAAAAGAGGTTATTCGTGTTTTAAAATACTTGTTCATCTCTCTGTGAATCAGACTGCTTGATTTTGCAGCTCTTATCCTTGCCTAGTGGGAGAATCAACATATTATAAAATATAGAAGGTGGATTGAATCAAATTAAATTGATTCTCCTCTGAAAATGGATGTTTAAAGAACTTTTTTGGTCTGCCTCCCAGCTTCAGACAAACAGGAATTCTTGGCTAGGAATGGCAAACTTACCCTATGAAGGAGACATTCAATACACTAAAGAATTGCTTTTTTKGGGAACTTGGGTAGCAGTGAAAAAAATTTAGGGTGGTGTTTGCTGTGTAAGATTATTAAGGGTTAGTGATTGACCTGAGAATCCAAAGCAAATCCAAAAAATATTCATTTGTTGCTGGGGAAAAAAAAAATCTTTGAAATAACTGTACTGTACTCACAAATCTTAGGAAGCAGGAGGGTATTCCCTGACTAGAGATTATTCTCTGATTACGTTTTGCTAAGACAGGAGATATAAAAAATCAAAAGTGAGAGTTTTAGGGTTGCTGGAGCAGCCAGTAGGAAGTAGTATGGAAGAGGCTTGTACTCCCTGGCATCTCATCTAAAGAGGAAGTAATGTTATCCTATAAATCACAGTATCAACTTCATGGCTGAAGTTGAAATGGACAAAATGAGCTGTAACATGCCATTTTGTTTTGTGTTTCTTGATATTTGCAGAATCTGAGACCATTTGTAGATATTCCCTTTTCTTCTACATCAGATCGATGAGGAGGAAGTATTATTCTTTCATGTACTTTTTATGGTGTGTACTTTTCAGAGACAGGATATGTTGTAACTTGGGCTGAAGCTAGCTCATGTCCTACAGCTGAAAAACAGAGGATATCTGAAATTCCTTTAGCCAAAAAAATGTGCAGCAATGCCAGCCACCCTTTAAAGCTTTTCAAATAATTTTCAAACAATCCCTTTGGTACTTTGTCCCGTTGATGTCTTAATACTTGGGAGATATTGGCTGAAGATACTGTGAAAATGTCATCTTCGTTGCCTTTCTTTTATGGTGACACCTTTATGGTGACACCCATGAAAAAATCTGAAATCACCTGAAACAATCTGAACAAAAACAAAACCTGAAACAATCAAGTAGCTGGTATGCTGCGCTCCCCACTTATACTACTATTGTCTCACTGTTTCCTTGTACTCACCATCAATCTATATTTGCCTTTTACCTGCCTTCTACTGTAAACCAATTGGAAGAGGTAACTTCTTCTGATGTGTTGTCCAATTGGTGTCCACTAGGGACCCTATCCATGACYAGGGATCCATAGTGTTTCAGCACTATGAATAAATGTAATTGAAATATCTCTGCAGATATTTTTTCAGGTCTCCCTCAAAATATACATGGTTGTAAGGGACCAAGTAAGTCAAGAAATGATGAGGAAAAACTCTTTTTCTGTGTCTCTTCTGTACTATTATCTCATGGCAGCTAGCAAGCACTGGGTTGAGATAAGGAGAAAAGCCCATCATTCTCCTTTTGTTTTTCATGTTGATGTTAAAATTGGAAACTGCTGGGCTACACAGATTTTTTTCTCAGCTTTGTAGCTGGATGCCCAAGTAGCTTGTGATACTGTCTCATAGTGCGTTCTCTCATCTCTTCACTTCATGCATTTCTCCTTTCTGTCCAAAATGTTGCTAATGATTTAGTCCAGTAGGTAAATACAGCCCTGAACTGGTGGGGATTAAGAGATGGCTACATACTTTGAAGGAATAGTACCTGCTTAGGACTTCCATCTCTCCATCGATGAAACCTTGATCATGCACCATGAACAGATTTAGCAGATCTTTCTAGACCCAGACCCAGAAAGCACGATTGTGCCCCCACTCCTGCAGGTTTTTCTGTGGAAGYCATGCTGTTTTTTCTCCTGGGAGCTGGTCAATGTGATCTGGCCAGATTGGACACAACCTAGACACTGTTCTTGAAGTCTGGATTGTCAAAACTAGGATTTGATGTGTCAAGGATGCTTGGACATTAGGAAGAAGTTCTTCACTGAAAGGGTTGTCAAACACTGGAACAGGCTGCCCAGGGAAGTGGTGGAGTCACTGTCACTGGAGGCATTCAAAAAACGTGTAGATGTGGTGCTTCGGGACATGGTTTAGTGGGCATGGTGGTGTTGGGTTGACGGTTGGACTTGATGATCTTAGAGGGCTTTTCCAACCTCAATGATTCTATGATTCTAYGAAAATTTGGGTGATTAAGGTTAGGATCTGAGCTCTCATCAGCTTCACTGGGGCCCAAACAGCTCTTGAGAATCAGATCACTTTTATAGTTACCTGTTGGGTACGCATTGAAATCTATGAAAAGACAGGCAGAGGCGTATGGGCATGTGTCTCTAAAAAGAAAGCTTGAATTTAAGAAGGGAATTTTGAGAAAGGGGACATCAAGAATGTCACAGAAGGAAGATAAGAGAGGGGTTTTTAGAAGAGCAGAGAGAAAGAAGAGGAAAGTAGCCACTGARGCCAGCAGAGGGAAAGGTCATTTGCAGAGAGACACAGGCTGAGGTGCTGGGCATGAGTTGAATACAGCTGTTGTCTGTGTGTTTGTGTCTGTGCTTCTCATCCAACACAATAAGACGAAACTGTGACTTGAGTCATCTACAACAATCAAGCTTGGTCTTTGTCATCTCAGAAGGTTTGCCACACAACTTTTCATGCSATTCTTCTGTACTCCACACACAGTATTCATCTCTGTCTTGGAGATGTTTTTTTAACAAAACAGGTGTGAAAACCTGTTATGTTATGTGAGAGCAGAAGCCTTTAAAGCTGCAGAACTTCTTTATCAAAGAGGATCTTTCCTGCAGAAGCTCTATATTAAGCACTCTTTCCTTTTACCTGGAATTGTATTGGTGCTCTGCTGTGTTTTATCCCAGCTGCATAGGAAGTAAATACTTATTACTAGCTCCATTTTAATGAAACACAAGTAGGAACTAAGCATGCCAGGCCATCCTTTATGCCAGGATTTAGTGGTTTAAAAAGCTCATTTATCATGGTTAATCCTGCCAGGTGGAAAGCAGTGCTTGTGCTCCGTAAGTCTTGCTGCAGTGTATGTCTGGTGTGGTCCGGGGGCTCAGCGTGGCTAGAATGACTGCATTTGTTTTGTTGCACATGCTGGAGTGAAGAGCCATGTGAAAACGCCAGTTTCCCTGAGTCCCGGGCCATCATTTCTGTGGGGTTTGGTACACAGCTGGCCTGAAAGTGAACTTGCGTTATGGTGCTAGACAGGTAAACAACCTGTCTGAAAGGTACCATTTTCAGTAGATAGTATCAAACATGTGGACCGACAAAGCCACGGTCTTGTTGGACCAGGTGGTCCCTTGTTGGGAAACCAGCATTTTTGCAAAAACACTTTTATCAATGCATGTTGAAATAGTATTCTCAGTTCTTGGTTTACAGCATGTTTCTCTGTTTCCCTTGCTTGTAGCTCCACTTCAGGGCTATTTGAGCCTGACAGCTCGGCTTTTTGTGKTTTTTTTTCCACTTTTTTGCCCCCTTGTGAAATTCCAACAGACTTGTTTCAAAGAAAGGCATCTGTTACCTTCTGTGCAGAGCTGTTGAGAAGCAAAGTAACTGCTGTTCTCTGCCTTTGGAATAGTTTTTCTTTGGCTTATCTGTGACTTTTATGAGTCAGGATAAGGGACTTGCCACATCCCAGCTGTTCATGAGCTTTCTATTTCTTCTGCTGTGACATTAGTTGAAATAAAATAAACCTAAAACAAAGCCTGACTGCAGAGGAATATACACAACAGAGTTAGGAGCTGCAGTGTCATGCAATGTCTAATAGTCCGCAATATCATTTCTCATTGTGGAAGTAATTAACGGGAAGATGCTGAAATGTTGGCAGGGCTGGACAAAGTGAGGCCATTAAAACATTTCTATTTTAACAAAGGAAGTTAACATACCAGCATTGGCACACATGTATCAAATTTTTCACTCAGATTGAAGTTAAAGTATCAATTTACTTTGCAGTTTTCAATACAGAAACTGAAATGTATTTTTCATTTGAATTTTTTTTACTTAGATACAGGGAATTGCTAACTGTGCTCCATGCTTCACCTAGCCAGTCTGTGGAGAGTGTCTGRTTCATCTGTTGGGGCTTATGGTTCTAAGCATAATTTTTTTTGTGGCAGGAAATATCATTTGTACAGCACCTTGCACAACAGAGACTGTTGTCTATGCCTGGAGTTGTTGAATGTGACAGCAAAATAAATGTATAAATGTTTTAGTTGTTCATAGGAGATGCGTGCAGTGCAGAACCTTATGAGGAGTCCACCCTGACTCTGCTGTGTTCAGCCTTTCTTCTACTCTCTGCAGAGTTTAACACTTCCTTTCAGGCTCCTTCATCCACCTTCCCCATTATTCCAGGCACTGAATAAACTTCTGCATCCTCCTCTGTCACTCAGGGAAAGTCTGCAAAGGCAGTGAGCATTTTCATGAGATAGCTGAGAAAAGTAATTTCTTCTTCTGAATCCTGCTGTCCTTCACATTGCAAAGGTAGAGAAAAGATTGCTGTAGGTGTTGTCCTACTTGTCATAGTTGATACTATTTTACCCACTTTCTTGGGCAAATTGAAGTCTGAATTGGAAACATTGAGACCTAAATGAAAGAGCAATAGCTGGGTGAAAGCTTCTCCAGCTCTGGCATGAGTGTTGAAGGAGATCTGATGGTGGTGTTGCTATTATAGCAGGGAACTTTTCCCATCCTATCTCATTCCAGATGTCCTATCTCATTGCTGGGTTACATTAACATGAGAAGTGGTCCTCACTTTTACTGTCATATCTATTTGTCCTGTGACTTCCTTATACATCAGGTTCCTGGAGAACTAGTGGAAGATTTTGTCCAGAGGGTCTTTGACACATTTTAATCTCCAAAATATCAACCTGTATACCGTGGAATGAGATATCTTTATCTGTTAATACAGTCTCATGCAGTTCACAGCTGTGTGATCAAAGCATTTTCTTAATACGGTTTAGCAATGTGAGCCAATGCCAGAACAGGGGAGCAATGTATATTTCTGAACTCTGTCTTTTGTCATAAACGGARAAGGAAGGGCATCCCACTAGTACCACTCTATCCCAATACTACTGTCTTCCTCTGTGCCTACATTTCCTCCAGTCTTCAATTCACAGCCAGGAAAACATTTTGCTCTCTTTAGCCCTTTCTCAGCCTTATTCACTGTACTAATTCTGTCCTCCAGCAAGGAATACCAGGGAAAATTTACTTATTGAGTTTCATTTCATCTTTTCATAGCTCAGTTCCTTCTCATGGGAAGATCCTAGTGTCTAAGGCTAGAGGGAGCTCAGAAACAGTATGAAATCTCATCTGGTCAGTGGATAAAAATCTAAATAGATGGACAGAGCAAGGCTATTAAATTTTAGATAGAACAACAATTCCTTTCTGCTGCGAAGTTAAAAGTAGTTCTAGATTTTCAGATAAGAAGCCAGATGTGGTTTGTTTTTCGTTTGTTTTTTTTTACTGCACCTGTTAGAAAGAGGAAAGAGGAAAAAAGACCAAGTCTAACCTTGCTGGAATTAATTTTTTTCCAGTAATTTTCCACTTATACTGAAGTGACCTACAGCAAGCTTTTTTTATTTTCAGGTGAAATGTTTGGATGTAAGGTTCTGGACTATTTAACAGTGAATAATTTCCAGCTCAAGTTCTAATCTGTTTTCACTAGTACAGGCAGTCTTAAACTTACCATCAAGGTATAAATGAGCAAACATTTCATTAAAAATGAAGAGGCAATACCTATTCTCCCAAAATGGAACCACCTGAGCTTTTCTGATAGCTGGTGACATCCATTAGCAGTTCTCTCAGAAATTGAAAACATTTTCCATCTGTTCATACACGCTCATTACAAAGTAGTTGAGAGCCTGTGGGATCACACAGGCACATTTTTGCAAATTACAAAATATCAAAATGAGTTATTGAAGAAGAAGGGATGACTTTGTAATAAGCAGCTAAACCTTCAACTTTCTCTTTTCTCAGACACTGAAGACACCCCATTAGTTGAAACCTGTTTAACCTGTAACCTTCCAGATCACGACATTTTGAAACTCCATGCTATACATACTCTGGGAAGGCAAGTCAGCTCTGCCAGGTTATACTACTCTAACAAAGAGCAGAAATCAGCCTTATTTTTTGGCAGACAACATCACTGAGGCCAAGAGATTAAGAGAACTCAAATAAAAATGGAGCATTTATATAGAAAATGAGATTATATTAATAAGAAATAAACTTCATGAATTATGTGCTTGCATGTTTTCATGCCTGAAGTGATCTCTAAGCAGGAAGCTTGGATTGACCTTTCCTGTAAGAAAGCATGTTGGGTATGGTAATTTCTAATAACTTCCTCCGGTCACCTGCTGCAAGATGATGGAAGGTTAGTGAAAGCCTGCTACAGGGGGGCTTCTAGAATGATAAAGAAGGCTTGGTTGGAGACAGATAAACATGTCAAACCAAGTAAACACAGCATCCTGTTGCAACTTAAATCTGTTTAGAGATGATCCTCAAAAATCATTCTTGTGAAGATTGGCTCCAGCCAATTGTTCTATGCATGTTTCTCCACATAACTAACCTGTTGGTCAGGTCTCCAACTTGCACGTTTCTAATTGATTGCTGAGTACAAATTGAGAGTTAGCATATTTTACATTGTTGGGTCTTAAACCTGACTCAGAGCTCCAAAAGCCTCTGTCTTTGCTTTTCATTTCAGTGATTGTCATGTGTCTTGGTCCTGTGTCATTGGTACAGTAAGATTACTTGGTTTGTCTGCCTGTGATTTCTCACGGCTTGAGAGATCTGCATATCATGTAGCTTTGTGCTGAAATCAGATTACCTTGTAAGTAATCTTCAACAGGGAATTTTTTCTTTGCTTCCTCTAATTAGTAATTTAGTCCAATATTCCTATGCATGCAGTTCTTTCCATTTCAAAGATTCTCATAGCATTTAACAAACCACAGTGCCATATTATGGTTTGCTATTTCACAGAATGATTGAGGTCAGAAGGGAACTCTGGAGGTCATCTGCTCCAATGCCCCTGCTCAAGCAGGGCCACCTAGAGCCAGTTGCCGAGGACCATGTCTAGACAAGATTTTAATATCTCTAAGGAAGGACACTCTACAACCTCTCTGGGCAACCTGTGTCAGTGTTCAGTCACGTTCACAGTGAAAAACCATTTCCTGATGTTCAGGAGGAACCTCCTGTGTTTCAATTTGCTCCCATTGCTTGTGGTCCTGTCACTGGGCACCACTGAAAAGACCCTGGCTCTATCCTCTTTGCACCATCCCTTCAGGTATTTAGATAGATACATTAATAAGATCCCGCCTGAGTCTTCTCATCTCTGGGCTGAATAGTCCCCACTCTCTCAGCCTTTCCTCATAGGAGAGATCATAGAGTCATAGTCCCCACTCTCTCAGCCTTTCCTSATAGGACAGATACTAGAGCAAGTTGGAAGGGACCCATAAGGATCACTGAGTCCAACTCCCTGCTCCTTGCAGGACTACCTAAAATTAAACCATATGACTAAGAGCATCGTCCAGACACTCTTTGAACTCTGACAAGTTTGGTGCCATGACCAGTTCCCTGGGGAGCCTGTTCCAGTGACTGACCACTCTCTCGGTGAAGAACCCTTTTCCTAATGTGCAGTCTGAACTTCCCCTGATGCAGCTTCATTCCATTTCCTCGTGTCCTATCACTGGTCATCAGAGAGAGGAGATCAGCACCTCCCCCTCTGCCGCCCCCTCTTGAGGAAGTTATAGACTGTGATGAGGTCATCCCCTCAGCCTTCTCTTCTCCAAGCTGAACAAACCAAGTGACCTCAGCCACTCCTCATAAGTCTTGCCCTTGAAGCCTTTCACTATCTTCGTCACCCTCCTGTGGACATACTGTAATAGTTTGATGTCCTTCTTAAATTGAGGCACCCAAAACTGCACACAGTACTCAAGGTGGGACCACGCCAGTGCAGTGTAGAGTGGGACAATCACTTCCCTCAACCAGCTAGCTATGCTGTGCTTTGTGCACCCCAGGACACAGTTGGCCCTTTTGGCTGCCAGGGCAGCCTGTTGACTCATATTCAACTTGCCATCAACCCAAACCCCCAGATCTCTTTCTGCAGGGCTGCTGTCCAGCCTCTCATCCCCCAATTTGTACATATAACCAGGATTACCCCGTCCCAGGTGGAGAATCTGGCACTTGCTCTTGTTAAATTTCATACGGTGGGTGATTGCCCAGCTCTCTAGTCTATCCAGATCTCTCTGTAAGGACTGTCTACCCTCAAGGGAGTCCACAGCTCCTCCTCCTAGTTTAGTATTGTCAGCAAACTTGCTTAATGTACATTTGATTCCTGCATCCAGATCATTTATAAAAACATTAAAGAGCACTGGCCCTAAAATTGAGCCCTGGGGAATCCCAGTGGTGACTGACCACCAGCCTGATGTAACCCCATTTACTATAACCCTTTGAGCCTGACCCATCAGCCAATTGCTCACCCAACACATTATGGACTTGTCTAGCTGTGTGCTGGACATTTTATCCAGAAGGATACTGTGGGAGACAGTATCAAAAGCTTTGCTAAAATCCAAACCCACCACATCTACTGACTTCCCTTGGTCAACTAGATGGGTGACCTTGTCATAAAAGAAAATTAACTTGGTTAAGCAGGACTTCCCCTTCGTGAACCCGTGCTGGCTATGACCAATGACTGCAATGTCTCTCAAGTGTTTTTCAATAACTCCCAGAACAACCTTCTCCATAATTTTACCAGGCACTAAAGTGAGACGGACATGTGTGTAATTACCATGGTCTTCCTTCTTACCCTTCTTGAAAATTGGGACAATATTTGCCCCAGTCCCTTAATCGTCATTATGGCCCTTCATTGAACTCTATCTGATACGTCCATGTTTCTCTTGTACTGAGGAGCCCAGAACTGGACAAAGTACTCCAGGTGTGGCCTCTCCAGAGCTGAGCAGACCGGAAGGATCACCCCCCTCAACCTGCTGGCAATACTTTGTCTAACGCAGACAAGGATACCCTTTACTGCCTTTGTTGTCTCATGTTCAACCTGGTGTCCACCAGGATCCCCAGTTCCTTTTCTGCTAAGCTGCTTTCCAACTTATTTGAGTAAGCATTTCCATAAAGTCTTGTATCCCAAAGCTTCATATACTGTGCATTCATTGATCTGTTCACCCATCATCTGAAACTCAGTGATCTCTGAGATGAAGAATGGCAGATATGCAGCAAGGCTCAGGAACAAAACAGGAAAATTTGAGCCCCTAAATTCAAGGGGTAATTAATCATATCAGCATGTAACTGGGTTGACAGTGGCCCAGGTTTGCATTCATTACTTGCTCAAATTTCTCACTGAGGTCTTCTCTGCTGCAAGAGTGTTTAAGGTTATCCCATGCCTGTTAACTTTGGAAAAAACAATGACATCTACACTTTATTCACTTCAGTTTTCCACCTCTATTTCCCCCTTTTCTATTGGGAAAGAGAAAGAACAATGGAGGAAAGTAAGGGGAATTGCTCAGCCTTCAGCTACTTCTTCCCAGCTGAAACAGAAGTCACTGCCTCTTTCACACAGTTATTAGGAGCCACGTGGCCTTGATTTGAGAAGATTTATTTGCAAGTCTCTTATTCTTCCTGGTGCAGGGTTTCTCTGAAGGCTTTCTCTGAAGTTTTCATGGAGGTTTCCATTGGACAACTGCGTTCATGTACAAAGTGCTAGTCAAGAGAGTTGCAGTGACAGCATGGATGGTAGCACAGGGCAGGTGCCACTGTAGCTGCACTGACTGATCAGATATTCAGTGCAGCTTTCATTTTCCTGCCTTTCAGCATCTTATTGTATCCATTCTTTGAAATATTTTTCGTTGTTCCATTACAATGATACTAAAGAAATAGAAGTGAAACTAAGAGATGTGTGGTACTATGCTGTGCTCTAGCTAACAGCAAAAGGGATGCAGCTCAGTTCTTGTTCCTTTTGGGCACTAATGCATCTGTATATTAAGGAAGATAGTGTGCCATTACCAGTCACATCCATGAGAGGGTTTGAACATGAGGGTGCTCAAAGAACATGATAAACCAGGCTCATTACTGGTTCCTGTGCATGTAAAAGAGGTAGATCCCACAATTGTCTGTCCCACATGGCAGTGACTTACATTAATGCTGTGGTGATCTAGTTGTATATTTATAAATACAAGCACACAAAAGAAGGAAAAGCAAAGTTAAGGTTCTCCCAGTGACTTGGCCATTTTATACACTGTACTGTTAACCTTGGGGGGAACAGAAGCCAGTGCTTCTGTTTGGGTGCTGTATCCCAGCCAAAGAGCTTGGCACAAAGCAGAGAAGAAGAGAAGTAATTGCAATTTGGTATGATGTACCTGCTACAAACAAGGCTGGACCACTATGGAGCTATCACTGGTCAGAAACAGCAGGTGGAAATGAGACTGAATGGAATCTGAATTTTTATATCTTTTGGGCATTTTTACTTTTTTTTTCTTTTTAAGATTTACCTCTTATAAATGGTTGCATTAGCATGAGCTTTCAGAGGAAGAAAGGAAGAAAAGCACCGCACGCTATATGAACCCTTCTGCAGATTTCAGTTTTTAATTGCTATTAGGACTAAATCTAAAACTATCACTAACAACAGAGCTCACATAAAATTCTCAAACTGGAAAAAAAAAATCTCCATCTGCAATCAGTCATTATAATTCACTAACTTAGGCCACGTGCAGAACTACACATCATGTAATTTATGAAAGCCACAAGTCTCCTATTAATCATGAAAACCCATGAAGTTATAACCAATACACAGAGCTAGAAGAAAAGCTGCATCTTGGCTATTATGAAGATATATAAGAAGTAGAAAACTGCAAGTAAAAGAGGAAATAAATTAACAGAATATAGATGAGGATCATGAATGACTTAACTGTTTAGTTGCTTGGTTTTGGTGGCTTGCAATGCAAATGCTTTTCTATATGCAAATGACATGACAAGTATTTGCACTCTTCTCAATTGGATTGGTTTAGCTAGTTCTAAGTGATGGTTTTCAATTTTGGTTCTGGTAATCTCAGGTACAAGTGAGTCCCCAACATGGGGTCCTTTCCATCAAAATTTTACTGGCAGTGGTACCCTTGGGAATGAAATCAAAACAGGGAGGAGAGAATTCAGTTCTTTGAGATCACAAGCTCTCTGAGACATTGGCCTTGTATTTCTTTAACACATCACCAATCTTTCCACTGTGAGGTTATCATGCTAGCTGTTCTCCCCCATTTTCCTCTGACAACTTTTTTACTTTCCTATCCTTTATAATGGGTGAAGAAGGGGTTTTGTTTCAAAGGGAGATGGCTTCAAAGGTGGTTTGCCAGAGGTAAAGAAAAATGAATGCATAGAAGGAAAGGGTTATGCTTGCATAAATAGGACTTAATTTTCATTGTCATACCTCCTTCTGTACTTTCTTAGCTAAGTGGAAAATATTTCAGTATAAATGTATCAGGGTATGGAATAAAGATGATTTTTATGAGTCAAGGGATGACCCTCTGACAGCAGAACCAAAGAGGTAAAGTGAGTTTTTGGCTGTGATGATGGAGGAGGACTAAGAATCAAGCTTCTCTCTGGCTGGTGATATTGTGATATGTGTGGTTACTGCAGGCAGCACCAGATTTTTAAAAACTTTTTTTAGGATCATGAAAATAGAGATAGTTCTTCCTGACTATTTAACCATTCAAATATATGCACACACACACACATACACACAGACGCATACATATAACGCCTTTGGCCTTCAGACATGAGGGTAGTACAAATAATAATATGGAGAAGCAATTCTCACTAGTTTAAATTGCCTGAATAATTTATTACATAGTGTTTTCCTTCCTAGGAACTTGTGTAGTAATGACAGCTGGAATTTTTTTCCTTTGGAGGCTCTGTACCTTCACATTATTTTCTTGGTTGATAGAAGTAACCTAAATTGTGCATACTTTATTAAGACAAATTGTGCTTGTACTTTTAGTCATTTTTTTCTTTTCCAAATTATTTCTTAGCTTAAACTGTAAATTGAAGGTGGATTTGGCAAAACTTCTCTATGTTGAGTAAATGCAGCAGAAGGAAGGGCCAGAATAACGCTGAGCTGCGCTCAAAATGATAGTGCAAGTACCATAAGAGTGGATCCACAGAGTTCTGTAAATGATTATAACAGTTATTACAATTTATAACAATAAATTAAGAGCCCGTCCTGTGTAGGGCCTTGTTTTGGGGAGAATACAGAAGAAAGAAATCAGAAAGATCAGATGAGCAGTAAACATGACCTATAAGGAAAAAACGACTGCTTAATGAGAGAATGCCAAGGGAGGTTATTATACCCAAAATGGGAAAGGTTGATTTGTTTAGTTCAATGTAGCAGATGGTTTGGAAGGCCTTTCTGATAGAAGGGGGAGTGCGGCCCTGTGAGAGGTTGCCTTGAGTCGCTGTTGAATTTGCACCACTGGAAACCTTCAAGAACAGCAAAGGCAAACATCTATCATCAGAAATGTTTTATGTATATTTGATCATGCTTAAGACAGTTGCCACATTGGATGGCCTCTAGCAGTCTCTGCCAGACCTGTTTTCCATTACATAACATTTAAGGTACCTGTGGCATCCTTAAAGGAAAGGACTTGATGGCAAGTGATGGACCTTATAGAAAAATTGGCCTAAAGCTGGATTTGCATCTACTGGATGGTGTCATGCATAAAGAAATGAGGCAGCAAAGGTGGAACAGCTGTATATCAGATACATACCTAGTTATTTATGCACATCAAAATACTGTCCTGTAACAATTTTACAGCTCTTCATCACTACCCAGTCAGTGCTGAAGGCAGTATAGTACTATATTGGTTATTGTGCTTGCTCATCACTTCATTGTCTGGGAAGATGTAAAAGTAACTAGGAAGCAAATATAGCAAGGAAGAAGAAACGTCCTAGTGCGGGAACCTTGGCCAAGCCATTAGTAGTGCACATGCTATGCCTGTGCTTCAGTCCAAAGTTGGTGTGTGCCAAAATGTAGGCAAAAGATCTATATGAGCTCACCCAATGAGACAAATGTTTTGAGGTGTCATACAAATATATATTAACATGAACAAAGAAAGCAGCATAGAACAGAGTGATGGGTCATCTGCAACCTGAGATGAAATAGCGTCCAGATGTTCTTAGGATTCATGAAGCAACAGGCAGACTAACATACTTCTGCACTTTCCCAATAGTTTCTAAGCTGTGCCATGAAGACGTACCTTCCAGCTCCAGGATTTTCTGTATTACCACATCATGCRCCGTTTGGAAAGTGATTGGCTTGTTGTATTACATGAACACTGAGAACCAAATGTTAACTTGAGCCAACATCAGAGCAGTGAATTACCTACCTCCCATTTTAAGTATCAGATTTTCTCAGTCTCTGTTACAAATGAGGAGTTGGTATTGCCAGGACGCTCCTTTTTTTAACATCACTTACAACATTTCCTCTCTGTGGCCCACAGAGAATACAAGGAATCGTGTTTTATATAAAAAGTCATAGAAGGCAGCTATGCCAGAAGACTAAATCCTTGTCAAATGTTGATATGTTGCCAGTAGCTTATGGTAACAATGGAGGCAGCTGGAATTAAAAACACAACATGACATTGTGTGCAGAGTAACAGCAATGTGAGCTGTGGGAGGATATTGTCTTTCAATTGATTGGCTCCATTTGGAGAGAAGGAAAAGACTGAATGATGGGGGGAAATGACAGCCCTCCTGTCATGTTTGATGTATGAGGAAACCTTTTATAGCTTAACAATTAAATCCTCTTCAAGCATTACAGCCACATCAAGTAAGATGAGTCAAAGAGAGCTGATGTCATCCATTATAGAAATKATAATGTAATAGATTGCTTTATGGGATTATGGCCAATATTTTCCAAAAACTATTCCCTCTGCTCTGTATTTAGTCATCTGGGTGATCTTAGCCAAGATTTTTAAATACAAGAACCTAAATTGAACCTTTAGTAGTGAAGATTTCAGAAGTGCCCAAGCCACCTGAATGTCTCTGTCTCATTATCAAAAGGGAATTGTACTTCCATTGTCTTCTGAAGAGTGTCTTGGGTACATAATGGGGTGGACACATTTGAAAATTTCTCTCCTAAATTTGTGATTAGGCTTCCAAATACATTTGGTATTAGTGTCAAAACTGCTGAGTATCTTCATGCCCAAATTACTCCTTTGGCAACAGAAAGTTCCTTCAAGCACTCTGGATGCAGAGTGCTTTTGAAAACCGAACCATTCATTTTTATATATTTTAATGGCCATTAGGACTCAAGTTTTTAAAATTCCAGTTTCACAGATCCATACCACTCAGTCATATCACTGTGACCTTTGTGGGGGGGACCTTTGTACGAAGGAAGTTCTCCAACATCTGGGCCAGACTACATTGAGGAAGATTTACTTTTTGTTTTAGAAAGAACAAAATTATCTTTACCCTGCAGGTACTGTATTTGGTGGGGTGTATTGGAATTGTGTGGCAAGGTTTTGGTAGCAGGGGGAGCTGCAGGGGGGGCTACAGGGGTGGCTTCTGTGGGAAGCTGCTAGAAGCTTCCCTTATGTCCAATAAAGCCAATGCCAGCCAGCTCCAAGATGGACCCGCTGCTGGCCATGGCCGAGCCAATCAGCGACGGTGGTAGTGCCTCTGTGATAACATATTTAAGAATGAAAAAAGAAAAAAAAAACAACAACTGTGCAATTGCAGCTGGAGAGAGTAGTGAGAATATGTGAGAGAAACAATTCTGCAGACACCAAGGTCAGTGAAGGAGCAGGAGGAGATGCTCCAGGCGCCAGAGCAGAGATTCCCCTGCAGCCTGTGGTGAAGACTATGGTAAGGCAGACTGTCCCCCTGCAACCCATGGAGGTTAACAATGGAATAGATAGATATCCACCTGCAGCCCGTGGAGGACCTCACACTGGAGCAGGTGGATGCGCCCAAAGGAGGCTGTGACCCCGTGGGAAGCCCGCACTGGAGCAGGCTCCTGGCAGGACCTGTGGAGCCCGTGGAGAGAGAGGAGCCCGTGCTGGAGCAGGTTTTCTGGCAGGACTTGTGACCC